>CM041779.1:832333-1330277 GCA_023374045.1 Limonium bicolor | reverse complement strand
AACCTATGGCATGGGCTGCCTAATCGAAGAGCAAGTTCCATGCCATGTCTGATGGCAATGATATGTGCATGTTGCACCTCACAGGTGCTTTTCATTTGGCTACAGAAACCAGCCATTGGGATTCCTCTGCAATCACGAATAATCTCACCCACTTTGATGGGCGAACCTTTCTTCAAACAACAGTCCAACTGATCTTACTGACTCCGACTGGAGGAGGTTGCCAACTACAATCCTTACTCAATTTCAACTGGGAAGCCTGCCTGCAAGGCTTGGTAGTGTAGAATGAAAGCCTTATTAGCTTCAATCACTGTCCACCAAGCAAAAGTAGGATTATGCTTACTTTGTTCTGCATCATAGATAATCCAAAGCAGATTCAGAACCTGTCGGCATCTATTTATCCCACCTGACAATCTTTGATCTCAACCATTCAATACAATTCTCATCATTACTGTTTTCAAAGCATCAATATTAACCAGGTTACTCCATAACTCAGTCACTGAGCAACAAAAGAAAGAGAGAATGAGTAATAGTATCCTTATTTCCATAAAGAAGCAACGATCACAACCACCGATTCTCTCCTAGCAATACTAGCGTGGCAAGGGGTAATAACATGTAATAATTTCTAACCAACCAGTTTAACTCTGGGGCTGACCTTTAGAGTTTTGATTTTTCAAAAATATTGGAAGCTGAAAGATCATTAGAAGAACAAGCCATTCGCTGAGCATTGATATTTGAAGCTGATCATACCCCGATTTAACAGTGTATTTCCCATTATGATTGAAGTGCCAGACCCAAGAATCATTAGCAGATAAGTCAAACTGAACAGAAGCAATACAATCTGCATCATACGTACTTCACAAGACAATCATTCAGAAGAGGGATGTTCCAAGTAGCATTGTTGGCATCTATAAAATCACGAACTGTTTGTTTCCTGAGGTGCGACACTGGTTTTTGGAGAAATAACGAGAAAGTCATCTGATCTAGGAAGCCATGGGTTTTCCCAAAAAAGGGTTTTTTCCCATTCCCCACCTGAATCCGAGCATCCAAAGAAAGGACTTCTACATTAACAATGAAGGATTTCCACACAGGGCTATCATGCCTACCAGGAGAGGCTTGTAGGATGGTCTGATTAGGAAAGTAAAGCTGTTTGAGTATAACAGCAACCAGAGAGTTAGGGTTAATAAGGATTCTCCATACTTGTTTGGTAATGGGAGCTTTATTAAAGTTCTCAATTTCCTTGAAACCCAGCCCCCCATACTCAACATTGTTACACACCTTCTTCCACTTTAACCAGTGCATTGCCTTGGAGTCATTTTTCCCTCCCCACCAGAATGAAGAAAAGATAGAATTAAGCTTAGAAATGATACATTTTGGGAGCTGAAACAGAGACATGGTAAAGGTGGGAATAGATTGAAGAACGCTTGATACCATAACAGATCTAGCTGCTTGAGACATAGGCCTATTCCACCCTGTAATTTTTTTCCTGACCCTTTGAATGAGATAATCAAACAATTCTGTTTTACTTCTGCCCATCTTCAAAGGGAGACCAAGATATTTCCCAAATTTCTTAACTTCCTCAACATTAAAAGTACTGATAATCTCAACTTTGATCTCAGACTTGAGTTTCTTGTTGAATAACAGCTCAGATTTAGCAAGATTGAAGCAATGGCCTAAAGATGATAGAAAGCTACTGAGAATATCCTGAAGAGCCTTGACATTACCTTTTGAAGCTTTACCAAAAAATATGACATCATCAGCAAAGGCTAGGTGAGAAATAGAAGGACAATTGGGAGCTAATTTGATCCCATGATAATTATCAGAAGCATCTGTCTGGTTGAGGCAGCTAGTGAGCGATTCTTGAGCTAGTATGAATAGGAAGGGAGACAGAGGATCTCCCTGTCGAATACCCCTACTTTGATTGAAGTATTCCCCTGGTGCACCATTAATAAGGACAGCACCTTTCACTGATTTTACACAAATCATAACTGGCTTCAACCAATGAGAAGGAAAGCCTATAGCTTGGAGAATATTTTCCAGAAAGTCCCATTCAAGCCTGTCATAAGCTTTACTCAAGTCCATTTTTATAGCAAAGAATCCTTTCTTTGTAGCTAAACATCTATCAATAAAATGATGCATTTCACCAGCTAGAATAACATTATCCGTTAGGAGTCTACCTCCAACAAAACCAGATTGGTTATAAGAAATCAGCGAGGGAAGCAAATGCTGAATTCTATTAGCAAGAACTTTTGCCACAATTTTTAAATAAAATTGCAAAGAGCAATGGATCGATACTACTCAATATTCACAGCACCTATAATCTTAGGAATTAAGGTGATGAGATAATGATTAATATGATCCGGCATAGGCTTACCCAGAAGAATCTCCATAACAGTCTAAGAGACTTGGTTACCAATAGTATTCCAATATGTTTTGAAAAATTTCCCATTGAAGTCATCAAGGCCTGGGGCTTTATCTTGGCCCAGCTGCTGCACTGCTCTTGCAATTTCTTGAACAGAATAGTCACTCTTAAGTTCATCAACATGGTCCAACTGAAGTTAACCTCGAACTACATTGCCAAATTGTGGATTGATAACTGGAATAGTGGAGGTGAACAAAGACTAAAAATAACTGGAAGCAATCTGCTGAATCTGATTCCAGGAACACTTCATTTCATGATTCCCATTAAATAATCCAAAATTTCTTTCCTCCTTCTATTGAAAGAAGCTTTGGTGTGGAAATATCTTGTGTTCTTATCCCCTTCAACAATCCAGCTATCTCTAGACCTTTGTCTCCACCAAACTTCTTCTCTATATGAAAGAAGCTCAATCTCCAACAGAAGTCTTCTTCTATTCGCAAGAGTTCCAATAGTGGGGTGGACTTTGTTGACATTAGCCAATTCTTTTTCTTTTGATTTCATTTTACAACGAATTTTGCCAATAGACCAGCCACCCCACTCCTTTAACTTTTGAGAACAGAGTCGGCTAGAGAACTTCCAGTTCTGATTTGCAATACCCCACACTTCCTGAACAATCTGAAGACACCTTGGATCCAAGATCCATGAATTCTCAAATCTAAATAGCCTTGCTTGGATGCGATGACTGCCAAAGAATCTGATAAGTAGAGGACTATGATCAAATTTTTGTTGAGGGAGGTGTTGAACTAAGATATAGGAAAAAGGTTAAGAGCCTTTGAGCATCCAAAAGCCCTATTCAAACGTGATAGGGAGTGATTATCCCCTAGTTGCCCATTAGTGAAAGTATCATTGTCCCCAAAGAAGCCAAGGTCAATAAGGTCACTCTCCAGGACAGCTTCTCTAAACGGTTCCATAACATTCTCACTTCTAACTCTTCCATCAATTTTTTCCGAAGAGAAAAGAATCTGATTAAAATCACCAGCTATGATCCACGGATTGACCACTTGCTTTCTAAGAGTTTTCATTAACCTCCATGAGAGATATTTGAGTTTCCAGTTAGCCCAGCCATAAAATCCTGTAAAGTGGAAGCAAATATTCCCAGGAAAGCTCACTTCTGCAGCCATATGATGTTCTGAAACATTGACGATATCAACAATAATGTCACTCTTCCACAAAAGGGCAAGACCGCCACTCCAACCCTTGCTACTGACAGCCAATCCTTTATATTGCTGAAACTTTTCAAAAAACATGTCCATATCTGCACTAGATCTGTGAGTCTCAATTAGAAAAATTAAATCTGGTCTGTATTTAGAAATCAAACTAGAAACCCATGTAACAGCACTTGGGCTACCCAAACCCCTACAGTTAAAAGTAATACAAGTCATTGAGACCTCAAGAACATATGAACTACACACTTCAGAATAGTCTCCACATCTTAGCAAAGAATATCAAACCTCTCGCTGATTCCAAAGGCCAGCAAGTAGGCGTGCAGGTGGATGACAAATCAAACTCTCTACTTCCTCTGCAAACTACCCTCTTCGACAGCCTTCAACAGCTGAAAAATAAATTGGTGGATAGAGAATTATTCTCTACAGTCATCTGCACGGAGAACTGTCGCCGCAACCTGATGTACCACCGTGACCCAAATCTGCTATTCACACACAGGTCTAGCAACGGCGTACAGAGACGTTCGGTTGTGGAACTTCTGTTAGTAGCTAGAAAAGGAGATGCGTGGACGTAGGGGTGAGCATTCGGTTCTGGTTATTCGATTATAACCGAGAAGCGAAATTATTTCGGTTTTTTTAACCGAAATTTGTAACCATTTTAAAAAAATCGGTTATTCAGGTAGAACCGAAATATTATTCGATTCGGTTTTCGGTTCCAGGGTTGGGTAATTCGGTTTACCCGAATAACCAAATTACATATATGGAAAATATTGGCTAATTCGGTTCCTTTTTATAATTCGGTTCTTTTTTGTAGTTCGGTTCCTTTTTATAATTAGGTTCCTTTTAAAAAATTGGTTATTTTTTACAATTTTGGTTATTTTTTATAATTTAGTTCTTGTTTATAATTAGATTATTTCTTATAATTCGGTTCTAACTGAAAACCGAATTAAAAATTCGGTTTTCGGTTCCAACCTTAAAAAAAATTCGGTTATTCGGGTAGAACCGAAAAAAACCAAAAACCGAATTTTTTTCCTAATTCGGTTTTCGGGTAGAACCGAATAACTGAATGCTCACCCCTACGTGGAAGCCCCCAACATCGGCACCAACAAGATCCAGTGGCAGTTACCGAAACTAAAGAGCACCAGATTGAACACGAAATTCTTCAATCATTCCTCGATCACGAAAACCCCTGAAAGACGAGATCAAATACACACTTCTACTGCAATCCAGAAAAACTGCTAACAGGAGACACCCACAAATTGCTGAAGCAGATCGAAGAGGGGAAAGGGCTAAGAAAAACAAAATCTGACCACTGTAGAGGAGAATATTCTTCATCGCTTGGAATACCACAATTTGTTAAATTGGGAACAGAAAATCAGGTTGAGAACTGTCGGAGAGGGTGGGATTTTCTTCTTCACCTGAGGGAGAAAACAAATTCTACGTCTGATGACGAGAAAAACGGGGCTACTGCCGCCGAGATCACCTGACTAAGCGCAATAAGTACTATTCACCGAGTACTGATCACCGAGATCGCCTCTCCCTTCTCGGCGGGTTGTATTCCCTTCACTTTAGCAAGAAGCTGAAGCAGATCGAAGAGGGGAAAGGGCTAAGAAAAACAAAATCTGGCCACTGTAGAGGAGAATATTCTTCGTCGCTTGGAATACCACAATTTGTTAAACTGGGAACAGATAATCAGGTTGAGAACTGTCAGGGAGGGTGGGATTTTCTTCTTCACCTAAGGGAGAAAACAAATTCTACGTCTGATGACGAGAAAAACGGGGCTACTGCCACTGAGATCGCTTGACTAAGCGCAATAAGTACTATTCACCGAGTGCTGTTCACCGAGATCGCCTCTCCCTTCTCGGCGGGTTGTATTCCCTTCACCTAAAGAATTTTTTGCTCCTCTGTTGTGCTGAATGGCGAAGGAGGCAGCGATACAAGCCATTTCTCAGCATGATCGTATTACTGTTGAAACCGCATAAAGTTCTCTTTGAGCTTCTCACTTGGTGCATACCGTGGTAGCCAATATTAAGTGAATAGAAGAGGAACAACATATGTATTCATGACTGGTTGTCGCGTGCCAGATTGTGGGGAAAGCAAAGATTAAACTCCAGGTAAAACAAAATTAAGGAATCAAATGACTTGCATAAAGTCAACATAGAAACTGACCCAAAAGTCCCCATAGTTCTGCAAGTGAAAATGAATGCATGAAATTGACCAAATTTCGATATGTGTCTGAAGAAACATTGTGATGTTCATTGTTACTTGAATTGTGCGCTTAAGAATGGAATTACCAAACTTGGGTTTTCTTTTACACCTCATGCTCATTAGTTAATACAACGTTGGTGAATGGAGTTTAACAATATAGTATATTTTTGCTGTTCCTTACTACCATTAAATTCAGTTGTAATCATGCTTCTAAGTTGTTGGTTACTCAACTCAAACCCACATCCACATAGTTGGTTTCTTCTTTTTGTTTTCCATTTCCCATGATATCATTTTACTTTTTTTTTTTTTGAGTTATTCGCTGGTGACTTGATAAAATACAACAATAAAGGTGGGGTTAATGTATATGTGAATCGTAATCGGTAGAGGGATATTCTACATAGAATCAAAGATCATGGGTTTAAAACCTACTTACTACCGTAACTATAAAAAAAAATATATCTGAATCACAGTCATAATCCATGGATGAAAGCACACAGTTACAAAAACGCCCACCACCACCAAGCTACACAAACTCCCTTGTCCTTCACGACAGAGGCATCTGTAGAGTTACAGTTAGTCTTTTAAGGTAAATTTGCTTTGGCGAGGATTTTATATCTCCCACTCATGTCCCGTTGTCTTTGTTGTTGCTGGAGTTTGTTTAAACTGCTCCGAGAGTATATCTGAATCTTATGGCGTCGCATGTAACCCTGTTCTTCTTAATCTTTTCATTTAAGCACTAGCCCTATTTCAAAAACGATTATCCTAAATAATTAATAAATAAAGTGTTGAGCGAATGTCCAATCTATTGAGATCTTTACGTGAAGTTAAATTGGTTTTGTTCCAGTTTTCTTATTGGTTTGGTTTTACTAACGTGCAGTTAACGACATAATAATTGATAAATTTATCGATCGTTTACCCAAATAATGTCAAGTTAGTGGAGGCTCTTGGGTTTTCCCCCGACCCCGACAATAACAAAGGAGTTATGGGAAGGTTCTTGAAGTAACTAACTAATTATGGAAGATCGCTAAAGCGAGGACTTTTATGAAGATGATTGGTCCGAGCATGACCTAAACTCAAATGATGACATAGTACTAGAAGGCTTAAGGCTAGTATATTGATGTCCCCAATTTCTTGGCTACAACCACATGTAGCTATCTATAGCTACATACATGTACATTTGGTCATGAAAACTGTACATTTGATCATTTAAAACTGTACTGATTTATGTACATGTATACAGTGGAATTGTGATATTTCTGAATTTGTACTAAATGTACATACTAACTTTGTAAACTGTACACCAAACTTATAAAATATGTACATTTACTCTACACAACGTTGTACCATGAAAATGTAGCCAAAGATAGCTACATATAGTTGTAGCTAAGACTCATTGATTAATGTCTGGACATGGGCAAGCAACACAAGTCTCGACACAAGTGTGGACATGACTAGAAGTGTAGTTATCTGGATTTTTGTGGTTGGCATTAGCTTGGGTGATTAATGTGATGTTATTGGGTTATTACGTTCGACTTATTATAGCATTGTCTTCTTGACTTAGCAAAATAATGACTATGTTGTTCATAACAATACATTATGCGTAACAAGTAGTATTATATAAAAAAGGGAACTTATTTTTGTGATTATAGGATGAAAATTGTATGGTTTGGATGACAAATGAATAAAGTATAAAAACTAGAACTTCTTGAGGAGATAACGAAAACCAGGATTTAAGGAGAAATGAAGAAAACAAGGTTCACTAAGTCGAGTGTTGGAAGTGTTTGACTTGTTAAAAATCTAGGGTTCGTTGGATGATTTTATTTATATGGCAAAAATGGGAGAGAGAAACGGTTTGAACAAAAGACTCTTTGAGAGTATGGAAAAATTCCCGTACGCGTGCCATTTCCTCTGTTCATTTCCCAATCACGGTTGATATTGTTAGAATTGACCGAGAACGAGTTTTTTTTTTTGTTATGTACAGAAGCCGATAACGGCTCTACCCAACCAACCCGCTTCCAGATGCCGATAACGAGACTATCGGCTTCTTCGCACATCGACACAGATGCCAATTCTACCTCATTCTCATTTCTTAAAATTCCACTATCTCCCAACCTTTCCAAACCAACAAATCCTCTCTTTTCCCCTGGAGCAAAATGAGCAGAGATGAATACCAGATTAGCCAACAAGGTCCAGTGGAGTCGACGCCTTTCAGCCTGCAGACGACCCTATATCTGCAGCATATGAATCTAATGATCCGGTTAGTACATTCAATAATTATAACTTGTACATTTTTTTATTAATGTTTAATATTAATAGTATTAATGTACAGTCGACGGTTAGGCTAGTTTAGTTAGTAGTTTTTGTACTATTGCACATTAATAAATCTTAGTAATTATTATTATTCAAAAGTTTAGTCATTTTGAATGTTTTATTTATAACAGATATATTTGGTACATTATTTAATTAATAGTTGTGTAACTAATTGTTAATTACCGTAGGATGATTTATGGTAATTAGTTTATTTTATTTTTAAGTTATGTAACACAATATATATACATTATGCAATGGGTAATATTTGTTAAAGTAACCGTCACTTGTTGCACATTACTAAATCTTTGTAATTATTATATGCAAAGTTTATTCATTTGTAAATGTTTTATTTATAACACTTAGATTTTGTAAATTATTTAATTAATAGTTGTCTAACTATTACGGTAGGAAGATTTAGGGTAATTAGTCTATTTTTATTTTTAAGTTATGCAACACACAATAATATACATTATGCAAGGGGTAATATTTGTTAAAGTAACCGTCACTTCTTGCACATTAATAAATCTTTGTAATTATTATATGCAAAGTTTAGTCATTTGCAAATGGTTTATTTATAACAGATTATTTGGTAGATTATTTAATTAATAGTTGTGTAACTAATTGTTAATTACCGTAGGATGATTTATGGTAATTAGTTTATTTTATTTTTAAGTTATGTAACACACAATATACATTATTATAAAATGCTATATTTTAAATGATTGTGCTACGTTTAATTTATTATTAATATTCACCGATTGTTTTTATGATTATCTTATAGTCCTTGTCAACTTTGCAAATGTAGTTGAATTAGTTATTTATAGTATTAATAACGGTAACATGTATGTGTATGAAATGTAGAGATATGCACAGTACAGAAAGGATCTTGAAAACCAGATCTTGTTGGAAGGGTGCGACAGAGCTTCATGATTCTATCTTACCATATGTTGTTAGAGCTGGTTTCTTTGGTCCAGCGAATCTGAGGTTGAACAACTGCACGGGTATCATTAGTGCCTTGGTTGATAGATGGCGTCCTGAGACGCATACCTTTTTGATGCCCTTTGGAGAGGTCAGCATTACGTTGGAGGATGTGAATGTGTTATTTGGGCTCTCTACCGATGGGATCCCCGTTTGCACATCTACTAGTGCTGTGGACGTGGATGCTGTATGTCGGCAGCTTCTGGGTGATGCCCCCCCTTCTCGGAAGGGGAACCAGATACCTATGGCTTGGCTAGCTGAGAGATTCGTAGAGACAGATGCTGATTTTGGTCAGCGAGGTGAGATCATACATCAGCAGCATGCCAGAGCGTACATTCTCAGACTCATTGGAGGGCTACTCTTCCCCAACTCTAATGGGGACAAAGTCGATGTCTCCTATTTGAGGCTGCTACAGGACTTCGACTACAGCGGTTCCCTGAGCTGGGGGTCTGCACTACTTGCACATTTCTATAGGGAGATGTGCAATGCTACAAATTTGATACGAAATATCTGAATGGCTGTAGTAAGCTGCTTACAGTGTGGGCGTATGAGCGTTTCCTGCGTTCAGACCACGACTCTCCCCCGATCGAATAAATCGTCACCCACCCTTTCTCTTGCCCACAGGTAACAAAATGTGTCATATGGTATATAATTTAAAAATTTGTTGAACTATGGTACACCTTACCTGAATTGTGTTACAGATACAATGGTAAGCTGAATACCATTTTTGCAGTCATGGCTCGACAAACGCTGGATTCGATTAGCATTTCTCCCACTGATGGAGAGGTAAGTTGCCACTAAAGTTTATTACAATTTCATTTTTCATAATTTGTATTCTAAATTTTAATATTTATTTGGAATATATGTAGTGGATATGGCAGCCATATGGTGATCGATCACCAAACCCTCAGCCCTTCGTTGTAGTGGTATTTATAATCCACTTCAACGTGATCGAGGGTCATCAACCGGACCGCGTACTTCGCCAGTTTGGGGTCGATCAGCCCTCCCTGCCCCACCACTTGACTGTGACATGCTGCATGTAGTCACAAGAACTGGCAGGACAGATGCACCATGGTGTGAGATTTTTTGTGACCACATCCAGATGTGGAATAACAAACACTTGTACCAGATCCAAATCTCACAATTACCAAGAAGGGTTCCCCTGGACAGGATATGAGTGCATATATGGTATGGTACCTGCAGCATTCTGTGTCATGGTTCACCGAGCAGAGTAGAGGAGTGTTTATTGTGGTAAGCACATTCTAATTTTGTTTTCTGTATTTGTTTGATATATAATATTTGTTTTACTTTATTTAATCTCTTGTTTCATTTGGTTTATCAGGCATCAGGCTTGGAGCAGCTTCAACGGATTCCCGGTGATCAGGGTGTAAGAGAATATGCCTCACAGCTGTCTCAGACGATAGATGCAGATGATTACCATCGAACTGGGCATTTCTCCCAAGACTTCTCACAGCAGGCGCCTGAAAGGGTAGAGTTGCAGTACCCTCAGTATGTAATCAACGACAACCCTGCTCCAAGAGCAGCCAGAAACCGGCCGTACAGTCAGAGACGAAGAGGGCCGCGTGACTGTGCACCCCCACCACCCCAAACAAATCAAGCTTCATCACAAGCTACTTTTGCGCTGGTTCCTTTTACTGACTGCAGCTGAACAGCGTGGACAGCAACCACCTGGTACATTTCCTGAGTACCAGCACTCTACATTTGGTCAGGTACCACATGATTTTGGTACACAGTTCGATGTAGGTTCTGGTTCTTCAAACCCTATACCTGTTGCAGCTCCTTCACATGCTACACCTCCTTCACCTTATAGACCTTCTTTTGAGCCTGCTCCTACTAGATCACTGACTGATCAGGAAAATCAAGAGCTGCTTGATTTATGCAATCAAATAGTATACGACGATGGTCTCCTTGGGGGAGTGGCATGGGAAACGCTAGCTGGTACCACCCCAAGAAATCCTCACAAATACAACTGCTACTGCTGCCCATCATTTTGATCCATCATCTTTGATCGAGGTTGCTCCTTCAGCTCCGTTGCAGCAGGCTACCCCCGCGCCATCTACACCAGTGGATGCAAGTACACCTGATGCTGATCCACAGAATGATGAAGTTAGGGGTATATGGCTGAGAGGATCAAACTCCCGATATAGGAACCGTAGGATTTACAACCCGGATTTCACCAGTCCTTAGTCTGTGAACCATTGTTACATTTATGTAGTCGGTTTTATGTTATGTTTATTTTGTTGTTGAACTATTGTTCTGTGGTAAGTACTTTGATAGACAATGGATGTCATTTGGCAGTTTTTAAATATGCAGTTATTTGCCGGTTGGCTACTTTAGCCATTCATTCGATTAGGTTGCTGCTGTCCGTTGGCCACCATTTTTGGACACATTGTTGTGTGTATGTAACACTACATACACACCAAATTTGGCGCACAACGTGAATCGTTTGCTACTCCAAACTGTAAGCGCAAAGTAGCACCGTAGTGCAGTTTTTAAATATGCAGTTTTTGCCGGTTGGCTACTTTAGCCATTCATTCGATTAGGTTGCTGCTGTCCGTTGGCCACCATTTTTGGACACATTGTTGTGTGTATGTAACACTACATACACACCAAATTTGGCGCACAACGTGAATCGTTTGCTACTCCAAACTGTAAGCGCAAAGTAGCACCGTAGTGCAGTTTTTAAATATGCAGTTTTTTGCCGGTTGGCTACTTTAGCCATTCATTCGATTAGGTTGCTGCTGTCCGTTGGCCACCATTTTTGGACACAGTGTTGTGTGTATGTAACACTACATACACACCAAATTTGGCGCACAACGTGAATCGTTTGCTAGTCCAAACTGTAAGCGCAAAGTAGCACCGTAGTGCAGTTTTTAAATATGCAGTTTTTTGCCGGTTGGCTACTTTAGCCATTCATTCGATTAGGTTGCTGCTGTCCGTTGGCCACCATTTTTGGACACAATGTTGTGTGTATGTAACACTACATACACACCAAATTTGGCGCACAACGTGAATCGTTTGCTAGTCCAAACTGTAAGCGCAAAGTAGCACCGTAGTGCAGTTTTTAAATATGCAGTTTTTTGCCTGTTTGCGTCTTTGCGTGTTGGATAATAGATGTTGAACTAGCCGTTGGACTATCCGTTGATGTACCTGTTACGCATTGATGTAGCCGTTTACCTAGCCGTTCAACTAGCTAGCCGTTGAGTTAGCCGTTTAACTAGCCGTTGACCTATAGCCGTTTTAGTAACCGTGTATCCAGTAATTACGTAAAAACAGAGTACTGGTTTCAAACCCAGAATACCTCACAACATTATACCAAAGCTTTGTATATCTGTAGTGAATTTTTCATATCTTACAACACACTCTTCTATAAAAATCAAATGGAGTTTCCTTTCAGTTTGCACGTTATTATGTCGCTACTTTCGGCCGTCATGGAGCGCAGTTTGATCGAAGGATGGGGCATAGACGAATAGAAATAAATATGCCGTATCCTAATAATCTTCAGGATCTACATCGACGAGTACTCCGTGCTCTGCGGCCTATCATTGGCAGAATAAACATAGCAACAATGATGTATTTGGGTTGGAGGGCGACTACGAGTGGAATTTTACACACGTACGCAATGATGCATCTATTCAGTGAATGATGGAAAACTACATGGAGTACAATGATTTCATGGAACATATTCCACTACTAGTATCTACGATCCTATTGAACCAGAAGATGATGATTTCCAGATGCAGGAGTCAATATACGAGATGCGACGTAACGTAATAGCACAACAACTTGACAGGCAGAGGTCGGGGAACAATTAGGTTTTACGTAACTGTGTAACAACAATCTGAATCGGGTGGGTAGATTTATTTTTCTATAAGAGTATGTGGTGATGCGCTGCTCCACGTAAAACAGTTAATATTCCCCTTAGCCGATCCCTTTAGAACTTGTTTGAAGCATTAGATGCAGATGATGGCAGACAGGATTTTATCCATATTCAAACGTTGTTTATATTCGCCACCCTGCCCATCCAAGTTATACTAACCACCACAACTTCGCCATCATCACTCCAAGTGATGTTGTTACCTGGTAGACATTACAAGTAGTGGTTGACAAGAACTCCTTCCGTAGAGCAAGTCAGAGGAAGGTTAATAGCCTTACTAATTACCACAACTTCTACACCTTTTCTGAGCATGATGTCATTGACCAAGTACACATTAAGAAAGTGTTTAAGGATAATATCATCTCCTCGGTACAAAGCCATCCACATTTTCGTCGAAGACATCACTCTGATCTATGGTTCACCAGTTGAAGAGCGGTGAGGAAATGTAATATGAATTGAATATCGTGGAACAGTCGAGGAAAGGAGAGGGTGACGACATTAGTACACCGTGTAGCGCTTTATAATTGAATTTTTTCTGCTACATTGCAATAGAATACAATTCCTTATCTTGGAATATTGTCTTTGCCAAAAAAATGAAGCTTTAATTATTCCTTGCATGTGGACTATCGTGTGGAATACCAACTGCGGTTTTTCAAAGCAATCTTTATTCTCAATGCATAAATACTCACTTATCTTATGGATATAAATACTGCAAGCGTTCTACTTTCAACTACACGAATAACTACCTACAACCATTGTTAGTACTATATTTCATAAGTAATCCATATCTCTTGCTGCACTTCATCGACGCATTTCATCAATGGAGATCCCTTGCACTATCTTGCTTGACATTGAGCCAATCACCAACGATTCAGGTTTGTATTTTGCCAGAACATATTCCACTGAACATTTCGATTTGGATATCGAAATGGATATTACGTACGCCGAGTTTGCAAATGTTGTAGAGACTAGGTTGAAAGAGCGTTACGGTTACCATTGTGTGGTTGAATCGATACTTCATCGATTACTGCTGTGCGCCCAACCACGCCCTGTATGGGGGCCATTGCAAATAAACCGAGATGTTGACGTTGGAACAATGATTGAACGGTTTGTTTATAATCAACAATTTTATACTCGATTAGAATTCTATGTGGTATATGCATTTAGGGAAGTTACCCCACAACCACGTGATAATTTTGCGAGCCTATCCTTGGCACAAGAGTATAATGAAGATTACAGTACAAATGACAGCGAAAGCGAAGGTTAATATGTAGGTGGATGATACATATCTCGTCCATTGTAAGGTATCAACAGAAGTGATATGTGGCTACTCCTATGATAGACGTTCTTGTATACAACAAGCACGTACAAGAAGATGATTAAGTATTACTGTGTCGGTATGTAATAAAACAATGATGGATGTCATTGAATCGATCTATGTATTTGGACTATTTCCTTTGCCAATAGAATGGTGTATCAACTCAATCTTTAGTCCTTGCATATTAACAAATACAAGTTAAAGACAATTCTTTACAATAGACAATGGATAAATTACATTTTTTGGTGTGCTTGCTAAAGGCACGACCTGTCTGAGCAGGAGCATAATCGGCTAATGCAATAACATACAATTACACTGGGGAATTAACTGTAACTTGCATTCGGGCATCTTGTCCTAACATGACCGCGTTGCCGACATAGCCCACAATGTCTTGTTTCACGCTCATAATTCTCATCCATCTCGTTATGAATGCGGGAGAATGTTGGCCGGCCTCTGACATTACGCATCATAGCTGGATTTGGAATAATTGCAAGCCCACCATATGTAGGCCACTTCCCTTGATTTCCTAGTGGCACAAACTTGTTCTCGCTATAAGCCGTTATCATCGTTTCAAGTCTGTAAACTTGATGAACATAATTCCTCCAATCTAGGGTGCAAGTAGAGCACACTGCCATGACATGTGAGCATGGATACTTAAACGCCTTCCATTCACCACATTCACACTCCCTTGAGTTGATTTGGACAGTAAACTTACCTTTGTCTCGCCGTAGGTTTGCATCCCCATTATCAACCACCTCAAACACCAAATCCATAGCATCAATAACAACCACACGGTGGTAGTTGGCAAGGGTTTGATTTTCAGCTACTTTGTCTAAGAGGTGCTTGGTAAAAAATAACCCACTATTCCTTTGTGCATTATAGGTTTCTAGGTTATCTCAAAAGTAGTCAATTAACTTATACAAAGTGCTTTCAACAATAGCCGTTACCGGTAGGAGACGGACCCTCTTCAGCACACCATTTATGCACTCCACCAGGTTAGTTGTCATATGACCCCACCTCTTTCCATCATCATGCGCACGTGACCATTTCTCGGGGGGTAGCTCATTGAAAAAAGGAGCAATTGATGGGTGAAGAGCAAGTAAGTGATTTAATCTTTCTTGAACTTTATCCCTTCTAAAATAGTAACCTGCACAAGTAATAACTTCAGATTAGATACCTACCCAATATCATAAAAGACGACTACATACAATTCTCTAGTTGTTACCTGTGTTGATGAGGTACTTTTTCCACTCCTTGTTTCCAAATCTTTCTGAAAGTTTGAAGCAATATGACGCATACACAAGAAATGTTGGGCATAAGGTGGAAGCCAGTACTGTTCTTCCCTCATGATCGACATTATAGCTCCAGCCCGATCCGTAATCACTGCCACATCATTCCTAGCTCCAATGACTACGGTACGAACACGGTCAAGAAAATATTTCCAGTCATCCCTTGACTCGCTAGCAACAATACCAAAGGCCATTGGTATTATCTTGTTGTTACCATCTTGGGCAACAACAACCAATAGTTTACCTTTGTACTTACCGTACAGGTGAGTAGCATCTATTTGTAGTAGAGGCTTCATATACTTGAAGGCATTAATGCAAGGCCCAAATGCCCAGAAACATCGCTTAAACCGTCTAACTTGAGTAGTCTGTGTTTCATCTTGAAACACAACAGTCGAATCTAGGTCGATATATGAATTAGGTATAAAATGTTTGATACTAATGAGATACCTGGGTAATTCAGTAAATGATTGTTCCCAATCACCGTAGACCCTTCTTATCGCTTCAGCACGGCCTAACCAAGCTTTCTTGTAGCTGATCTTCCTTTTATATTCTGAACGGATAAGTTGAATCACAGTCTTCACTTGTAGTGCGGGGTTCTCTTTGACCTTGGTATCATGACTTCAGCAATGAAATGTAAGTCAAGAAACGATCATTACCCTCATCTAGGACTGGAGCGCATGTGTGAGGACTGAATTTCCGTATGCGCCATTCAATGGAATTCTTCAACAGCGCAGCTCGAAATCTGAAACTGCACCCTTGTCGGCACCTTAGGGTGTAAATTCTCCTGTTATTCTCGGGGGCAACGAAATCTACGTTTCTCTCCAAGTGATACTGTTTTACTGTCACAAGAACATTTTTATCAGCAAATTCTTGCCCCACGACGAACTCTTGACCTGGCCTCCAGTATGGCAAACCACGTCGATCAATGTTTGATGGTATTGGCTTATGGCCTGTAAATCCACTTGCGATGAGTACGACGCTAAAGGAGTGTACGGTGTGGAGGGCCCAGCTTCATCAACTATGTCATCGTCATCCGGTAAATCTTCAGGCTCCATCTCAGAATCATCATCCGAACTCTGCAGATTTTCATCTTCGGCTTGTTGATGCTCGGAAAAATCATCATCGGTTTCATTGTCTTCCTCCGGAGAAGGTGTAGTTGCATGCTCGAACTCAATTAGCACAGCCACATTGTTCAGCAAATCTGAATTCTTGATGAAGTTTGATATCATCAGCTTCACCCGAGAATCGCTATTAATTTTGAGTGGAAGGTAGGAACAAGATGGATATTTATTCTGCAACTTCCTGTAAACCATGTCGGTGATAACATAATCTCCCCCAAACTCCAAGTCGACAAGATTTTTGACATTATCTTTGAAGGATTGAAATGTGGAATGCTCGGAAATTTGTGTGTCGATGAATCTAGACCAATGAGGATGAATATGAAAATATATACCATCTGGATTGTATTTGAGCTCTGCATTGAGATAAAGAGTACATGGAATATCCATTTCATAACCCACAGGAAAGAGTGTATAGTGTGAAATTGTGTGGACTGAACAACAAATTTTGATTCAGCTAGAGAAGAAAATAGGAAGCAACAATCAAATGTTGGGACAAAATAACTTATTTGTAGTCAATACAACACTAGCCGTTACAAATTTCGACCGTTGGAGTACTTGCAAAGAAGCCGATAATACTATTATCGGCATCTGGAAGCCGATACCAGTATTATCAGCTTCTTTGCAAGTACTCCAACGGTCGAAATTTGATTTGTGAAGAAGCCGATAGTCTCGTTATCGGCATCTGGAAGCCGGTAGAGCCGTTATCGGCTTCTGTACACAACAAAAAAAAAAACTCATTCTCGGTCAATTCTAACAATATCAACCGTGATTGGGAAATGAACAGAGGAAAGACACACGTACGGGAATTTTTCCTTGAGAATATATCATACAAAAAACCGTTCTCATTGGTTTATGAGTTTCTTTATTTTTTGTCAGATTCCGCCTCAGTTCATAGCAACAGGTTTCAGACAGCAGCAAGTAATCACTCTACATGAAGGAGGAGGTTTCATAAGAAAAAATGACATCTGTAAGGAGATGATGTGAATAACAGTGAGAGACAGAAATGAGCCAGAAGACCGATATTCTCTTTCCGGATTGGGCTATAGACGAGGTAGGATGGACTAGAGTTTTGGACCAGTTCAGAAGACAAATGAACTGGGCCCGACCTTATAACCCAGGTGGGATATAAAGAACTGAGTGGAAATCTTAAAGGCCTACAACGGGTCCTCACGCGGCCCAAGTCCTGCAGGCTCAAGCCGCACACGTCAGAGATGCCCTTGGATAATGAGAGAGAAATTTGGTGAGATTTATGGGGCATTAATGGAAGAGATCTGAATATAATAGATAGTTTAGGAGGTGTTGGATGGAATGCTGACATTCTTGCCTACACTCTATCCACAATCAACTCTTTATTGACATATACATTTTATTATGGGAATTTTCACCAAATACCACTGAGTTTTTGCTTAATTCACGATATACCACCTTGTTTTTAAAATTACACAAGATGACACCGAGTTTTTACGTATTTCACTAGATAACACTCTCTCATATTTCGTTAACTTTTGTGTTAATTTTCTTGGAAAATAAAAAAAATACTCATGTTATTAATTAATTACCTGACAATGAATTGTCATATTGACAAAGTTCATAAAATACCACCTTAATTTAGCTATTAACAGGGGTAGTTTAGTCTTTTTTTCTAGGGATATTAGCGGAGCAGTTAATTAAATATGAGACATATGTTATATGGTGAAATAAGTAAAAACTCAGTGTTATCCTATGTAATTTTGGAAACACAGTGGTATATCATGAATTAAACAAAAACTCAGTGGTAGTTGGTGAAATTTCCCTTTTATTATACACGGAATGTATAGTTTTATATGTCTACATAATTATAGCTGATCAACATTGATCCGGCCCGGTGGTCCAACCCGGCCGGCCCGAAAATAAAGCCCGTCCAAAAAAAATTCCGGATGGGTTTGGACAACAAATCAAGCCCGAAGAAAAACCGGTCAGGTTTCAATGAAAAAACAGGCAGGAATTTATAGCTATACGATATATATATATATATATATATATATATATATATATATTATATATATATATATATATATATATTATATATATATATATATATATTATAAATATAATATAATACTCCCCTTGTTTCAGTATATAATTTGTTTGATTCTTTCACTAGTTTCAAAATATAAGAAGTTCTACTCTTTTTTGTGATCTGCTTTCCAATTCTACCCTCCCATCTTTTATTTTACAACTCTAATTTTCAAATTATTTTAATTCTCAATGCAAAAAAACAAGGGTAAAATAGTCTAAATTTTTCCTCTTTAATTCTTATGCCTAGAATTAGAAAATAAAATACTGAAAATGGGAGGAAGTATATGTTTAAATTAATTTTATATAATACCTTGTATTATTTATTTAAATTATATATAATATCTATTAATATTACATACAACATATATTCATATTATATTTAATATTATATATAGTCTATATATTTTTCAAAAAAACTAACAATATTATAAAAAAATTATAAAACCGGGCCGGGCGGGTCAGGCAATGGCAAAGATTAAAATAAGTCCGGACCTAGTCTGGCCCGGCCCGAAAAATTTAAAAACGGGCTTGGACAAAAATATAGGCCCATTCGGATCTAGAATTCAATGTCGACCCGGCCCCGAACCCGCCTGCATATGATGTAGTAAAAAATTATTACCGAAACAAAGACTTTTTGCTCTTTTAAAGACTGAAATACCCTTCTTTACAATCCTTAATTATCCGTTCAAAACACCAATTTCTCTTCTTCGCAGTAGAGTGCTCAGTGGCAATATTTTGTAAAAGAAGAGAGTCAGTTCATCTTTACAGTTAGTGTGGGATGAGATGATTGTGGCAACTACATAAAGGCTTCCAAACACAGCAAAATGAACATTTATCATAAAGGTCTGAAGAAGAAGATGAAAGTAGTGATTGTTGGTAATTGTTAATCGAAGTTTAAAACAAAAGTATGGTGTTTGGTTATTTTGGTTATAACATAATTAACCAAATTTAATAATAATATTCATTTTAACTAATAACTGTTTAATGGTTAACCGAAAAAAAGTTATACCGGTAATCGATAACGCCTGATAACTGAACGCTTGAAATAATTGAACTTCCTTAAATAACCGAAGTTCTTAAAATAAACAAAATAATCAAACTTGAAATAATCGAAATAATTAAACTTCATAAGATAACCAACAAACGAAACCAACAAATCAAAAATAAAGAGCTGATTGGAATCTTTACATACAAACCCATAAAAAACATAAATTTGAAAAAAAAACAAATCAAAATAACCAAACTTTCTCCATGAGATGGGGGACAACTATCATAGCGGGTATCTATCAAGTGGTGAGTAGTTCCAGTAATTTGGGTGGGACTTGGGAGACGGCGAGCAAACCCTATTGACTAAAGTGAGTAAATCAAAGATTGAGTAAATAAATTTACTGAGCAAAACTCAAAAAGATAGATAAATTATAAAATGTTTGATAAAAGTTTAATAACCATAGTTAAATTAAGGTTGTGAAAAACTGTACAGGAGTTCAATACGGACTACTGAGAGTATGTGATACGGAAGTATCAATACTGATAAAACGGGGAATCAGTACGGATGAAATATTATATATTTAAATTACAAAAAATTTATAATAAATATTCACAATTGTGAAATATGTTCCTCTTTGTACATAATATTTGTATTTGTTATTAATACCTTAAAATTGTATGAATATTATAAAGTATCACATTCTTAACCATAAGAATTTTGTAGAATTTTTTTTGAGTGATATAATATAAGATACATAAGTGAATTTTAAGAAAAAATTACACTATACTAAGTAGAAAAAAAACCAAAAATAGTAGCAGTGCCGGCTCTTTGGGAGTGTAAGTGGAGTTTTGTCATAGAGCCCCCACTTATTGGGGGCACCATCTTTTAGGGTCTTTTTGATAAATAAATTATAAGTAAGAAATTTTACCATCATATTTTTTCGTGGTCTATATTATGGGAGTTGGTAACAATTCATAATAAGTTATGAGTTTTATGAGTTTATTGAATATACGAGGAAAAATATGATAGTTATTAGTGAAGTTTATTGTTATATTATGATGTACGGAACAATAAACTAATTAATAGTAAAAAACATAATAGTAGTATAAATACATAAATTAAATATTCAAACTTTATATACTATTTTTATAAAATGAAATATTACCATGCATTAAAATATAGTATTGATAAAAAAATCTTAAAAAGTACTATTCAACAAAAATTTTTTTATCAAAAGCAAATATACAAATGAATAAATAATTTATTTTTCTAACTTAATTAATATTTATTCATATAGATAAAAGATTTAAAAATTTTAGTATCTTAAAAAGTAGCTTCTTATTAATCAATTGATAATTTGATAAGAAATGGGCATTACTTAAACTATTATTGGGTCCATTTGTGGACTTTGGCTTTTAAAATGACGTTTTGCTTCTATTTTAGTGTCGAATCCAGCATTTCTTCTACTTTATTGTAACACCCCAACCGTTAATCTCGTCATTACCTCTTAAAAGTTACTAATTACTCCTACTCACGCAGCGGAACTCTAATTACAACGAGGGGTGAAACAACGTCGTTAGCCACCCATGTGGCTAACCAGGCCTTTCTTACATACCGTAACGGTCTGATGAACTGGAACAACCGAATACACAATACAAATACTACTCAAATCATTCTTTACTATACCGAGTCTGCAATATATGGAAGCCGACAACATATTCGGTCTTACACCTCTTTCAATACATAAGTAATTAAATCTAACTACCCATGCAAACCACCGACCCCGTCATACTCTCGAACGGTAACATCTTCGGTGTACCTGAAAAATAAAAACGTTGCCCCTAGGGGCTCAGCTTAACGCTGCATATGAAATTTGCATACCCCGAGCGCTAACCGGGGTACGCCGACTACTTTTGTCGAGAGCATGGAGTTCATTTTAATTCAACCAACATGCATATAGTAATACATTATATATGTACACTACACAAGGATTCGACAATCAATCCTGGGATACAATCCCTAACTAACATAGCAAGGTTGTTAGTCGTATCAATTACTCTTAGGCCATGAGGGTATACCTCACTATGCCGTGGTTATTCATTCAATAACTCACCCGCTCTCTCGGGTTACTTATTCATATACACACCCATTCTCTTGGGCTACTCGTACTATACTCACCCATTCTCTCGGGTTACTTATACTCATTATCCCACCCACACTCTGGGTTATTTATACTCATTATTTCACCCACACTCTTGGGTTATTATACTCATTATCTCACCCACACTTGGATTAATTATACTCAAGCTCTTGTAGATTCTCGAGACACTACAGGTCTCCTACGTCACACTTGTTACTCTTAATACATACTAGGCCAAAACTCATGGCTCACGAGCATAGTCTTACTTCCCCGGTTTCGACCCTACTCTGGGTCTAGCATGGTGGGAAGGTTCAACTAGCTCACGGAACTCTCTCTTAGTTCCTATCTCTTTTTACTCAGGTCCGACTACTCTCGGGCTACTTACATTCCCATACACTCCTCTCTCGGAGATATATTAATATTATGTATATTAGCCTAGAAGCATCACTCCCGATGTTTCTAATGACTTTGGGAACATTACTTAAGTTCGGTTAATCTTAGGTTTTAAGAGTTACCCATACATTTCACTTACTCATACTTTCAGTTATTTTCTTATATCAGGTAAAATCCTCATATAGGAGGTCGACCATGTCTCAAGGGAGCTACTAATCCCTTAGGTCTCTTTTACCTTCTTTACTAGTTCACATCTTCGAACTATCTTTAATCCTCTTGAAGTAGGTTCACTTATCTTTCCACTCTCATTTGTTTCGTGGATTGTGTCATTATGGTTTACTAACCGTTATCGGGTAATTACTCAACCGCACATCTCCTCACATTCTAGGGAGTTCATATGTTGCATTATCGTTATACTTTAACGGATAGTTTGTGTGTTTGCACGTTTTCGTTATCATAAGCATCGACCCGATCTATGGGTCTCTAGCCAAACGTTCCTCGCTATGAGTCGGTCTTTACTCTATGTTAGACCACACCGGCATACAAGTATGTTAGCTCATTCAATATACAACATGACACACATAATCAAACAAGGGATTATTTTCATGCTTTAGTCTTGATTAAGCCGGCACACAAACACATAAATCAACGTAACTCGGTTAGCACGCGGAGTATGAGAAAATCATACCTTTCACCGGGGTTTTTACTTTTACCTTGTCATCTCACCATGCTCGGGTCATGCACGATTCTCTGGTAATGTTTCAAACATTATTATTAATACTAGGCTCATACGGTACATAATAAAATGCTACTCCCGTACTACCCCGTTATCCCGTTACCTCGGTTCTTACTCTTGTTTGTAATTTGAGTTCTCACTTCTCAATCACTTCTAAACACTTTTTACCACTTCCTAGGGCCTTTACATGTCACCAAACAAGCCTTAACATCATTAACATTCAAACCCCATCATTAGAAACCTTTAAAACACTCTCTGTAGGATTCTGGGGGTGGTCCGGGACTTGGTCCTTACCCTAAGTCCCGACCAATTCACTTGGTAACTCTCGGCTGAAAATTCACTATGGTCCGGGACCTTGTACCTAGAGCAAGTCCCGGACCAGCTGCTTGCAGCAACTCTCACTCGGCCTAAATGTAAGGGTGGTCCGGGACATGGGCAGGGACTTAAGTCCCGGACCTATCAAACTGGAAACTCTCGGGGGTATTTTAGGGGGTGGTCCGGAACATGGTCCTGGACCTAGGTTCTGGACCCTGTTGCATATTTTACAGATTTGGCATTTTCCAAATCTGTTACAACCTCATTCTTTCACCATTGATTTTCCAATCTTTCCCACTTATAATCTACATGTTTTAGCACTTAATTACCCTTCTAAACCACCTTAATCCAACCACCAAGTCCTCTCACTAACTCTTGGTTATTTCACTCAAATTCACTTATATTTTCATAACTAGTTTCCTAGTTCTTATTATTTCTTGTAACAAATTTAGTTCCCTCTTTTTACCATTCATTCTTCACTCACTAATGTCATTCCAAGCACTCAAATGGCATTATTCTTACTCCTAATACACTCTTCTCCATAGTTTGGTTTTCCAAACCCTTACTACTCACTTAACACCTCTTAAACACACCTAGTTTCTTCCATTAAATGAAACACTCAAGTTCATAATCTCCAAGGAAATTTTGACAGCACTTGCCTACTTCTTTAGCATATTCACCACAATGAATCAACTCATATACACTCCTTCATCCCTGTTTAATGAAACACCAATAACTACAATACATCACATTCCCACTTGTTCACATATATACACTAGCTTAGCTTCTAGGTTTCTTGCACACTCAAACCACATTAAAAAACATTCTCATTCCCACTCAATATTGTAGTACCATGACTACACCAATTCAAGAACATTAAATCAACCCTAAAATCTATTTTACAAATCAAATAAAACCAACTCAAGGTGAGCTTATTACCTTGTTTTTATTTTCGGTTTTTACTCCTCTTCTTCCTCTTTCTTTTGCTTCTTCTTTCTCATCTTGTTTTCACAACACACAAAGGGGTCTAAATTTCCATCTACAATCATATCCCCATACACACATATCAAGCTTATTAATTCAATTTCCCCTCACAAAACTAGTATTTCAAGAGCTAGTTTTTAGGGTTAGCTTAGAGATTACCTTCAAGTGTCCTCATGGAGAGCTTAGGCAATCAAAAGGATGAAGTTCCAAGCACTCCACAAAGGCAAGAAGAAACCGGCTGAAGCAAGGATGGAGAAGGAGCTCACGTTGGAATTTTCCAAAAATCAAAGGAAGCTAGACAATAGAGATTTTGAGCTTGCTTCTTACCTTAAGGAACCAAGGAGTGGTTTTAGATCAAAATGAGCAGCTTGAACCTTCATTTGGAGCTGCTTCCATGGAGGTCGAATGTGGGGTTTTTGAGTTTCGAAAGGTGGAGAACGATGCTCAAGAAGAGAGGAGTCTCATGGTTGTTTTATTTTGTGATTTGAAGTTGTTTTAGACTTTGTAGATGAAGGAGAAGGAGGGTGCTGCTTGGGGAAGAGCAAATCGCCATCGTAGGCTTGAAGAAGAAGAAGGAGTCCGATGGAGGGGGAGCAAATCGTGAATGAAGAGAATAAGGAAGGAGAGAGGGTTTAAAAGTTTTAGTTACTATTCCTCCCCTCTACTTTACTTAATTTGTCTTGTAGTGACTTAGGGAATTAATTAGTTAAGGCTTGTGTGGGAGAGGGTAATTAAACTGATTAAAACCGACCCCACACAGTAACATCCCAGGGTGCGTTTTCAACTTTTGAAATAAACGCGTCTCGTCTACCCGGTTTTGGCACTATTCACTAACCGGGCCCGTTTTTTCAGATTTTTCTCGTTTCTTTATTTTTAATGGTTATTAAGCTCCCATTAATGCTTAATTATAGTTATATAATCAACTATAATTTTTACGGGCCTGTTTGACCACTCAAAGTCACGTTTTCGGGTTTTCTCGAAAAACGTGCTTTAAACTTCGTTAGCGTTTTTAATCCATTATTTGGATCTGTTTTCTTCGGGAATCACTCCCGTATACTAATTAGGCCTAAATAAGCCTTAGGAATCCATCTCGGACCCTAACGAGATCATATATCTCTTATACTTATTTAATGCGCGTTTTAGCGTTTTTCGCGTTTTACGCATTTTCTCTTTTCTTTTGGTTTTATTTCCCTTACCAATACTCTTTAGGCACCATTAGGCCTTTAATAATCATATTAGAGTAATTTAATCACGATTTTTAGATCCGGGGTATTAAATTATTCTAACAGCTGACCATAAACAGATAATTGTTCTTATAATTTATTTATATATAATTTTTTAACATACAATATTTTCAACTGACATAGAGCCCCCTAATTGATTGAGACGGCTCTGAATAGTAGGATAGAAAAATTATTGGTATAGTTGTAATTTTGCTCTCACAAATATTCAATTTATAGTTAATGGTGATGGTGCTTATATCATAATTTTTTAAAATAAAACCTTATATAAGGTCAACATGATTTTCATTTAGATATTTAATAGAAAAATTATTCTTCTTTTTGTTTTGCCAAATCGTTGTCTTTAATAGTTTATACTTTATTCTTTAAAAATATGGTAAATACGAAAATACAGGTGATCATACGACCGTACGTCACTACGAGACGGGGTGTTTGTTAAGACAGATTTCATACGGCCGTGTCAATACATTTTATTGTAAAAACGAGCGATACACCGTATAAACGGTCGTACTGTACCATTTTTTAAAACCATGACAATATCTATAATTGAACTGTAATTTTTATAGATAAATGGAATAACCAAAATTTTATAAAAATAATTACTCCATCCGTCCTGAATTGACCATCCTGTTTACTATTTGGACATGTCGTTTGACTTCAATATTTAACATATAAGATAAATAATTTTAAAAACTTAAATTTTGCATACAATTCCTTACATGGTAAACTATACATTACAAAAATTAGTTTTATAAAATTATTCTATCTTATATGTTTAATATTGAAGTAGAAAAAAGTGCCATAAAACAAACAGGACAGTCAATTCAGGACGGAGGGAGCAAAAAATTGGATGATAAACCCTACTCCCTCCCTCCGTCCTTTATTGACCTTCTCATTTACTATTTGAACATGTCATTTGACTTCAATATTTAACATATAAGATAATATAATTTTACAAATCTAAGTTTTGCAATAAAATTCTTATGTAAAAAACTATAAGTTATATAAATTTATTTTATAAAATTATTTTACCTTATATGTTTAATATTGAAATAGAAAAACATACCAAAAAACAAACAAGAAAGTCAAAGTGGACGGAGGTATTAGAAAAACGCAATTTCGATGCCACGGACCCTCCGCACCCATTATGGTGCAGTCATGTGATGTGGCAGGTCCAGTCAGCTGCTGACTGGACTGTTTTGCTGACTGGACTGCATTTTTATTATATTAACTTTAAATGATTGTAACTTTTAATATATAAGTCCAAAATAAAAAAAAATTTATATCATTATTCACCTAAATAAACTCTTCAAAACAAGACCAGTTATGAATATGTTTTGACAACTTAAAAAAAATTATTTTTACATGTATACGATGATATACTAAGATCATAATATAATTCATTAAAATTATTTTATGATTCATTAACTGATAAGTGGGGAATTAGATTACAAACTTCGAACCGATAAAAATTATTATTGTTTTGTAGTGTATTATTTTTATTGTATGATATATTTTAAATCTTATATGGTGAATCATTTATTTTTCTTACATACCAAATATTGTTTTGTGGTGTATTATTGTTTAAAATTGTTATATTTATATGTTACTCATGATACACTAAAATGATGTTGTGATTCATAAATTTGATATTATGATTCATTAAATTGATATTATGATTCATTAACTAATAACTGAGGAATTAGATAGCAAACTTCGGAACCGATAAACATTATTATTGTTTTGTAGTGTATTATTTTGTGTTTGTGTGTCTTTTAAACCTTATATGGTGAATCGTGTATTTTTCTTACGTATCAAATATTGTTTTTGTGTTTATGTTTAAATTTTTATTTTTACATGTATACGATGATACACTAAAATGATAATATGATTCATTAGTTTTGATATTATGATTCATTAAAATTGATATTATGATTCATTAATTAATAAGTGGTGAATTACATAACAAACTTCAGGAACTAATAAAAATTATTTTTATTTTGTAGTGTATTATTATTGTTGTATGGTTATTTAAACCTTATATAGTGAATCGTGTATTTTTCATACATATCAAATATTATTTTGTATTGTATATTGTGTAAAAATATTTATTTTTATTATATGTTTGTGATGATACACTAAATAAAGATATGATTCATTAATTTTGATATTATGATTATTAAAATTGATATTATGATTTATTAACTAATAAGTGGTGAATTAGATAACAAATTTGGAACCAATAAAATCATTTTGTTTTATAATGTAGTATTATTATTATTTTGTAAATAATATAAAATTTTAAAGTTATCAAAACATATTCATGTCTGGTCTTGTTTTGAAGAGCTTGAATTTAGATGAACAATGATATAATTTTTTTTCATTTTGGACTTATATTTTAAAGTTATAACCAATTGAAATTTATAATAAAAAAGTAGCTCAGTCAGCAACAGTCCAGTCAGCTGCTGACTGAACTGCCAAATGACAGGACTACACCGAACAACACACGCTTGCCCTGTCGTCGACTGCTGTAGAAAAAACAGTCATTATCCAAATAATCTACTCCCTCCGTCCTGAATTGACCGTCCTGTTTGCTTTATGACACGTTTTTCCACTTCAATATTAGCATATAAGATAAAATATTTTTATAAAACTAAATTTTGTAACAATAGTTTATCATGTAAGGAATCATATGCAAAACTTAAATTTTTAAAATTAATTTATCTTATATGTTAAAAATTGAAGTCAAACGACATTCCAAATAATAAACAGGACGTCAATTCAGGACGGAGGGAGTAACTGTCAATACACCCGTGGTTCTGACACGCCCATAAAACTCACAGGCGTACAGTAATCCTTCAAAGCTGTTAATGAATGGCACCAGAGTCAGATGGGTCGGTTTATTTTTTTTTATTATTTTTTTGTTTGGAGGAGGACGTCAGATGCATTTGTAGCATTGAAATTGAAACGATACACTGGCTGCTTTCAATATGGTATAATGTGACATTTTTGAGTTTGGTATTTTTGATAAAAAATATCAAACCGTCATCACCGAACATTAATTTTCAAAACAACATACAAATATCAGTACAAAATAACCATAAAACACCACAAAACAACCAACAATTTATACTACAAATAATGAATACCGTAAACAGAGGCGGAGCCAAAAAACTATAATTAGGGGGTGAAAATATTTTAATAATATTAATTATTTATTAAAAATTAATTTTTAATACATTAATTTAAATTTTCAATATTTATAATTATATTTTAAAAATGATATTATAAATTAAATTTGACGCAAAATTAAATTAAAATTGAAATATATAGATTAATATATTATAATTAGTTTATTTTCCTTTTTATTTTTATTTTTTTATAAAGATTGGTATACTAAATTATAAATAAATGAAAATAATACAGAATAATAGTTTTAAACTAGTAGTGTTTTTTTAAATTGTTTATTCAGATACAGATAAATAGTCTCTTAAAACTATTACTATCTATCAATTCTAATAAAATATTCTACAAGGAAAATAGCAAACTAATAAAATTACGATGTAAACTTTCAATTATATCAAAATTATTAGAGTACAAAATATTTTTAGTATATTTCAGAAAATATCAATTATAAGTATTCAACTCGCTAAGTAATAATTAATTACAAAACTTTTTGTACAAACTATTATGGTTTGTCGGTATATCAAAGTTATTATATGTTTTATACCGTGCTTAATACTTAAAGAATAATTTTATATGTGAATATACGTTATTTTTCATTTCTTGACATATCCAGTATTAAATTGAAATTTATGTTTTTGAATTTCATTAAATAATATTTAATTGAATAAAATATATTGTTTTAACTACAAATATATGTTTAAAATAAATATTTTATCAACAATTAAACAATATATAATAAAAAATAATAAGTGATAGCTCTATATATACATATATTCGTTTACAGTCAATTATTTTATTATTATAAAAAATCGTTTTTTCATTTCAATGATATTATTTTTTTTGATTAAAAATTAAAATAATCTTAAGTATTAATACATTTGAAATGTTATATTAAATACTAATATATAATCCGTAAAATTTTATTTTGGGAAAATTACATTCCCACCCATGACGTTTGATGAAATTACACACCCCACCCACGAGGTTTCAAAAATTACTTTGCTCACCCATGTGGTTTCCTTTATTTTACATCCAACAACTTTCTAATATTTAATCAACTTAAAGATGCATAAATGTTGTCCAAAATTGATACTCTCCTCCTCCGTCATTTGACCGTCCTGTTTACTATTTGGACATGTCGTTTGACTTCAATATTTAACATATAAGATAAAATAATTTTAAAAATTTAAGTTTTGTATATGATTCCTTACATGATAAACTATATATTACAAAATTTAGTTTTATAAAATTATTTATCTTATATGCTTAATATTGAAGTGGAAAAACGTGCCATAAAACAAACAGGACGGTCAATTCAGGACGGAGGGAGTAAAACTTTACATGGATGATGCTAAGGTGTTATATTTTTGTCCAATACCAAATCTAAGTTTTTAAAGCTCATATTTGACCTGTGGGACCCATTGAAAACACGTTGACATGTCACATGTTTCATTGGGTCCCACGGAACACATATGAGCTTAAAAAATTTAGATTTCACGCTAGACCAAATATAACACCTTAGCATCATCCATATAAAGTTTCATCAATTTTGGACAACATTTAAGCATCTTTTAAGTTGATCAAATATTAGAAAAGTTGCTGGATGTAAAATAAAGGAAACCACATGGGTGGACAAAGTAATTTTTGAAACCTCATGGATGGGGTGTGTAATTTCACCAAACGTCATGGGTAGGGGATACAATTTTCCTTTTATTTTTATATATAACATCTAATATATTTACTCTAAAGAAAATGGTTTATTTTTTTTTTTTTAAATATATGTAACAATTTTTATAAATTAATATGTATACATATTATAAATTAATTGTCACTAAAATATTAATAAAGAATAATAATTATAAAGGCTATAATTGAATATCTACATATATTTTAACTTTATTAACAAAATATTGTTTTAAAATGTAATATAAAATTTTTACTTGTAACAACGAAAACGGTAAACGCACTGCACAAAACTAACTTATTCAAAACAGGCAGACGAAACCGCCGTCTACTAACACTAGTTTTCAAAACAGTCACAAAACAATCAGCACAAAACAACCAGCAAAACCACCATAAATAACCAACCAAAACAACCAAACCAAAACTACCACAAAACTACCAATAAAAATCACGGCGAATCGGTAGAAGTGTTTGGAGAAACAGCTAAGAGGAGCAGAAGAAATGCACACGACGCAATGAACAGAACAAGAGCAATGGGTATACTACTAGATTTTATAAAGGACAATAATTGGGGATGAAATGTGCAATGGGCAGGTCGTGTTTTTGTTTGTCCCATCTGAATTAAAGCAGTATGTGGCTGCCGCCCAAAGTTTGTGCTTACAAAACTCGCCGTTTTAATCCACTGTGGCGAAAAAACTACACCGTTTTAATCCGCTATGGCCAAACAAAACACGATCACGAAAATGACAGCCACCACGATCTCGTGCATTTGTATCCAACTTGTCCACTGCAAGCACATCCATCACGAGTTCCCCGCACTGAAAATATCTATATATCCATAACTGTTGTTCTGTTCAACCTCCCGTGTTGCTTTTCTTCTGCTCCTCTTCATATTCGCTGTTTCTCCGAGCACATATTGACCGGGTACCAGTAGATATAGAAATCGGCGGTAAACATGGCGGCCGAAAGTGTGCCAAATAAACCGGTGATGCTCGTCGGGGTTGATGATAGCGAGCACAGCTTTTACGCTCTGGAATGGGCTTTGGATCACTTCTTCACTCCGTACGCTCCGAAATTCACATTCGATCTAGTTATCGTTCACTCTAAGCCTTCCCCTATCACAGCAATCGGCTGCGCTGGACCAGGTAAGCTTAATTGATTGAACTCAATGTCTCTCTTCTCAACCTCTGATCTGGTAACTTAAGTTTTCTTCCCTGTTGGATTGTAACTTGGTACGACTAGGTTGCTTCGGGCTTCAATTGATGATGCTTAACACCGGTAGTTAATTCGAGTTGAAATATAAGGGTTCGCGCTAGATATATTGATGGATCTTTGTTCCTTAATTTTTTTCTTTTTCGTTCTGATCTGTCATGTGATCTTGAGGACCAAGTGTCGGTGAACTATATGACCAATCTTTAGTGGCCAGATCAAGTGCCGGGAAAAAGACAGTCGGCAAAATCGCTTTCACTGCCTGATTTTTCTCTGTTATTATATGTCTGATTTGTGTTTAGCCTTATTTTCATCATATTTGGGCAAGTTTAGATTATTTGCCAAACCAGAATTATTACTTGCCTTCTCCATTGGTTTCATCCGTCTTAATGGTTCATATTTTTGGCACAATCTCTTTTAGTTGTATCGTTCCTTCGGGTTGCTCTTAGTTCAAGTCAGTGAAACAGGGCGATGCTCTATTTAATGCTTGTGTCTGAAAATCTGTTACTGTATGCTTTGACTTAACAAGATAACCCATCGGTTCTAAATTATACTAAGTCATATTTAATAGTTTTTGATACACTACTTTCAGTATTTGTCATTATTATTAAATGCAAAAATAACGATTAATTAGATAGAAAAATGAAAAGTAGGGATAGATGAGTCTATCTTTTTTCTTTTGTGTGGAAGCTTCTAAAACCATTTATAAATAAAAACGGAGAAGTAACGAAATACAGGATTTTGTGCCTATAAATGTTCCCCATGCTTTCAATTAATGACGTGCATATTTCTATTGTTTTTCATTCATCTAGCTGCAGGAGCTGCAGATGTTCTTCCATACGTGGACGCTGATCTGAAAAATATTGCTGCTAGAGTGACTGAAAAAGCTAAACAATTGTGCACTTCCAAATCGGTAACCATCATCATCCCCCATTTTTTGCGACTTGATTTTAGCTTCTAACATGCTCATAATAACAAACAATCTATTCATTTAAAGATTTTGTCTTCTCCATTTGTGGTTCGCAATTGAACATAAGATTGGGAACGACAGATATACATCCATTTGAACATGTACATGATCGAATGAATTTTGCTCCGCTGGGTGCCCTGTTTCTCATGATCAATAGAGGCATGTGATGCTCATGCTGTGACTTTTTCATTACTAAACATGGTTGTATTCTTGGACATGCTGTTTACTTTCACAGGTAGATCATGTAAAAGTGGAGATTTTGGAAGGTGACGCTAGGAATATATTATGTGAAGCTGTGGAAAGGCATCATGCTTCCATGTTGGTGATCGGTAGTCATGGGTATGGAGCTATTAAGAGGTACCGAGAAACAGTCATCTTTGTTTATTTGGATCTGCTGCTTTGTTTAGGTGTACGATTTCTAGTTGAATTTCCCCTCTGCTTACATATAGATTTGAAAAAATTTCCAAGGTTAGGTTGTCTTGTCTAGCTTACCCCAGGTCTGATCATATATGCTTAATTGCTTCAAAAAAGTGCTATAAGTTTAGTGAGTGAAGGGTAGATTTAGTGTCACTACCTGGCAAAGTTTATCACATCAGATTTTCCTTTTTCTTTTGATAGCTTGAATATTATACCTACATAGCATGGAATTCAAGATTGGCCTCACTGAGTTCATGTTCCTTAAAGCTACTGATCACTTCAAATTGTTAAATTTATACCCACTAAAACTGGCAATCCCTTGTCAGCCTCCAGAAACTACTCTCTTTTCTGGCACTTTTATACATTGATCTATGTGGACTTGTTAAATAAAAATGTTTTGTTAAAATTCTTGCAGGGCTGTTCTGGGAAGTGTGAGTGACTATTGTGCTCATCACGCTCACTGCTCTGTGATGATCGTGAAAAGGAATAAGCATACACATTAAGAAGATTTGATGTCCTATAGTATTACCAACCTTCAAGGTTTCAGATTTGTGTGAATAAACGGGTTTGCTGGCAAAAATCCTGTTGATGCTAAAATTGAAGTTGCGCTCATCTTTATTTTTCATTGTGGATAGTTTGTCATTGTGTTCCGTCCGCGGGAGGAGTTTGTCCACAGAAAAGTCAGTTTAGCTATTGAAATGTGGAGTTTGTCCACTGAAAAGTCAGTTTAGCTATTGAAATGTAAAGATATATATATATATATATATTTCTGCAACATTTCCATGAACATGATGTCAGTGATACGAGTTCACGAGGATGAGTGAATTGAATATTTAATAAGATAGAATGGAAGGAACTGGAGTTAGAGCACATCAGCTATCTTTAATATCTCCACAACTATATATTCTCATACCGAGGAGAGATGAACAGAGCACCAAATAAAAGGATGATTATTGAAGTAGCTAAGAAGATGTAAGTAGCTAGAAGATTGATACCTTGCACATAGCATTATAGTAAATTTAAAACTTCAAAACAACTACAAGGTTTGTTTGTTTTCTTTTTTTTAAAAAAAATGGAAGTTATCATGACACCATTGTGTTTGTGAACCTCATCCTTTACTGTAAGCTCTCAATATAACCATTGATGTAATGTGGTGACATGATGCCAGGATACTGAAGCATAGTCTTCTTACCAGTTTTGAGATCATACACATAAAATTCTACTAATCCCTGTGACATAAGTTGCAATCATCCTTTGTAAAATACAAGTAGCGACAGTAATCTAATATTTCCTTCTCTGCCTTGTACTATATATTTCAATCAGCACAACCTTGTACATCATCGGCTGCAGGTTGCAGTCTCTCAAGCATCCAAATTCGTCTCTCTGTAAGAATTACCAATAAAAAGTGATAGGTTCAAACTCTGTCTTGCTAAGTAACTCTACTGAAGTGGCCAATATCCTCTCAAAGAGGTCAAATATTTTCAATTCAACGATGATCTTACTTACAAACCCCCTCTTCATATTTATACTGACATACCTACCAAAATACTAATTCTATTCAAACTAACAATAAATGTTAATAGCAGCTAACAATAATGACTAAACCCATTCCAATTCTACTAAATACTAATTTTGTTCAAACTAACAATAAATGCTAACAGTAGCTAACAACAATAAATACTAATTGCCTCTTTCCAATGTAGACAAATCCCAATCTAGTTTACTGCCTTTTTCTAGCACAAAATTTGCCATAAAACTTATTCGTTGTAGTCATAACATCACTTCCCCGCTACACATCCATTTTGTCCTCAAGGTGGAAAGAAGGAAATTGTTGAATCAATGAGTCTTAGCTACAACCATATGTAGCCATCTTTGGCTACATTTTTCATGGTACAGTTTGTGTAGAGTAAATGTACATGTTTTATAAGTTTGTTGTACAGTTTATAAAGTTAGTATGTACATTTAGTACAAATTCAGAAATATCACAATTCACTGTATACATGTACATATACATCCGTACAGTTTTGAATGATAGCATGTACAGTTTTCAATGACCAAATGTACATGTATGTAGCTATCTATAGCTACATGTGGTTGTAGCCAAGAAATTGGGTTGTTGAATAGCGGCCTTTCTTCCCATGTCTCATCAGTCGCCGGACTATAATGCCAGAGAATAAGAGCAACCCAGGGATCTCCGTCTCGCTGTCAGGTCTTCGTTTGACACAAATAGCAACAGATTTGTTCTTAAACCTTCTGTGTGACTTATCCAATTTTCAGCGCGTCTTCATCCTCCCACATACTTCAGATGACTGGAATATACGTTGTTGTCAGATAGCGGGTGATGAACTCCCGAATGTTTTGGGAAGGATGTTAGGGTTATGAGTTGTTGCTTCTAAGCGGCGGGTTGTTGCAACAACACCACCAATCCTCGGTATCATCTAGGTTGCACGGGTACGGATGCGGGTACAGGGATGGATACAGATACGAGTACGGGAAAACGGTAATTATTAGAATTTTAAAAACACGGAAATGACAAAAGAAATATAGATATTTTTAGTTACAACTAAAGTATTAGAGAATCGAATTTTAACATTAAATTATGAATAAAAAAGTTGTTAAGAATAACGAAAATAATAAAAAACCACCATAAATATTATTCGTCATTCTATATAGAAAATAAATCCAACCTTTAAATTTTAAATGTTTTATTTATTCGTATTTTCTTTTTAGTATTAAAAAGTTTCTAAAGTGATGTATTAAATAATAATAATTGTGGATTCAGATTATAAAAATAAAAAAACATACATACTATTTGCCTTGTCTATACAAAGTAATTCAGATTTTTTTTAAAAAAATTATCACATAACTAGTTATTTTGTGGCTAAGGTGCAAAACTTCATATTAAAAAAAATTAGAAACAGCACGTCTCGGCCAGTTTTGACGTGCCCACGTACCGGGAACGTTTGTGGTACGTGAGACGTTCCTCAATTGCCGTACCAGTGCATCTCGGGTATCATCATCCCTTTTTTCTTTTCTTCCTTTTTTCTTCTTCTCCTTCTTCATCCTTAAAACATGTCGCTACCTTTTCTTTTCTCATACTGGTTTCTCTACTATTTTCTTTGGAATCCCCAGTTTCCATCTGGACAAAGCAGTGGGAATGAGACGATCCCCTTGCTATTCTTCCCTTCCAACTTCTCATGCCTCTTCTTTCCCTTTCTTGCCTCGGACCCTTGAATTGTCGTCTCCTCTTTCTTTCTTAAAAATTTTGTCTCCTTCACAACTGAAGTACTTATCCCCCTTCCTTGTCAATCGGATCCCTTATCTCCTCCTGGTCCACTTTCTTAAATCCCACTGCTTCACTATGTCGATCGTCCACCCAATTGATGTCTTTCCACTACTTCTTGGTATGATTGAAAAAACCCTAGATTATATTCCACACATTTTTCAAATCTTTCAAGCAATAGTTTTCGAAAATCTACCCATGGAAGCTCACAGAAATGAATCCACGCCCATTCAAACCAACTAAACGCTTCCCCTACCAACATTCAGCCAGTACTTGAAACTAGAAGTAATCGAGAATGGACTTAACAATGAAATACTCCACAACTTTGTACAGCTAGCTATGTGGATCTTCTCTGTTGAAGATTGGAGGCTCGTACGTGTATATTGCCTCCATTATGCATTTTTCTTGATCTTGAATGAAACTTTCGGCAAACCATGCCCAACTCCCACACCCAAAAGTGTTGCTCTGATACCAATTGATAGGTTCAAACCTTATCTTCCTAAGTAATCCCACTGAAGTGACCAATTTCAAAGAGGCCAAAATAATTTCAATTCATCGATGATCCTACTTACAAACCCCTCTTCTTATTTATACTAACGTACTTACCAAAATACTAATTCTATTCAATAACAATAATTGCTAACAACAACTAACAACAATAACTAAACTCACTTGAATTCTACTAAAAATACTGATTCTACCCAAAATAACAAAACACACACCTAAGATCATATTGAAATTCTGGCAATGAGGTATATGAATGTCATGATTATTAGATTCAAAGACACCAAAGTAAGAAGGTCCACACCGCCGGACGCTGAGACTACTCCTTCTATCCAATGTATATATTCTCCAACAGACACGTAATGCATGTACGTATGAAGCACTGATGTAAGTTCTTCCCAACAACTAAATGACCAACCTCAGCCTAAGAGTACCGTTTCAAAGAGAAAACATGAAATCAGGATGAAAGTTTGTTAGTCTCCATTATTAATAATACATCGTTAACAAAAAGTAAGCAACTTGTAATCATTTTCAGACAAATCAAACCCAAGAAACACCTCTATGTTGATGTTGTCATTATTCTTTGACAACATCAAAGGTGGGTAAGGAATGTACACACTATAACACCCTTTATGAGTAACTGTCAAACAACCTAGTTCCCAAACAATTAGGGCTTGAAAACTAGCCACTTTTAGCCCTTAATTCTCACTTGGGCCTAAAAGTGAAAGACCTTGTTGTTGTACATATTCAACTCATATTGATTCTTATAAATCACTCATAATACTACTCTATGGGGGTATTACATACTCCCCCACTCAAAGAACGCGACGTCCTCGTCGCAAACTTAACATCCAAGTCCCAAAGGACCTCCTTGGTAGGTGTCTGGTAGTTCATCCCGAAATAGTCCCAAGTCGGCTCTAATACCATTTGTAACTCTCTATATGGGAAACTATCCAACAACCTAGCTTCCAACCCATCCAAACTTGAAAACTAGCCACTTTAAGCCCTTAATTCTCACTTGGGCCTAAAAGTGGAAGACCTTGTTGTTGTAGTCAACCTATATGTATCCTTATAAAGCACTCACAATACTTCTCTATGTGGGTATTACACACAATTATGATGGAAGGATTCCATAAGATGAGAGTACCATCTTCTTGCTAGAGGGGGTCTTTCTAAGAGTAAAAGCCTCCCGTGCACCCAGGACAGTTCACTCTCTTGGGTTCTTTTTAATTGAAAATCCGATACCAACGTTTTTCTATAAGGTTTTGCTACAGTGAAGTGACCAATTGAAGGGTCCATAGGAATCTTGTACCTCCTCAACAATAATCACATGTTTGAGGAGGTTGTTGTCGTTACAACATTGTAGGTTGTGCGAGGAGATGAACTCTAGTTCTTCAATTGTGGATCTTCATGTTTTACAGACCGATGTGAATCGAACCAGCGATAGTAAAAGATCTCCCTCCATATCTCTAGTGGAATGTTTTGCATTGAAAATCAATTTTCTTTACTAGGTTTCCTGCTCTCACTTCACAAGGATGTCGACCCCGACTTTCTTTTCCTGTTTTGGAGTATGGGCAAGGATAGCTTTTGTTGGATCCAGGTTTTAAGGCATGGCGAGAGCCTTGTATAAGGGGAACTAGATATGAGGAAACCAGAGTAAAGCAGACACATAGTGAGTTAGGGTTAATTGTCTAAACGACTGATAGTTACGATTTGGGGGTTTAACTTGAACCTGAAACCACTTTCAATGACCCAACTCCAAAAAACATTGAGTAAAAAATCTTTGTTAATCAACACCGGTTTTATAGGCCAATTTTGGATCAAATTTCGGGTGTGGATCAAGATTGACAGCTCTAGCACCACTCATGTTAAACGAAACTTTTGTACCAAAAAGGACAAGATATGGTTAATTTATTAACTAGTGAAAAAAAGTCTTATAACACGGCTATTAAACAGGCGTGTTATATTTTTTTGATAAGGGACTGGAAGACCAGTTACATGAGCGATACTGAGGCGATGTGCCTTTCTCGCGTAAGAAGGAGAAACAAGAATAAATAGAACGTAAAACCAGAAATTACAGGGGGCGGGGGACTAGAAGAGAAAAGAGGTTGTTTGTAGCCGATAATTGATGGAGGGTGAGATGAATAGCTGGCGACTTCTTACTCCATTCCAGAGAAAGTCTTTTAACCCTGTCCGCAGCAGCGCTCCAGTTCGGGGGGAGGAGATCAAAAACTGCCCGATTTCGCAGGTGCCAAATTACCCAAACAGCATGGAAAAAGGTGGACATCCAACAGGCCCTGATTTTAGGATGGGCGTAGCTTAGCCACAACATGTATAAGTCAATCGGAGAATGGGGGAATGTAATGGGTACTCCCCACCAAAGCAGGAGAGTAGACCACAGGATTCTTACATGCTGGCAGTGCAGGAACAGGTGGTTGACTGTTTCTGTTGTCTTGCATCTGAAAGGGCAGAAGAGTTGTGCTAATGGTATTAGGTCTTTGGAGAAGAGCATGTCTTTGGTGAGTAGTCGGTCATGGAATAGGAACCAAGCTAGTAGCTCAATACGGGGAGGAGCAAAATTACGTCAGAAGACTTGATACCAAGTGTGTTCAATGTGTTATGCAGCTGACCGGGTAGCTGCCATTGCATTATAAAATCTTTTGCTGAAAATGAGTCACAACCACCATTAGCCCAAGCCAAGTAATCCGGATCCTCACCAGGGGTGGGAGTGTGGGCGTCGAGAACCGCGAGGAGTTGCTCTACTTGACTGGCCTCGTATACGAAAAGCTATCTGCACCAAATGAAGTTCCACAGCCAGTCTGCACCATTCCACCAACCCATTTCTGCTATAGAGGCAAATTTTTGATCATTGACGGAGAAGAGGCGAGGGAATTGTAGCTTCAGCGGTCTGTCACCAATCTAGTGATCGATCCAGAATCTAATACGCCTTCCGTTTGATAAGGACCACCGGACATTAGCCTGTAGGATGTGGTCATGGCTAGGGTGCCATGATGCAATAGATAGGATGGCGCTCCATACCCCACGTCTGGGAATGGTTTGCCAGTGTGGATCTGTTATAGGGAGTGTGATGCTCCTATTATGAACTGAGCAAATCACATTTTTCCACAATTTACCGTCATCCCGGTCGAATTTCCACCACCACTTGAGTAAAAGAGCGGCATTTTTGTTTCGATATCAGTAATGCCCAAGCCACCTTTGTCCTTTGGTAGTGATAATCGTGTCCATGACATAAGTGGAAGCCCCTTTCGGTTTGGACCATGCCATAGAAAGTTACGTTGGAGGCGCCTGATTTGTACGACAACAGATTTTGGGATACGGAAGAGGCTAAGATAGTAGACAGGCAGGCTGTCCAGTACAGATTTTATCAAGGTTAGTCGACCGGCTTTGGACAGGGCGCTGGATTTCCACCCAGCCAATCTCATTTCTATTTTATCAATTACTGGACGCCAGGTAGAGAAACGCTTTGCGCTTGCACCAATACACAGACCCAAATACGTGAAGGGAAGTTTGGAGATTGAGCAGCCGAGAGAATCTACTTGATTTCATCAATCTGGTGCGCAATTAGGTTGATCGGAATGGCTGCAGATTTATCCCAATTTACCTCCAACCCAGACATTTCTGAAAATACATCAATACAAAGTTTCACCATTTCCAGCTCTTGGTTGTTAGCTTTGCAAAAGATTAATGTGTCGTCAGCGAATTGCAAGTGTGAGAGCTGTATTTGGTTCGAGCCAACCCGCAAGCCTTCTCGATCTCCCATGAAAATGACCTCTTCAAGTATCCAACTTAGGCCTTCGACACTTAGAGTAAATAGGAGGGGAGATAGGGGGTCACCTTGTCGGACACCCCTGGTTGGTTTAATTGGCGGAGAGGGGACTCCATTAATAAGCACCGACACCGTTGTTGTAGATATACACTCATCTACCCATGATCTTCATTTGCGGTTAAAGCCGAGGTAATTGAGCATAATGTCGATGAATCTCCAGGACAGACAATCAAATGCTTTACTGAAATCAATCTTGAGAAGTATACCTGGTTGCTTTCTTGATTTCAGCCAAGATATTGCCTCGTTGGTGATTAACGACCCCTCAGTAATATGACGACCTTTGATAAATGCTGTTTGACTGCCTGAAATTAGTTTCCCTATTACATTTCCCATCCTCGTTGCAAGTATTTTAGCAATGGTTTTGTAAATCGCTCCTACTACACTGATGGGGCGAAAATCTTGCACTCGAACAGCTCCAGGAATCTTTGGGACCAGCGTTAGCCATGTCATGTTACTGCCTTTGGGCAAGGTTCCGGTTGCAAAAAAACTGAGGACCGTGGCTGTGAATTCGCTGCCTATGATACTCCATACTCCCCTGATCATATGGAAGTTAAAGCCGTCATACCCGGGGGCTTTACTTCCGTCAATAGCCCACACTGTACGCCGTATCTCGTCATTGGTAGGCATGCTAGTTATAAGCTCTGCTTCAGATTCTGAAAGGCGTGGTCTACCAGAGATAGGTGGGCTGGACCTTGATTCATTGCCGGCACTAAACAGGCGCATATAGAAGCTCCGAATTTCACGGCGGATTCGTGGTGGATCGCTGGTCAGTACGCCTCTGATGGATAAGGACGAGATACAGTTTCTCTTCCTGTTAATTGTTGCCCTTCGGTGGAAATATGAGGTGTTTCGGTCGCCTTCTTTGATGAATTTATCGCGGGAGAGCTGCTTCCAGTATCTTTCCTTGTCCCTCACTGCTTTCCAGATTTGATTAAGTATCTGGCTGCGATTTTCCTCATGCGATGCATCAGTAACGTTGTTCTCAGCAAATTGGTCGATTTGCTCCAGCTCCTTCAACGCTTCATCCAACCTTTTATCAATTGAACCAAAGATTTCTCTGTTCCACTTACGCAGTTTAGTGATTGTTTTATTGCCTTAATCTTAGTCGTGATGGGCTTTGGCCCCAGTTTCTTCCATTCAGAGCTGCAGAATAGGACAAAATCTTTGTGGTCTAGCCATCCATTTAGCATTCGAAAGGGTTTGGGGCCCCAGTTTGTTTCCTCCAGCGTGATTAAATGTAAATAATACTAACACGGCTCAGTCTTATACCACGGCTAAGAATGACCGTATCATAAGATACGTCGTTCACAATCTCGCAAAAACAAAAAATCAAAAAACGTCATTTTGTGTTGCTTTATAACATGGCTCTGTTTATCCGTGTTATAAGATGAAAAAAACGATGACGTTTTTGGCGCTGATAATCCCGCCAAAAGAAAAAGAAAAAATTGATAGGTTTTATAAGATCAGTAACGATGTCATTTTGTTGATCTAATAACCCGCCTAAAGAAAAAACAAAAAGGCAACATTTTCTGTTAGACTTTATAACACGACTAGATGTAGTCGTGTTATAAAGTCTAGGTCTTATAACACGGCTATAAGGAGCCGTGTTATAAAGTTATGAAAATGACACCGTTTCTGTTCACTTAATTAAACTTCTGCAAAAATTAAACAGGAAAACAACAATGTTTTGTTTTTGTCGAGGATTTTTATAACACAGCTGGTTTTAGCCGTGTTATAAAGTCTTTCTAATACTCCACTTTCTTCTTCCTCAACATTCTCTCTCTGCTTATCTTGACACAAATCACATACAATTAAAGCTTTTTGAAATACCCCAAACTTAGTTATAGTGATTAAATCATTATAATAAAGTAATTAAGGGCCTAATAGTGCCTAGAGAATATTGGTGAAGAAAATAAAACCAAAGAAAAGAAAAAAACGCTTTAAAAGTGAAAAATGTTAAAACGAGTGTTACATAACCGTAGGAGTGATGTGACCTTGACTAGGATCCTAGGTGGGTTCCTAAGGCTTAATAATGCCTAAATAGTATGTAGAAACAATTCCTGAAGGAAATGGATCCATAAAATGGATTAAAACCACAAATGAACCTTAAAGCGTGTCTTTCGAGGAAACCGGGAAAACGTGACTTTAAGCGGGTCAAATCGACTCGTAATAATTTTGGTCAACCAAATAGTCATTAATAAACATTAATGAAGGTCTATAACCAATAAAATCAATTAAACAAGAAAATTCCGGAAAACGGGTTCCGGTAGTAAAAACTGTAAAAAAGGGGAAGTTGTGGGGTAAGAGTGTAAATAAACTAAACTAGTGTGTCCACTTTTGGAAATAGAAAAAAAAATTAAAAGCTGAGTGAGGGTTGTGTGTGGCCGGCTCCATCTCCCCCTCTCACTCTCTTAAATATCCCTTATTTACAAAAGACAAAAAGTAAAGCAAAAAGTAAAAACCTCACATTTTACCCTCTCTCCTACCCATTCTACACTCTCACGTACTGCACTCCCTCTCTGATTTCTCTTCTTCTCCAAGCAGCCCCAACAATGGAGATTTGTATAACCCCTCCAGCACTCTCCCTTCTCTCCTCTTGTTGAACCCTTAAATCTTCTCCAAAAATTACAAAAATGGTACCATTGGATTCCTCTCATCAAGGAGAACATTTTCCTCTTTTCCAAATCCGAAAATACCCACTTTCATCTTCATGGGTGTTCTTGTTTTTGAAGATGAAGACCACCATTAGAAGCTTCTCCTTCACCTTGTTGGTCTAAGGTAAAAAGAAATTCGAAAAAAAACTAGCATTTTTAGCTTATTTGCAAAATAGAGATTTCTAAGTTTTGAGTTCCTATGCCTTGCTTCTCCAGCCGATTTTGGCTTCTCTTGTGGAGTGGGAATCTTGCTCTTATTGCTATCCAACACTCCTCCTATATACTTGCAAGGTAATGCATTTCCTAAACCTAAAAATATACCTTAAAGCTTTAAGATGATTTTAGGGTTAGTTTTAATGTAGAAAGTGTGTATATTAATGGGCTGTATGTTATAACCCTAAGTTTTATTGCATCTTATTTCGTCACAAGTGGCCTTATTTAGATGCATTTTGGATTCAGGACATGGGAGTTCTTTTAATTAAAGGCAAGGATGAATAGGTCATTTTTCCCTTCTAATTACTGGTAAGTAATTAATCAGTAATTAAAACTCCTTAATTCCCCTCACTCTCAATCACGTTCTAACCCTCATTCATTTTGAAAACCGTCAGTACGCTCCTCTCTACTCTCTCTCTCTCTCTCTCTCTCTCTCTCTAATCACACTCATTCAAGTGCCCAAGCCTGCTGATAGTTTTCCTGCAATCCAAGTTCTGCTGCAGATTCCTCCTCCGTTGCGAATCCCGATTCTGACTGAGGTAAGAATGTCGGTCTGTTGGTATTGAATTCTGCATTTGGGAACCTCCCCCGTTCTGATTTAGGTTTCTGCAATCTGTTGTCAGAATTGTCGATCTTCTGCGTGGCTGTGCTCGAATTCTCCTCCTTAGTTTCCTTGCTGTCGAATTCAGGTGAGGATTGTGCTGCAATCTTGAATTACAGTTTCAGTTTGAGCAGTTTCGTGTTTCTGATTGAGGGTTCTTCTCTGCGTTGTTGTTAGAATTCAGTGGCTGTTTGGGATTGTGGTTTCGGTGTGCATTTCGGTATAGTCGTTGGCTGCGCTCTGCTGTTCGGATTGGGATATCGTCTGTCAAGTATTGAGGTAGGTGGCTTATGGATTCAGTCAGTGTGTTCAGCCTTGGGGAGTTTCTGTTCTGGGTTTGAGTGTGTTCTGTCTCTGCCTTGTGTTTGTGAATTCGTCCGTTTAAATTGCTGTTTAATGATGCACAACCCCCAAGGTTGTTTTCTACAAACTGCTTCTGTTTTGTTGTGTTTAAACCTCTGTTTTGGTGTGCAATTCGTTTCTGAAAACTGCACATTTTGGTATGTCCGAACGTCTGTCCGAGCTTTGACGTTCGAACATGCCCTGTTACGCCTGTGTTTTCTGAGATTTTGCCGTGTCCGAACTTCCGTCCGAGCTTCGACGTTCGGACGGGGTGCAAGGACGAGTCCAACTTACAAGTCTCGAATGGTGTCCGAACTTGTAAGTCCGGACAGAAGTTCGGACACACCCTTCTGCTTTCTCTGATTTTGCTTCGACTTGTGTCCGAACTTTGTCGTTCAGACGCATGTTCGGACATTACGCGTATTTGGTTTCTAAAAGCGTCCGAACATCCGTCCGAGCTTTGATATTTGGACACCCGTCTTTTCGATTTCTAAAGTCTCGACTTGTGTCCGAACATTGATGTCCGGACACAAGCTCGAACATGGTTCTGTTTTGACCATAACTTGCTCGTTTGAGCTCCGTTTTGACTTCCGTTTGTTGGGTTGGATTCCCCTTCTGATTTCCAAGCTATCTATGTGCTTTCTAGTGTCTTTGGTGCACATATGCTTATCTATATTTAAGCTTCTGTTTTGGGACCTAGTTATCTCTGTATCTGAACCTTTGGATGGCTGGTTTAGCTGTCTCATAGCGCGCTATGTAGGATATCCTTCTGTTTCACGGGTGATGTTCCCCGTTCTGTTCACAGGTGTTCCACCTGTTCTGTTTACGAGTGAGGTTTCCTCGTTCTGTTCACGAGTTGTTTACTCGTTCTGTCTGTATGCTGTGATCAACTAGGGTCCCCTTCTGTTTCCGCTTCTGTTGCTTTTGATCTCTGATTAGTCCTTCTATCTTTGGACTTTTGTTTCTGATCTCTGTCATGGAATATGGTTTCCTTCTGTCTACTTCTGTTTGGATAACATTCTATAAATGTTTTGAGCATGCTGGTTGATGAAGTTGGTCATCTACTGGGCATAGTTGTTTGCTCATTCCCCTACTCTATCTAACATTGCATATTGATCAGCGAGGATCACTTTGTTCAGCTTCCGGAGTTTAGCTTTTGTTATGTTTTCTGATTCTTTTGAGACATTTACATTTAGCTTGTAGCCTACGGGCTGAGTAGTATTTGACACTACTTCTGACTGGTATTTTGAATTTGGGTTTGAGTTACCCTGTTATGTTTTGCTACGTTATACTTTTGCATAAGTATTCGTTTTGGGCCTTTCTCTGTTTATTTATATGCGTTAGTTAGAGCCTTGCGTTATTAAGTAATAATACGCGGCGTGTAATACCCCTAACTCCTAGGCCAGTGTTTGGGGGTGTTACATTTAGTGGTATCAGAGCTCTGTGTTCTAATCTGTTGGGATTTTAAGTTAGCCAGTCAGTCAGAGACGTCAATACTAGTGTCTGAGTCTAATTGCCTGCTGTTGGACTTTCAGAATGCCGCCAAGAAGAGCTCCAGGAAATGTTGCTGATGCTGTTCAAAAGTTTATGACGCAGCTCATGCAGACGATGGCTGCAGGGGGTGGACCAGCTGGAGGAGGACCAGCTGGCGGACTAGGCCCAGTTGGGGCTGATGCTGGAGGAAGGAACGTTAAGGCGCTTCAGGAATTTATGAAGCTGAAGCCCCCTTCCTTCGATGGGACTGGGGATCCCCAGGAGGCCAGTCATTGGTTGACTGAGGTGGAGGATCTGCTACGAGTTATGGGCTCAGAGGAGGAGCAGAAGGTGGACTTCGCCACCTTTCTTTTCATGGTTGAAGCCAAGGAGTGGTGGAGGTCTGTGATGGGGAAGTTCCCACAGCCATGGACGTGGGACCAGTTCACATGGGAGTTCAACAAACAGTTCTACCCCGATGTGTATAAGGACCAGCGCATCTTGGAGTATAACCGGCTGCGACAGGGTCGGGATATGAGTGTGGAGGAGTATGTGCGCAAGTTCATCAGCCTGTCGAAGTTCGCATCTAAGCCGGACGAGCATAGGAAGGCCAGGAAGTTTGAGAGCGGCTTAAGACCGGATATTCACTCTGCTGTGTGACGCCGCTGCGCCACAGAACCTTCAGGGACGTTGCTGATGTCGCCCTGTTGGTAGAGGCTGATTTGAGGGGCCGCCAGTCTGGCGGGAAGGACCAGAAGAGGAAGCAGAGGTCCGACGAGAGCGACAGGAGGGATCAGTCTACTTCTCAGAAGAAGCAGTCTACTGGAGACCGCCCTGGAGACCGTTCGAGAGATAGAGGTGGTTCGTCTTCGTCATCTTCTGTTCCGAAGTGCCATGTCTGCGACAAGTTTCACCAAGGCCAGGACTGCTATAGGAAGTCTGGAGCCTGCTTCAAGTGTGGATCCTTGGAGCATAGGATAGCTGGCTGCCCTCAGGCCGAGAGGAGCAGGGGTAGCTCTGGAGGTAGAGCTGGTGAGTCTGCCTCAGGGTCCAGAGATCGAGACCGGGCTGAGCAGAAGAAGCTCCAGGGCCAGGCCAGAGTGTATGCGATGGCTGGAGAGAGAGACCGATCCACTGATAGAGTTGTCACAGGTATTCTCCAGCTGTCTTCTCGTTCTGTTTTCTGTTTGTTTGACTCTGGAGCCACCCACTCTTTATTTCTGCTGAGTTGGTGGGTGAGCTCGGTTTGCCTGTTGTGCCTCTGGGTGTTGAGCTGTGTGTGCATAGTCCATTGGTTAGGGACTCTTCTATGCTATTAAATTCTTTGTAAAGATAGTCCTGTGTTAGTCAGAGATAGGACTCTGTGTGCTAACCTCATCCCCATGGAGATGACTAGTGACAGTTCGTAACGAGACGTCCGGTTTACTCAGTCTTGAACCGAGTTCTTGGTGTTAACTAATATAAAGAATGCAATCTCGATATAGAAGAAAACTCAGCCACTAATATATATTAATAGCGTGAAAAACTCCTCACCTGATCTGTTCAACACCTTGAACAATCACTCACTAATCTATCACTCTTTGAATGATAGTCACTCACCTCAATTCACGAATAAAGAATCACTCTCATAACACTCAATGGGTCTCGCCGTAAAAGGGTGTCGATCTGTTCTTGATCCCCAAAAGCACAACCCTAAACTATATCTATGCAGTGTATATATACAAAAGGAATAATCAAATAAGTAAACAAACTCCCAACAATAACGACTCAGGAAGATATATCTCCTCTCTAATAGTATCGAGAATAAAGGGAGATATATCTGAAGGAATCTTAACAACCTATCGCAGCATAAAAAGGCACGTGAGCAGCTCCGCTTCCTGTTGTAGTCAAAATGAATTTTACCACGATAAGTCCTATGCTGAGTACAAGACCGGCACTGCATATTTGTCACACATCAAAAACTATAAGTATGTGTCGCCCACATACATTTATAGTTTCCCCCTTTTTTGATGTGTGCAAACTTGGTCATGGTGAAAAGAGATACCACGTGTATCATATTCCCCCTAAAAGGAAGATTCCCCCTAAAACAAAGATAACCAGATCAACAGCCAAAATACTCATATTCACCATGCTTCCCCTTTTGCGCAATCAAAAAATGGTACGGGCCTATAACCTCACGAAATGTAAAAAACATACTGAGGAACACAGAATAGCATTTTATACAATGTTAATTGCAGGAAGGAGTCTCAGATAGTGGCAAGAACAACAGGAGCAACCAAGAAACAGCTCACAGAAACAAACGAAGGACAGAAAGAAAAATAGTCTGATAGAGGCACCAACAAAAAGGATTACACCAACAGCTTAAGTCTGGAGAACAACAACATCGCTAAGGGAAACCAACAGAACATGGCAAGGAACATGAGGAACAATTATCGTCGCACCCCCAAATGAGCTTCAAGATGTGCCAAACGTGCATTCACATCCTTGACCAGAGACAGAAGTTCTTCCAACTGGTGCGAAACACTGCCAAGATTCTCTGAAACAGCTTTAAGCGGCTGTTTAACAATCCATATATTCCCAGCCAGGGCAAGACCCATCTTGGATAGGGTAGTCTGAGAAAGTTCATGATTATGATCTAGAACTTTGGCAGAGTCAGTAGAAAGATCAACAGAGAAGTACTCAAAGATCGTCGTCAGCCAGGCAGCATAAGGCAAAGAGGAGGTACACTCAGTGATAGCATGATGGATATGAAATAGCATGAAGTGAGGCAAGCTTATAGGACATTTCTGCATAAGACACCACATCAAACATATGTCCAGGAATGTAACCGTCCCACGTTGGTCATTCCTGGGAGCTACGCCTTGATAAACAATGATATGGAGTAATCGTCCAAGAACATCAAGCTGCCTTTGAGGAACAGACCGAATCTTCCGGGTCTCAGGTTCAATCCCAAAGAAACAAAAAGGTCCTCATCCTTTTGAGAGGGAGCAAAAGTATTAACCTCGCGGGAAAAAGTCTTAATACCCTCAAAAGGAACATCCAGAATCATGCCGATCAATCAAATCAGGAGTTAACTCAATATCCACCCCTTTAACCTTAGACCGAATCAAATACTCATCCACAAACTACAAGTTCTTGTAAAATTCCTTAACCGACTCCCAGTAGATTTTCGTACCCAAAGTAAACACGGACGACCAGCCTTGAGCTGAAAAGCAACTAGCAATGTTGGACAACTTGTTCTTACGAAGCCAAGCACAATCCACATGTTTTCCCACAACAATGTGTGCATTACGAATTTCAGACTCAAATGAGGGAAAACAGGGAAAAGAGTGACCAGACCAGGCGGAATTCGTCGATGATGAACCTGAGGAGGAAGCAACAGACACAGTAGCGGAAGAGCTGGGCGCCGGAGTCGCACGGCGAGGACGCTTGGAAGAAGACACAATGTGAGTGTGTGTAGCGGAACGCTTGCGTTGGCGCAAGACTGACAGTGGCACGTCATCATCCGAAAGAACATCAAGGTGCGACGGGGTAGATGGGGCGGAGGAGGCTGAGAACGACGCGGCTGAAGAGTTTGGCGACGTCGAAGAACAGCTGCCCGAGAAGGACGGGTCTGGGATCTAGGGTTTCGGCGGGGAGGGGAAGGGTTTTGCGGAGATAATGGTGGAGATATGGGCATAGGATCAGAGACAGGGGAATCGTCAAATGGGACATTGCAAGGAGGAAAATCATCAGCACACTTCTTGGGTGAAAAATCTGGAGTAGAAGGCGGCATAGGTAAAAGGAGTGGAGGGTACTCAACAGCAAGTGGGACATGAAATTCCGGCTGCATGGGGAGCAAAACTAGAGTCGATAGAAATGCTCGGAATGGACGAATCAAGAAAATGTGGAACTGCGAGGGAAAGAAGTTGATGGTAGGCAAAGGCAGGGTCATACAGAACGATTTCCATGGTGAAGGTAAAGGAGCAAGAAGACGCGAGCAAGCAGTAAAGATCAGGGATTTTGAAAGAAGAGAAGACGCTGCGGAAGATTTGGGCTTAAGACTGACAAGCAAGTAAAGCTGACAAAAATGTGGGTAAATGGGTATGCAGAGTGGACGACGTTTGAGAAAGAAACGTGAAAAGTATTTGTGGCATATTGGGTTTTTTTTGTTTTTGTTTTGTTTATGAAGGATGGGAAACCATAAATAAAAAAATGACAAACAGAAGAAAGGTAAACAGTAACATGAAAAAACATTCCTACTATAACATTGATCCAGATCATCTATAACGTGTTCCACAGCAGTCAACGGAATCCTCACATAGATGTAAATGTAAAATCCACTCATACCTAGTACCATGTTTGTACACAAAAGAGAAAAACATAGAAAATAAAAGTAATGGACCTTAATCAATGTTAACCATGCCCAGTGCTAGACTCAGACGATTGAAGATCTCCCGAGGAAGCGGTTTGGTAAAGATATCCGTCAATTGCTGCTCAGTAGAACAATGAAGCAATTCTACTGTCCCTTTCTCACTTGATCACGAAGAAAATGGTGACGTATCTCAATATGTTTCGTACGAGAGTGTTGAACGGGATTCTTTGACAAAGCAATAGTAGATTGATTGTCGTAGTAGACAGGAACTGGTGATTGAGGCATGCCATAGTCTTCAAGTTGATATTGTAGCCAGAGAACTTGTGCACAACATGCAGCAGCAGCAATGTACACAGCTTCAGTGGTGGACAAAGCCACAGAGGATTGTTTCTTAGAGAACCAAGATACCAGACTAGTACCAAGGAGCTGGGCACATCCTGATGTACTCTTGCGATCAGTAAGAGATCCTCCAAAATCTGCATCAGTGTATGCCTGGAGTGTAAAGAAGATCCTACATGATAAGCCAAACCCAGGTTAGGAGTGCCACACAAGTAACGAAAATTCGTTTCACTGCTTGAAGATGAGGAACTCGTGGATCGGCCTGAAACTGGGCACAATAGCAGACACTGTAGAGAATATCTGGTCTGCTTGCAGTGAGGTACATTAAAGAGCCAATCATAGCCCTATATTCGGTGGGATAAGTGGATTCAGCATGAGTTTCTGAACCAAGTTTAACAATACTAGACATAGGGGTTGCCAGGGATTTTGCAGAGTCAAACCCAAACTTGGACAGTAACTTAGTAGTGTATTTCCCTTGCCAAACAAATGTGTGAGTGGTAGTTTGACGAATTTGCAAACCTAAGAAAAACGTGAGTTCTCCCATGCTGCTCATTGAAAATTCGTTAGTCATCACAGTTTCAAACGATTTGGATAATCCATGACAAGATGATCCAAACACAATGTCATCAACGTAGATTTGAATCAACAATATATCAGAGTCCTGGAATTTGATGAAAAACGTACTATCCACTGACCTCTAGTAAATCCTTGCTGAAGCAAATAAGAAGTAAGACGAGCATACCAGACTCTCGGAGCCTGCTTCAACCATAAACAGATTTCTTGAGTAGAAAAACATCATCAGGTCTGGACTGATCAATAAATCCAGGGGGTTGAGCTACATAAACCTCTTTATCAATATAACCATTCAGAAACGCACATTTAACATCCATCTGGTATAAGGGAAATGCCCTATGTGCTGCAAAGGCGATCAACATACGAATAGCTTCTAGACGGGCAACAGGTGCATAAGTTTCGTCATAGTCTATCTCCCTCTTATTGATTGTACCCCTGAACTACTAAGCGGGCCTTGTTACGAGCAACATGACCATCAGCATCAAGTTTGTTGCGATAAACCCAGCGCGTACCGATAACCTCCTTATGACTTGGTCGAGGAACTAAGGTCCAGACATCATTCCGTTTGAACTCATTGAGTTCATCCTGCATAGCCTGTATCCAATCAGAATCAGTAAGGGCTTCTTTGATATTACGGGTTCAATACTTGATAGGAACCTTCATGAGCACAGAAATTCCGAAGTGAGTTATGAGTCACACGTCCTGAGTTCAAGTCTGAAATAAGATTATCCAGCATAACACCTGGAGCCCGACGAGAAGGAATGCTAGGGGGCACTGAGGTATCATCAGATGATGAGCTTGGGTCTCGATTTGATTCTGATACAGAATTGTCCGTTCTAGAGGTTTCAACCTGCATAGATGAGCTATTCGGATTATCAGAAGACGGTTGTAACGAAGTAGAAGGAACTGAATGAGAATCTGTAAGTGATGTGATAGGAGAAATTTGAACAGATGGAGATGGAGAATCCGAGTCTGAATCATCAGAATCATCGACACCTAATTCTGACCCAATATTTTGTGGATTTCGGGAACCAAAATTCTTTCATCAAATCGTACATATGACGATTCTTCCACGACGAGAGTGCGTTTGTTGAATACCCGATACGCCTTACTAGTAGTAGAATATCCCAAAAATACTCCTTCATCTCCTCTGGTATCAAGCTTCCCAGTGTTAAGTTTACCATTGTGCAAAATGAAACACCTACACCCAAATACCTTAAAATATCCAATTGAACGGAGGTCGACCCTTTACCAGTTGATATGGAGTTTGATTGAGTATAGGTCTGATAAGAGCCCTGTTGAGAATATAACACGCCGTGTTAACAGCCTCTCCCCAGAAACTAGGTGCTAATCCACTAGCATTAAGCATTGTGCGTGCCATCTCAACTAATGTACGATTCTTTCGTTCACAACACCATTCTCTGCTGAGGTGTACGCACTGCTGAAAAAAGTATGGGTGATACCTTGATCAGTATAAAACTGTCGAAACTGCTGATTGACAAATTCTGTACCATTGTCTGATCGAATGGTACGCAGAGGAAATCCCAATTGGCGCTGTATCTGAACACAAAACCCTTTAAACAGATTGAAAGTATCGGCTTTAGCATGAAGTAGGTAATCCAAGTGAAGCAAGAATAATCATCAACCAAAACAAAATATATTTCTTTCCAGCCCTGGTCATGGTGCGCATAGGTCCTACCAAATCCATATGTACTAATTCCAGCACGGTGGAGGTAGAAACCACAGACTTAGGAATATGTGCTGAGCGAGTCTGCTTATTTAGCTGGCATGCGCTGCAAGGAAAGTCTTCCTGAAGAACCGACGATGGTAATCCTTCAACCAGGTGTTGAGTTAGCAATTTATTAAGCAGGCGTATGTGGGCATGACCAAGACGCTGATGCCATAATCAGCATTTTCTTTTGGAAGCAGTGAGACAGGTAGCATCCAATCTTTGATCATCAACATCACTAGATATAGATTACCCCTGCGATATCCTTGCAGAAGAGGTGCGCCTGTCGTCAAATCTGTGACAATGAACCATAAGAGTCAAAGGTAATAGAGGAAGGACCCTTATCACACACTTGTGACACACACTCAGTAGATTGTGCTCTAATCCATCCACCAAGCACACATCTTCAACACTCCCCTGGTGACCTACTGTGCCTATAGCAATGATCTGTCCCTTCCCATTATTTCCAAAAGTCACAAATCCTCCATGTAAACCTTCAAGTTCCCGAACAGTGTATGGTCTCCAGTCATATGCCGAGAACATCCGCTATCCATAAGCCAAATGTTGGCTCCGTCAGCATAATCCTGGCACATAGAGAAAAAATCAATAATGTTCAGGGACCCATTGCTGTTTGGGTCGACGAGAATACATACTAGCATATTTAATAGAATGGGTAGCAGATTCTCTAGCATTTTTCCGCTGCAACTTAAAACATGAATTGATATGATGTCCAAGAATATGACAATAACAACATTCTATCACTGTTGAACCAGACGAAAAATTTTCTCTTTACAGGAATAGTTTGTGTATATTTTTCTTCTTCGGTCTTAGATCAGCTTCAACTCCACAGAACCCTAGTCCACCTCGTTTTTTATTTGGTTTTCTAACACAATTTCATTAAGTTTGATTTTCCTATATGCCACGATGGATTTTCTAGATTGATGATGTTCAGTCTTCTATCCAGTATCACATTGTTTCTGGAGATCAGCATTATCCTGACGAATCCATTCATTATCTGCCTTAAGTAATTGAATTTCCTTTTCTGCCCATTCCGGTATTGAACTCAACTTACTTTTAACTGACGACATAAACGTAGATTGTAACACCTTGGATGAACTTTCAACCAGCTTTTCTGCTAACTCCTTATTTTTTCCTTTTCAACTCATTTATCTCCTGCTCTAGTTGCTTTATTTGAATTTCTCTCTACTACTATCGTCAAGCTTTCCTTTAAAAGCCTCAATTCTAATAAAGCGACCGTCAAAGCATCAAAAATCTGATCTTTCGGAGATTCCCTACCTACACTATTGAGGTTGAGTATAACTTACCTGCTCTCCCACGAGAGAGTGATGCTCCTTGTCTTTCGCAACCAGACACATCGATTCATCGTATGCCAGTTCATCAGTGTGAGACCGATGGATAACCGTCATACAATAATGTGCCTCCACCTTTTCAGCCGGTTCAGACTCTTCTTCTTCTTCACCCCATACTGCAGCAGCCATACGGGATCTCGATTTCTATACTACGGGGTTTGGATGACAAAGGACAATCCTTTATCATATGACCTAACTTGTGACACCGGAAACACTCCACCTTACTCATATCTGAGTCGCGCCGGTTGTTGCTAGAACCCTGAAATCCACCCTTTTTTCTGCTCATAATTCTCTTCAAACCTTGAGCCAGTAAATTCATCTCTGTGTCGAACTCATCATCTAACTCCCAATCAGTATTTCCACCACCCTTTTCGCCTTCAAAGCAAGATCTTTTCTTTCAAGAGAAATACCATCCAATGATTGTTCTTTCATCTTACTTTCATGGACGATTAAATCAGAACACAATTCTTCGAACGACACCGTCGATACTTTGTCCATCTTTTCTAGCATAGAGGTGTAATTCAACCAGTCTTTAGTAAGCGATTCCAAAAATCTCTCATTAGTCTGTTCATTCGTAAGCGATGCACCCACTGTCTTGATTTTGATTAAAATCTGATTGAATCTCTCAATCGCAACAACCAACGTTTCTCCTTCAGCCATCTTAAAGTTATTGAATTCTCTCTTATACTACTTTCTCTTTTGCTTTTTGAATAGACTCAGTACCTTGATATGCTATCTTAAGAAAATCCCACACACCTTTCGCTGTTTGAATACCGAGAACTCTTCCTTGATCTTCATCCGAGAGAGACGATACGAGAATCCGCAGAGCTTGTTTGTTCTTGCTGAGTAATTTCTCATCATCCTCTGTCCACTGTTCTTCAGGCTTATCCTGAATATTCCCTTCTACGGTGACGGTGGGTTTGAAATCGCCTTTAGTAACTACCTTCCAAACTTTGTAGTCAACGGACATTAGTTGAGCTTCCATCTGCTCGCACCATTTGGAGTAGTTTATCCTGGTTAACTTGGGAGCCTTGACATTGTACGAACTCATCTTCACGATCTACCTTGAAGCGTTAGCTTCGAGCAAAGGTAAACTTGCTCTGATACCACTTGACAGTTCGTAACGAGACGTCCGGTTTACTCAGTCTTGAACCGAGTTCTTGGTGTTAACTAATATAAAGAATGCAATATCGATATAGAAGAAACTCAGCCACTAATATATATTAATAGCGTGAAAACTCCTCACCTGATATGTTCAACACCTTGAACAATCACTCACTAATCTATCACTCTTTGAATGATAGTCATTCACCTCAATTCACGAATAAAGAATCAATCTCATAACACTCAATGGGTCTCACCGTAAAAGGGTGTCGATCTGTTCTTGATCTCCAAAAGCGCAACCCTAAACTATATCTATGCAGTGTATATATACAAAAGGAATAATCAAATAAGTAAACAAACTCCCAACAATAACAACTCAGGAAGATATATCTCCTCTCCAATAGTACCGAGAATAAAGGGAGATATATCTGAAGGAATCTTAACAACCTATCGCAGCATAAAAGGCACGTGAGCAGCTCCGCTTCCTGTTGTAGTCAAAATGAATTTTACCACGATAAGTCCTATGCCGAGTACAAGACCGACACTGCATATTTGTCACACATCAAAAACTATAAGTATGTGTCGCCCACATACATTTACAACTAGTTTCGATGTGATTTTGGGTATGGATTGGCTTGCTGCTCACCATACCCACATTGATTGTGCTGCTTCGAGAGTCACTTTTGAGGAGCCGGGGCAGCCCCACCTAGTTGTAGCAGGGAATGGACTCCCGTGCTCGCCGCCAGTTATTTCAGCCATGCAGGCGTTCCGCCATTTGAGGAAGGGATGTCAGGGATATCTGTGCTACATCCCTGAGGTTCACAAGGATGCGAAGCTGGAGGACGTACCAGTGGTCAGAGACTTCCCAGATGTGTTCCAGGATGGCGTACCTGGGCTTCCCCCTGTCAGAGAGGTGGAGTTCTCGATCGAGCTCGCACCTGAGACTCAGCCGATTTCTAAGGCCCCATACCGGATGGCGCCTGCTGAGCTTAAGGAATTGAAGGTTCAGTTGCAGGAGTTGTTGGATAAGGGCTTCATCCGCCCTTCTGTGTCACCTTAGGGAGCGCCAGTGTTATTTGTTAAGAAGAAGGATGGTAGTATGCGTTTGTGCATCGACTACAGGGAGCTCAACAAGGTTACCATTAAGAATAGGTATCCTCTCCCACGCATTGATGACTTGTTCGACCAGTTAGCAGGGCTAAGGTGTTCTCGAAGATAGATCTGAGGTCGGGTTATCATCAGCTGAGGATTAAGGCAGACGACGTGCCTAAGTCCGCCTTCAGGACTCGTTATGGACATTACGAGTTCCTAGTGATGCCATTCGGTCTGACGAATGCGCCTTCTGTATTTATGGATATGATGAACAGAGTCTTCAAGCCGTTTTTGGACCAGTTCGTGGTGGTGTTTATTGATGACATCTTGGTGTATTCCAAGAGTGCTGAGGAGCACAAGGAGCATTTGAGGACCGTTCTCCAGACACTGAGGGAGAAGGAGCTGTACGCGAAGCTGAAGAAGTGTGAGTTCTGGTTGGACCAGGTGGTATTCTTGGGACATGTGGTCTCTAAGGATGGTATCTCCGTGGACCCGGAGAAGATTAGAGCTATTACAGAGTGGGCCAGGACCACTAATGTGGGAGAGATCCGTAGCTTCCTTGGACTAGCGGGCTACTATCGTAAGTTTGTGGAGGGCTTCTCCAAGTTTGTGATCCCTTTGGCTCGTCTGCTACAGAAGGAGGTGAAGTTCGAGTGGAGTGAGACCTGTGAGCTGTGCTTCCAGGAGTTGAAGAAGAGGTTGACGTCTGCACCGATCTTGACTCTTCCAGAGGGGACCGAGGTTCTAGAGGTGTTCTGTGATGCGTCCCATAAGGGACTTGGGTGTGTTCTGATGCAGCATGGGATGGTAGTAGCGTATGGCTCCCGTCAGCTTAAGCCATATGAGAAGAACTATCCGACCCACGACCTGGAGTTGGCTGCTGTGGTTTTTGCGTTGAAAATTTGGAGGCACTACCTGTATGGAGTAGCTTGCAAGGTGTATACGGACCACAAGAGCCTCAAGTATCTGTTCACTCAGAAGGAGTTGAACTTGAGGCAGAGGAGGTGGCTGGAGTTGCTACATGATTATGATTTGGAGATCCTCTACCATCCGGGTAGGGCGAATGTGGTTGCTGATGCACTCAGTAGGAGGGGTCCATCTGGAGCTGTTTGTGCTCTGTTTGGTGTGTAGAGGTTGTGCAGACGTGTAATCGTGAGTGGTTAGAACTGGTGAAATTAAAATAAAAGAAAAGAAATTAAAACTCAAATTAAACGTCGGGCTGCAAACAAATCCCGGTCGTTGTAGTATAGTAAAGTGTAAGCGACCGGATATCGAACCGTGGGACTAAGGTGAATTATATAGTACCTAAGCGTGTCACAAAAGGGGGGTAGTTAATTGACTTGTTTTTTTTGAAGTAAATAACAGATTAATTTAGTGAATTGAAGTTAAATTAAACGGAACTCCGGTTCAGGTTAATATGATCTGATTAATTGTGCTATCTCTACCGGTTTAATAAAATATTGGGCAAGATTCCTGTTATTATCTTAAGGTCCGATGAAAACTCTTAAGAACTCGTTTACCTGAAAATGCAAGGTCCGATGAAACTCAAGCAAAATGCGTGTAAACGGCAGAGGAGTGTAAGGAATTTTATTCTTGCAACTTGTACTAACTTATCCGATGAAAATAAGTTCCTACAGTTTTACGGCTTAATTAACCTATCTGTTTGTCACCGATCAGATTAGAAACAGATTTAGTAAGGCTTTTTAATAAATCGATGAAATTTATTAAAAGGGGAGAGAAACAAAACTTTAATCGTAACAAACTGAATTTATTTTAACCGTAGAAATATAGATTACACAACTAAACAAACCATAATTAAACCTTCGCCCGGAGTAAATCCTCCTTAGCCTGACATATTAACTGGTAATAAGTCAGACAGAGGTTGGACGTAATAATAATAATAATGCGAGAGGTGTGGATGGTGAATGGAGAAATGAAGAGAAAGAAGAGTGGAGAGCGTACGTAAGATTTCTGTAAATGAAATGAGAGATTTGGAGTGTTGAGTTTTGGGGGTGGAACGTGTGTATTTGGTTGAAGGTGCAGTGTGTTTTTATAGAGGAAGGGAAGAGGCAGATCTGGAGTGGAAGAGCATTGATTGCTCATTAATTGCAGGGGACAGAGCTGAAGACGCGTGAGGGAATTAAGGTAGGCGCTGCGGAGTAGATGGATATGGCAGAAGCATGTCGACGGGCGAAGAAGAAAACTGGCGCGCGTTGATTTTTAGTCACGTCCGCGTGGCTGTCCCGTTGTTTTAGGCGGACACTCATGAGGACACAAATGGAGTCCGTGTCCTAGTCTTGTCCGCATGAGTGTCCTCGCTTGTGTCCTCATGGTTCTGGGCGGACAAGAGAGTTAGGCGCGCTCTCAATTTGTCCGCATGGCTGTCCTCACTTGTGACGTCGTGGTTTTATGCGGACACTCATGAGGACACAAATGGAGTCCGCGCTCCATATCTTGTCCGCATGGCTGTCCTCGCTTGTGACGTCGTGGTTCTATGCGGACACTCGCGACGTCACAAATGCGGACACAAACTTGACCGGCTCTAGATTCTTCGTTTGGACTCCGTTTTTTCGAGCCGTTTGTGCCTATGCGTTCATCTCTTCGTCTACTTTGCTCCCAGCTTGGTTTTCCTCATGTTTAAACAATAAATTTGTGAGATAACAATAAAACATAAACTAGAGGAAAACTAACCGAAGTGGAGAAATGAGCAAGAAAAGTGCTAATATTATATGAAATACACCTATAAAACATGCTCATTTGGACACTTATCACACCCCCACACTTATCTTTTTGCTTGTCCTCAAGCAAAACCACGTACCCAAGTAAGTAGGGAATGCTCAATACTAACAAATATTATTATGAAGGGTAGGAATAAGAGGTGAACAGTTCATGATCTTTTTAACTTATTGAGGAGTGTGATCCAACAACTGCTGGTGATGGCATAGGTGTGCTCAGGGTAAAAATAAAAATATAGAGTTTCGGGTATGATCCAAGGTACTTCAATGTTTCTTTTGTTTAGGTGACTCTGAGAACTTTTACCATGGCCAACTTCTCTCAAGAATGGGCATTGAGGAGAAAACAAAAGGAAAAATAGATATGCATTTGTTTCACTTTTGCATAAGGGAAGAGAAGATAAAATGTAGGCATCACACCTTTGTATTCAAGAACACTCAACTCTCTTTGTTGGTTACCAATGGTGTCTCGTAAGTCCCTTATTTTTTTTGTATTTTTCTTTCTCTCTTTTTTTAAACAGAGAAGCACCCCTTAGCAATCCCTAAGAGAGAAGACAGAAAGAAACCCTGAGCAATAAAATCCAACCATTTGCAGATCATTTGGTCACACCGCATATAAAATGCTCCTCAAAAGTAATCAAAATTTTAAATTTTGTACCATTTATCCCACAATTCATAACAGTATTTGTTTTTAAAGAGAACAACCTACATTAGCAGGGTACATAATTTTAATTTTTGAACAACTGCAAGATAAGCAGAGAGATTTAAACAATTTAAGCACAAAATGCCCTGAAAAGGCTCTTCCCCCATACTTAAGCTCAAGCAATGCCCTCATTGCGTAGATGAAAATAAATTAACAGGGCATGCAATTAATAAAGGAAAGAGTGTACTCCCCAGATCTCGTAGAGTGTGTAGAGCTCCCCCCACACTTGAGTGCAGCTGTGGAATGTCATGAAATGTACCTGTAAGGAATATTCTACACAGCCAGAAGAACTCAAGTAAACCCTGCATTTTATTATAACATATAAAAGGGAATATAGTACAAAAAGGAAAACAACATTAAATTTAAAGGAAAGACAAAAGATAGATAGTGGGTTGCCTCCCACCAAGCTGCCCGGGTTTAACGTCTCTAGCTAGACGTATTTGACCAAGCTTTAGGTTGGAGAAGAGTTTGAGGGCGAGGTATCTGAACTGCTGGTGTTAGGAAGTTTGTACACTTTTGTAAACTTATGATGTAGAGATGTTGTCTGCTGTTCCTTTGGGGTGGAGGCTTCCTCGTATTCCTGTAAGAACGAAATTGTGAACAGAGCATTATTATTTTCAAGAATTCCGGCATACCTTTTAAGACAGGATCCATTGACTTTGAAGCATTCTCCTTTTTGATTCTGGAGTTCGTAAACACCAAAAGGAGTGGTTCCAACAACTTGGAATGGGCCAGTCCAGTGAGATTTGAGTTTTCCAGGAAATATTCTCAATCTGGAATTATAAAGTAGCACCCCGTCGCCACCTTAAAGTCGCGTTTGTGGATCATTTGGTCATGATGTTTCTTTGTACGCTCCTTGTATATTATCGCACTTCGGTATGCCTGATCTCTTAACTCCTCGAGTTCAGAGAGTTGAAACTTCCGCTTTTCTCCTGCGGCTTCTAGATCGAAGTTTAGGGCCTTGAGTGCCTAATATGCCTTATGTTCCAGCTCTACAGGCAGGTGGCATGATTTCCCATAAACAAGCTTAAAAAGAGACATCCCGATGGGAGTCTTGAATGCAGTGCGGTAAGCCCAAAGCGCATCATCTAACTTAAGTGCCCAATCCTTTCGTGATGAGTTAACAATTTTTGGAGAATCCATTTTAACTCACGGTTCGAAACTTCTGCTTGGCCGATTGTCTGGGGGTGATAAGGTAGAGCTACCTTATGACGTACCCCGTACTTACCCATAAGTGCTTCAAATGATCGGTTGCAGAAGTGAGATCCTCCGTCACTGATAATAATTCTAGGCACGCCAAAACGGGTAAAGATGTGCTTCTTAAGGAACCTGGTTACTGTCTTTGCATCAGCATGATGACAGGGTATGGCTTCTACCCATTTCGACACGTAATCCACTGCCACTAAAACATATTGGTGGCCCTGTGAGGAAGGGAACGGTCCCATAAAATCAATGCCCCAACAATCAAAGCTCCAAGAGCTCCACTTCTAGTATTCCTGTTGTGGCATTTCATGTCTCCTAGATGTGTTACCCATTCTCTGACAATTATCACATTGTTTGCAGAATCGGTAAACATCTTTGTGAAGAGTCGGCCAATAAAATCCTGAGGCCAGGATCTTAGCAGCGGTCCTTGTGGGTCCATGGTGACCTCCGGCTTCCCGTGAGTGACAAAAATGTATGACGCTGTAAACCTCATCTTCAGGGAGACACCGGCGAATCAACCCATCAACACAGACTCGGAACAAATACGGATCTTCCCAGAAATAATGCTTTGAATCAGAAAGAAATTTCTTCTTCTGGGAGTAAGATAGATCATATGGTATTGTTCCAGAGACTAGATAATTGGCCAGGTCCGCATACCATGGCTCCTGTACCTTGGTGATTGAAAAGACAGTCTCATCGGGGAAGAATTCGTTGATAGGCACACTATCCGTAGGAGTTACCAATCTGGAGAGATGGTCAGCGACGACATTTAATTTTCCGCTCTTGTCTTTGACTTCGATGTCAAACTCTTGCAGTAGAAGAATCCAGCGCAATAAGCGAGGCTTGGCTTCTTGTTTTGCAAATAGGTATTTGAGAGCGGAGTGGTCTGTGTGCACTATGACTTTGCTTCCCCATAAGTACGACCTGAACTTATCAAGGGAGAATACTATAGCCAGAAGCTCTTTTTCAGTGGTCGTATAGTTCTTCTGGGCGTCGTTTAGTGTCCTGCTGGCATAAGCAATCACTCTTAGAATCTTCTCTTTTTTCTGGCATAGAGCTGCCCCCACGGCGTAGTCACTCGCTCGCATCACACATGATCTCAAACGGGAGAGACCAGTCGGGTGGTATGACAACAGGTGCTGATACCAATTTTTGTGTTATAGTTTTGAAAGCAGCTGAACACCTTTCATCAAAATGAAACGGGGCATCTTTCTGTAGCAGGTCGGTCAATGGTTTAGTGATTTTTGAGAAGTCTTGTATAAACCGCCGATAGAATCCTGCATGCCCGAGAAACGCTCGAATGTCTTTAACAGTAGTTGGTGCTGGTAATTTCTCGATAACCTCTACCTTGGCTTTATCCACCTCTATTCCTTCTGCCGATATTTTATGTCCAAGGAAATCCCGTCCTTGACCATAAAATGACATTTTTCCCAGTTCAAAACGAGATGTATCCTCACACTCACACCGTCCTAGGATCAAATCAAGTTGTGCCAAGCATTTATCAAAACTAGAGCCATAGACCGAGAAGTCATCCATAAAGACTTCTATGCTCTGTTCGATGAAATCAGCGAATATTGCTTGCATGCATCTCTGGAAGGTAGCAGGGGCGTTACATAGACCGAAGGGCATTCGTCTGTATGCAAAGGTACCGTATGGACAAGTGAAGGTGGTCTTGTCCTGGTCCTCTGGTGCGATTGGTATTTGGAAATACCCTGAGAACCCATCTAAAAAGCAGTAGTACTCTTGCCCTGCTAGTCGCTCTAACATCTGATCAATGAAGGGGAGAGGGAAATGATCCTTCCTGGTTGCCAAGTTTAAGCGCCGATAGTCGATACACATGCGCCAACCTGTGATTTTTCTTTGAGGAATAGCCTCCCCCTTATCATTTATAACAGCTTCGATGCCCCCCTTCTTCGGGACAACTTGTACAGGGCTTACCCATGGACTGTCAGAGATAGGATAAATGATGTTCGCATCTAGGAGTTTCAGTACCTCCTTTTTAACTACCTCCTTGAGGTTAGGGTTTAACCGACGTTGGGGTTGCCTGATAGACTTGTAGTTTTCCTCCATATAGATGTGGTGCGTGTGCAATAGGAGGGGTCAATTCCTTTTATATCAGCAATAGTCCACCCGATCGCCGTTCTGTGTTTCTTCAATACCTCGAGTAGCCTTGTTTCCTCCCCGGAATTCAGAGAAGAGGAAATAATGACAGGCAAATGGTCATCTTCAGCCAAGAAGGCATACTTGAGTTTAGAAGGTAGCTCTTTAAGCTCGAGCTCTGGTGGTTGTTCTATTGATGGAATTGATTTTTGAGGTTTTCTGTCGAGTTCATCGTTGGTGGCATTGGTGGCCGTAGGCTTGATAACCAGTCTTTCCTTTTTCTACGTACGCCAGCATGGCGTTAACTTCTGGATCCTCAGCTTTCGGGATGGAAGATAGGGAATACATGTCCTCATCTGTAGAAAAATCGCCTCATCCTCTCTCCTCCTCATCATCTGTTAATCCCACTGTCTTAGCATGAGGAGAAAAGTTAGAACTCTTCTTCATCATTTTCTACATGTCGAATTCGATCGTTTCGTCCTCGTACCGCAGAGTGATTTTCCCATCGTGGACGTCAATGATGGCTTTGGCAGTACTTAGAAACGGTCGACCCAGAATCAGGGGAACCTCAACATCGTCATCCATTTCTAGAATGACAAAGTCAGCTGGAAAGATAAGCGAGAGACTCCAACTACCAGATCTCGGACTATGCCCATGGGCTTGATCTCTGATCTGTCTGCTAGTTGGAGTTTGAAAGTAACCGGTTGCATTTCTCCTCCTTTTACTTTCAAGAAGGTGGCGTAGGGCATGATATTAATCCTGGCTCCCAGGTTGCATAAACCGCTTCCACAGTCCACTCCTCCTATAAACACGGGATTACGGGATTTCCCGGATCTGTTTGTTTGGGAGGGAGTGCTCGAAGAAGGGCAGCAGAGCATCCTCCGTGAGGTGCACTGTTTCTTTTCCAGGTTTCTTCTTCTTCTTTGTTAAGAGATCCTTTAGGAATTTGGCGTAGTTAGGCATCTCTTGCAAAGCATCAATTAGAGGTATGTCGAGGGTCAGTTTCTTAAAATGCTCAAGAACTTGGAGAACTGCTCATCTAGGTGTTTCTTTTTCATTCTGTTGGGAAATGGGAGTTCACTGTTTTTAGGAGATGAGGATGGAATGTCGATGGTAACTCGAGATGGAGGTGGAGTTTCAGGAGTAGGAACATGGATTTCTGAGGGAGGTGAGGCTGGGTTGGTTGTGTCTTCATCATTGATGTAGGCCTCTTCATGATTTTCTTTTTCTTTTCCTTTTCTGGTGGCAAGTTCCCTTCCACTCCTTAAGGAGACTGCACACAAGTTTGTTGATTGGAATGTGCCATCGTCTATAAGGATTGAATTTGCTTGCTCTCTTGGATTAGGGTTTGTCTGTGAAGGGAATTGACCAGGTGGTCTTTGTTGGGAGAGTAACTGTTGAATCTGAGATTGCAAGGCTTTTTGGTCTTTGCGCAGAGCTGCGACCTCTTCTTGCGTATCTCGGGACTTACCCATCATAGCTTTAAACATCTCTTGCATTTGAGACATTTCGAACTCAGGATTCGAAGGAGGTTGAGTTGGTCGACTCGAAGAAGCTTCATTGCCATAAGGCTGTTGCTGATATTGCCTTTGGCCTCCTTGAAAATTTGATTGAGGTCTGTAATTTTGAGATGTTTGTAGTGTATGTGGGTTTTGGATGTTGTCGGTGTTTGAGTAGCGAAGGTTGGATTGCATGTTACATTGCCAAGGTTGTCTGTATCCTGAATTGTTGGTAAGATAGTTTGCCTCCTCCGCTGCTTTTAATTCTTGTAGTTGGGGGCATTGTTCATAGTCATGAGGCCCGCCACATTGCGTACAAGAAATAACAGGAGATGATTGGGACAGAGGTGCATAGCCTGGAGGGGTTGTAGATGATCGGGAATCATCGACTTAGCTTGCTGGGGTAGGAGTTCATAGCCATCTGCTCAACCACTTTCTGCAGAGTACTTACTTTTGTTGCCTGCTGAGCATTGCTTTCCATGAGTTGCTCATGGCTTTTCATCAGCATGTCAAACTTGTTATCACTTTCCCCAACATGGTATAAACCTGGAGTACCGCTCCTTGATCCACCGGAGGCCCAGTCTCTGATTTCTTCACAGAGCGACTCCATGCTATTCAGAAATTGTGCTCCTGGCTTTTTCAGAATATCGGCCCCTAACGAGGACAGTACCATTGTTCTGCACGGACCGATCAAGCCTTTGTAGAACAGTTGTGATACTTGTTCTTTCGTCAGACCATGGTGAGGACAAGTAAGTAGTAGTCCTTTGAAACGATCCCAAGTTTCACAAATATTCTCCGACCCTGGTTGCTTGAAATTATAGATTTCAGCAATCATCTCCAACGTTCGGCTCGGGGGTAGGAATTTGTCGTAGAACTTGGTGGCCATGTCATCCCAAGTACCAATGGTACTTGGTGTCAGGCTATGATACCACTTGCTCGCACTTCCCGTCAGGCTGTGAGGGAATAATGACAATCTTGCGTACTGGAGTACTGCGTCGGTTGCAGTAAGACTGTTGGCATGTTGCAAGAATTTTGTAACATGTAACAGGGCTTCGTCTGGACTGGAACCATCAAACATGCCCAGCTCCTTAACACATCTGATCTGATGATATGGCTTCAGCTTCTGCCACTCATCGTATTCGGATGGGATAAGGTGAGGAAGGATGATAGCAGGCTGTTGTCCTTGGTTAGACGGCCTGTTGATATTTCGAACTGTCGCTGGTGTAGATGCCATGTCAGCTTCCGGGTCAGATTCTATCACTGTGGTGGTAATGTTTTGTTGAGTTCGTCTCTCTGCCTTAGGGTGCGCAGAAAGGTTCTCTCTCGATCTCTGGAATGTAACCAACCGTGTGATTATTAATATTTTCTGGGAGGCTGTTTGACCTGGTAAAAGCCATTCACCACTCAAAACAGAGAAAGAAACTCGTTATGTGTTAGAATAAAAAAAATGTTAGGAATTAGTTGACAGAAATTTAATGTTAGTAGTTAGAGACAATGGAAAGAAATGACAGAAAATTGAAATGACAATGGAAAGAAATGACAGAAAATTAAGGTTAGTAGTTAGTATACTTGAAATTATAAGTTAGTATACTGGAAATTGAAGGACAATGGAAATTAAATGTTAAGGACAATGGAAATTAAATGTTAAGGACAATGGAAATTAAATGACAATAATATAAAGAGTTAGTAATTAGATGTCAGAAGTCAGATGTCCGTAGTCAGATGTCCAAAGTCAGGTATCCAATTAATATTAACAGATTATTATAATATACAGGTGAATTATCCGGGGCTTAGGGACTAGAATAAATCAAGTCCCCGGCAACGGCGCCATTTTGCAGACGTGTAATCGTGAGTGGTTAGAACTGGTGAAATTAAAATAAAAGAAAAGAAATTAAAACTCAAATTAAACGTCGGGCTGCAAACAAATCCCGTCGTTGTAGTATAGTAAAGTGTAAGCGACCGGATATCAACCGTGGGACAAAGGTGAATTATATAGTACCTAAGCGTGTCACAAAAGGGGGGTAGTTAATTGACTTGTTTTTTTTTTAAAAGTAAATAACAGATTAATTTAGTGAATTGAAGTTAAATTAAACGGAACTCCGGGTTCAGGTTAATATGATCTGATTAATTGTGCTATCTCTACCTTATGGTTTAATAAAATAATTGGGCAAGATTCCTGTTATTATCTTAAGGTCCACGAAAACTCTTAAGAACTCGTTTACCTGAAAATGCAAGGTCCGATGAAAACTCAAGCAAAATGCGTGTAAACGGCAGAGGAGTGTAAGGAATTTTATTCTTGCAACTTGTACTAACTTATCCGATGAAAATAAGTTCCTACAGTTTTACGGCTTAATTAACCTATCTGTTTGTCACCGATCAGATTAGAAACAAATTTAGTAAGGCTTTTTAATAAATCGATGAAATTTATTAAAAGGGAGAGAAACAAAACTTTAATCGTAACAAACTGAATTTATTTTAACCGGTAGAAATATAGATTACACAACTAAACAAACCATAATTAAACCTTCGCCCGGAGTAAATCCTCCTTAGCCTGACATATTAACTGGTAATAAGTCAGACAGAGGTTGGACGTAATAATAATAATAATGCGAGAGGTGTGGATGGTGAATGAGAAATGAAGAGAAAGAAGAGTGGAGAGCGTACATAAGATTTCTGTAAATGAAATGAGAGATTTGGAGTGTTGAGTTTTGGGGGTGGAACGTGTGTATTTGGTTGAAGGTGCAGTGTGTTTATATAGAGGAAGGGAAGAGGCAGATCTGGAGTGGAAGAGCATTGATTGCTCATTAATTGCAGGGGACAGAGCTGAAGACGCGTGAGGGAATTAAGGTAGGCGCTGCGGAGTAGATGGATATGGCAGAAGCATGTCGACGGGCGAAGAAGAAAACTGGCGCGCGTTGATTTTTAGTCACGTCCGCGTGGCTGTCCGCGTTGTTTTAGGCGGACACTCATGAGGACACAAATGGAGTCCGTGTCCTAGTCTTGTCCGCATGAGTGTCCTCGCTTGTGTCCTCATGGTTCTGGGCGGACAAGAGAGTTAGGCGCGCTCTCAATTTGTCCGCATGGCTGTCCTCACTTGTGACGTCGTGGTTTTATGCGGACACTCATGAGGACACAAATGGAGTCCGCGCTCCATATCTTGTCCGCATGGCTGTCCTCGCTTGTGACGTCGTGGTTCTATGCGGACACTCACGACGTCACAAATGCGGACACAAACTTGACCGGCTCTAGATTCTTCGTTTGGACTCCGTTTTTCGAGCCGTTTGTGCCTATGCGTTCATCTCTTCGTCTACTTTGCTCCCAGCTTGGTTTTCCTCATGTTTAAACAATAAATTTGTGAGATAACAATAAAACATAAACTAGAGGAAAACTAACCGAAGTGGAGAAATGAGCAAGAAAAGTGCTAATATTATATATGAAATACACCTATAAAACATGCTCATTTGGACACTTATCAGTCTGCTCTCGAGTTACAGCGTATGGGTATCTGGGTCGTTCGTCCAGAGAGATCAGAGGTGTTGGCGGCGTTGCAGATTCAGCCTACCTTGATCGACCGGATCAAGGTCAGTCAGGAGCTTGACACTGGGTTGAGCAAAATCAGAGAGGGATTGTCTGCCGGTCAGGAGTCCGAGTTCAGAGTTTTAGAGGATGGCTGTATGAGATTCAGAAACCGTGTCTGTGTGCATGCAGATGATTCTTTGAGGTGAGAGATCATGCAGGAGGCTCATGGAGATCCGTACTCGGTACACCCAGGAGGTGTGAAGATGTACCGAGACCTTCGAGAGACCTTTTGGTGGAACAATATGAAGAGAGATATTTCTGATTTTGTGTCCAGATGCCAGACCTGCCAGCAGGTCAAGGCGGAGCATCAGAGACCAGCAGGTTTGCTTCAGCCTCTACCCGTTCCGGAATAGAAGTGGGAGAGCGCCGGTATGGACTTCGTCATGGGACTGCCTAAGACTCCGAGAGGGTTCGATGCAGTATGGGTTATTGTGGTCCGGCTCACGAAGAGCACTCATTTCTTGCCAGTCAGGAAGACCTTCAGTTTGCATCGCCTAGCGCAGTTGTATATGGATGTGATTGTGCGATTGCATGGGGTTCCAGCTTCGATTGTGTCTGATAGAGACCCGCGCTTCGTATCCAGATTCTGGCAGAGTTTGCATCAGGCTTTGGGGACGAAGTTGTCGTTCCGCTCGGCGTATCATCCTCAGTCGGATGGGCAGACAGAGAGGACGAATCAGGTCCTTGAGGACATGCTCAGGGCATGTGTGCTTGATTTTGGAGGCAGCTGGGACCAGCACGTTGCTTTGATAGAGTTCGCATATAATAACAGCTTCCAGACTAGCATCGGGATGGCCCCGTTTGAGGCTTTGTATGGCAGGAGGTGCAGATCACCTATCTGTTGGGATGATTTGAAGGAGAGGGCAGTTGTTGGTCCAGACCTGGTCGAGGATGCTGTGAGTAAGATACAGACTATCAGAGAGCGCTTGCTTGTGGCTCAGAGTCGTCAGAAGAGTTACGCCGATCAGAGGAGACGACCTCTAGAGTTTGAGGTGGGCGACCATGTGTATCGGAAGGTTTCTCTAGTTCGAGGAGTTTTTCGGTTTGGGAAGTGAGGCAAGCTCAACCCTCGCTTTATGGGCCCTTTTGAGATCCTGGAGAGGATCGAACCGGTTGCCTACCGTTTGGCTTTGCCACCGTCGTTGGCGGGTGTTCATAGGGTGTTTCATGTTTCCATGCTGAGAAGTATGTTCCGGACCCGTCGCATGTGATTGATTTCGGTCCGCTTTGGTTGAGGGAGGACTTCACGTTCAAGGCAGCTCCTTCGAGGATTTTAGCTCGAGATGTTTGCAAGCTCAGGAGTAAGACCATGCCCTTGGTGAAGGTGCAGTGGTCGGGTCAGTCAGAGGAAGAGGCAGCCTGGGAGGTCGAAAGCGAAGTGCGTTCTAAGTTTCCCGCCCTCTTCGAGCAGTAGGTACATTTAATTTCGAGGACAAAATTCTTTTAAGGGGGAGGTAATGTTATAACCCTAAGTTTTATTGCATCTTATTTCATCACAAGTGGCCTTATTTAGATGCATTTTGGATTCAGGACATGGGAGTTCTTTTAATTAAAGGCAAGGATGAATAGGTCATTTCTTTTTCCCTTCTAATTACTGGTAAGTAATTAATCAGTAATTAAAACTCCTTAATTCCCCTCACTCTCAATCACGTTCTAACCCTCGTTCATTTTGAAAACCGTTAGTACGTTCCCTTCTCTATCTCTCTCTCTCTCTCTAATCACGCTCATTCAAGTGCCCAAGCCTGCTGATAGTTTTCCTGCAATCCAAGTTCTGCTGTAGATTCCTCCTCCGTTGCGAATCCCGATTCTGACTGAGGTAAGAATGTCGGCCTGTTCGTATTGAATTCTGCATTTGGGAACCTCCCCCGTTCTGATTTAGGTTTCTGCAATCTGTTGTCAGAATTGTCGATCTTTTGCGTGGCTGTGCTCGAATTCTCCTCCTTAGTTTCCTTGCTGTCGAATTCAGGTGAGGATTGTGCTGCAGTCTTGAATTACAGTTTCAGTTTGAGCAGTTTTGTGTTTCTGATTGAGGGTTCTTCTCTACGTTGTTGTTAGAATTCAGTGGCTGTTTGGGATTGTGGTTTCGGTGTGCGTTTCGGAATCGTCGTTGGCTGCGCTCTGCTGTTCGGATTGGGATATCGTCTGTCAAGTATTGAGGTAGGTGGCTTATGGATTCAGTCAGTGTGTTCAGCCTTGGGGAGTTTCTGTTCTGGGTTTGAGTGTGTTATGTCTCTGCCTTGTGTTTGCGAATTCGTCGTCGTTTAAATTGCTGTTTAATGATGCACAAACCCCCAAGGTTGTTTTCTACAAACTGCTTCTGTTTTATTGTGTTTAAACCTCTGTTTTGGTGTGCAATTTGTTTCTGAAAACTGCACATTTTGGTATGTCCGAACGTCTGTCCGAGCTTTGACGTTCGGACATGCCCTGTTACGCCTATGTTTTCTGAGATTTTGCCGTGTCCGAACTTCCATCCGAGCTTCGACGTTCCGACGGGGTGCAAGGACGAGTCCAACTTACCAGTCTCAAATGGTGTCCGAACTTGTAAGTCCGGGCAGAAGTTCAGACACACCCTTCTGCTTTCTCTGATTTTGCTTCGACTTGTGTCCGAACTTTGTCGTTCGGACGCATGTTCGGACATTACGCATATTTGGTTTCTGAAAGCGTCCGAACATCCGTCCGAGCTTTCATGTTCGGACACCCGTCTGTTTTCGATTTCTAAAGTCTCGACTTGTGTCCGAACATTGATGTCCGGACACAAGCTCGGACATGGTTCTGTTTTGACCATAACTTGCTCGTTTGAGCTCCGTTTTGACTTCCGTTTGCGGGGTTGGATTCCCCTTCTGATTTCCAAGCTATCTATGTGCTATCTGGTGTCTTTGGTGCACATATGCTTATCTGTATTTAAGCTTCTGTTTTGGGACCTAGTTATCTCTGTATCTGAACCTTTGGATGGCTGGTTTAGCTATCTCGTAGCGCGCTATGTAGGATATCCTTCTGTTTCACGGGTGATGTTCCCCGTTCTGTTCACAGGTGTTCCACCTGTTCTGTTTACGAGTGAGGTTTCCTCGTTCTGTTCCCGAGTTGTTTACTCGTTCTGTCTGTATGCTGTGATCAACTAGGGTCCCCTTCTGTTTCTGCTTCTGTTACTTTTGATCTCTGATTAGTCCTTCTATGTTTGGACTTCTGTTTCTGATCTCTTTCATGGAATATGGTTTCCTTCTGTCTACTTCTGTTTGGATAACATTCTATAAATGTTTTGAGCATGCTGGTTGATGAAGTTGGTCATCTACTGGGCATAGTTGTTTGCTCATTCCCCTACTCTATCTAACATTGCAGATTGATCAGCGAGGATCACTTTGTTCAGCTTCTGGAGTTTAGCTTTTGTTATGTTTTCTGATTCTTTTGAGACATTTACATTTAGCTTTGTAGCCTACGGGCCTGAGTAGTATTTGACACTACTTCTGACTGGTATTTTGTATTTGGGTCTGAGTTACCCTGTTATGTTTTGCTACGTTATACTTTTGCATAAGTATTCGTTTTGGGCCTTTCTCTGTTTATTTATATACGTGTTAGTTAGAGCCTTGCGTTATTAAGTAATAATACGCGGCGTGTAATACCCCTAACTCCTAGGCCAGTGTTTGGGGGTGTTACACTGTAACATTAGAACATTGAGCTTCCATAACCGGTTGATCAAGAAGAGAGGAAAGGAAAGGAAAGAAGAAGGAAGGAAGAAAGAGAAGGAAAAAGGAAGCAAGAACTTAAGGTAATGAAATTGCCTCTGTACAGATTTTTACTGTTATATAAGAATGAGTACATTGCCTCAGCAATGGTTAAGCTATTGTAACAATAGTAAGGAGAGGAGTATATTAGTATTAATTGTATTGATAGTTTGAAGCTTTTGAAAACAAGTAAATAAAATGCTAAGTGTGAGCATTAGATGTGCAGTAAGTATTTAGAATGGTGTGGGAATAATGTATATCCTGAGCAGGTTGTAAACTGTGTTGAGTGAGTAAATTGATGTGGTGAGAATACTTAGGAATGTAGAGAAACTCTGTCAAATTTTGGTTAGGAATTTAGTGGACTTGAGTGCTGTTTGACAGGAAAGAACAAGGAGATGTACAGAGAAGAAAATATGAGATTTTCACTTTGGTTTGTATTTAGGAGGAAGAGATGTAGTTAAGTAGAACTAGAAATAGAGTAATGTGAGGTGTTTAACTAAGTTATGCTAGATTGAGAATCATTTAGCTAGTGGGAAGAAGAAAGGAAAAATCTGTTGAAGAAGAAAAACTGTAACAGAAGAGAAACCAGCAGTGAAAATTTGTAAGTTGACAGAGTATTATAGAGGTTGGATTAGGTTAGTTTTAAGTGCTTAATTAGTGTCAAAATATGCTAGGATATGTGTAGGAATATTGGGGAAGAGGTTGGTAGAAGTTTGGAGTTGAAACAAAATAAAAAACAAGCATATATGTGATTACTGCAACTGGTCCGGGTTTGTAAACAAGTACAGAAACCCGGACCAGGCAAAAATCACGGCAGGACATAGTAGCAGTGGGATGGTCCGGGTTTACAAACCAGGACACTAACCCGTACCACCCCATTTTCACACCCGAGAGATTTCAGACCATGTGGTCCGGGTTTGTAAACAAGTACACAACCCGGACCACCCATAAAACTTACCCGAGAGTGACCAAACATGTACCTGGACCACCCCAAAAATTGCCCATAATGTGTTTTAATGTATTCTAATGATGTGGATTTGAATGGTAATGATAGTAGAAGGTAATTAAGACTTGATTAATGATGTTTAATGGTCATTAAGGGTATAAACAAGCTTGGGAAGTAATGAGAAGTAAGTAACTTAGGTGAATGAATTTGAATTGTAAGGAGTAAGTAATTGTAAGTTGGGAAACTCTAAAGAATAAAAGAGTTAGGTTAATTATAGAGAATTAACCATCCGACTCCGTGTACGTTATAGGATTCAAATGGTTGGACTCCGAAGGGAAGTCGGGGATCGAACAACTATGGTGAACGGTATGATTTTCTCATGCCCTGTATCCTAACTTGGTTACTCTAATTTGTGTGCTTATGTGATCACCTAAATAAGATAACACACGAATCGGACTCTTAATGTACTTACTTGTGCTTGTATTATATTGTTCTTGTTATATTGTCTTGAACATTTAGTTTGTATAATTCATGAAATGAATGGATGAGGATGAAGTGTATGTGTAACTGGATGTGTACTTGTGTAGTGTATTAACCTTAGGTATGGAGGTAATGACTTCTACTAATTCCTAACCATCTAACTCCTAACTTGAGTATTGAGTAAAATGGAATGAGTAGAAGTCCAATATAGTTTCGGCCACGCGTGAGGATAAGGAGACACAAGAGGTTGGATCCGAATCCTGGCCTGTATCCTTTCTATGGACCAAACCCCTTAAATGGGTAGCATCCTGGATTGGTGAGCCACCCTAAAGCCCGGTGGTGGGACGGTGTAGTCCCTGCCCGGAGGTCATACCGACTTGACTTGAGTAAGTAAGTAAAGAATTGTATGAGTAATGGTCTTGGCTAGTGTAAGCCATTGACCTTGAGTAAAAGAGTAATGTACACCCGATTAACCCGGGTGGGTAAAGAAGCTAACAAGTATTGTGTAAGTATTGGAGAAGGGTATCTCCGTATTCCGGTAAGTATTGATTGGTTGACTTATAATGTCTTCCTTGTATGCATTGAATGTGTGTATGTTTTGTGAAATGAATGTACTGTATTGTATAAGAGCATGTATGTATGTATGAATAAACGAACCGCATGTATTCGACCAAGTAGTCGGCGTACCCTCGCTAGTATGCATTGTATGCGAATTTCATATGCAGCGTTTCGCTGAGCCCCTTGGGGCACTGTTTTTATTTTACAGGTATCCGAAGCTGTTATGGTTGTTGTAAGGGACCGGCTGCTATGCTTAGTTAGCTAGGGATAATTTGTGGATAGTAAAGAATTGTATAAGGCTTGTAGCCCTTTGAAGTATAAGTGTACCAAGCGGTACACCCTTTTTGTATTTGGAAAGGTATGTAGAATTGTGAGGAATGGGTAATATGATGACTCTTAAGGAGTATGTATAAACATGTGGGAAATGTTGAACTTTGGTATTGTACTTAGGATACTCGGTATAATGTAAGGTAAGGATTGAACAATGTATTGAATGGAGAATTGTAGTACTCGGTTTGTAATTGTAGTATGGATTGTATTTGTTTTAGTACTCGGGTATTCCGGTCCATCAGACCGATGCTGTAGTGGAAGTAGGCCTTGTTGGTCACGTGGGTGGCTAACGACATTGTATCACCCGCCGATGAGTATGAATTATCCGCTGCGTAAGTATGGTAGTACGAGGTGATTGGACAGTAATGACGGTATTAATGGTAGGGGTGTTACACTTTTAAGACACGTTTTACGCATTTCACCATGCAAATCATTGCTTGGCAATCTTTTCCCCGCGACTCTTCAGTTTCTCCGACCCGGGCTCCAAGTTTTAAATCGACTCCTTTGTTGCATCAAGGCCTTACGCCTTCTCCTGCTACTAGTCTCTGTATACCGTCAGCGAATGCACCCTCTCCTTCTCCTATTGTTTTCCTACAGCAAACTCGTGTTTCCAGCTATAGCTAGTTCCTCTGCTAAGGTTGATGATATTGCCGCTCAGTGTGCAAACTTGGCACTTACTGCAGCTGAAGAAGCATCTCTGGAGGTGTCTGATGTTGCTAACGCTAAATCAGGAGTTAACTATGCTTGCTCTCTGCTAGATAAGCTTCTCATTGCATGGTTTGTTGATCTCAAGGCTATGACACGTTCTTTTTCAAAAATATGAAGGGTAGAGGATCAGTTGAATGTTCGAAATCTGGGTTCTAATATCTATCTGTTTAAGTTCCCTGATGAGGAGCGCATGTTTGATGTGCTTGGCCGGGGGCATGGACTTTTGAAGGATGCTTGCTGGTTTTAACTGAGATTGACAGAGACAAACCACCCCGTGCTCATGCTTTTCAATTTATTCCTTTCTGGGTGCGAGTCCACGAAGTGCCCATGTGGTTTCTTAACCGGTGTTTGCTAAGAGAGTTGGGAACAAGATTGGCACTTTTCTGGAATATGTCGATTTTGACAAAAGGTTTACTGGTTATTTTCTTCGAATTAAGGTCATGATTGATCTCACACGTCCTTTGCTTCGGTTTGTCACTATTACCATTGCTGGAAGACCCACTGTTCTACGTTTATCCTATGAGAGATTGCCCACGCTGTGTTTTATCTGCGGTTTCTTTGATCATGTTGTTAAGGACTGTCCACATAAGTATGAGGTTGCGGGAGCTGCTTTTCCTTATGGATTATGGTTGAAATCAAGTACGTTTGGTTCTAGGCGGCCCCACCTAGCTTCACCGCCTCTTGCTCCTGCTGCCTTGACGCCTCCTCCTGTGCCAGTGGCTCCTCTAAATTTCACCCACTCACAGCTCCGTGCCATGGAGGGTGTTGAGCACACTACAGTTGCGGAACCAGTCAATGCAGAGGTTGAGGAAGGGGAGATTGTGCCTTCACACCGACGAGTTCGAGCAATCGCAAGCGCAAGAAGGAGGAAGATGTTTGTGTTTCTTCTGAAGTTCAAGTTTCTGCAGATGTTGAAGTTGCTGAGCCATCCAAGCGTGTAACGAGTGGTGATCCAGGTGACTCTCCACCACTGGTGACTCCGGGGATAGCCTCGGGTCGCCCAAAATAATGTCCATTTTGGTGGCCAACTGCCATGGATTGGATGCTGATGCGGCTGTTCGCTGGATCTTGGGGGTGGTGGCTGCTGAGGCACCTCTTTTTGTTATCTTGTTAGAAACTAAGTTATCTTCTTTTGAGATGCGATCGGTGGCATCTAGGTTTCGGGGGTATAATTGGGCGGAGGGGGATAGTGAAGGTAGGAAAGGTGGGGTGGCCATGTTTTGGCAAGATAATTTTGATGTAACTTTGTTAGAATTTTTGGCTCACCATGTGGATGTTTTGATTTGTAATCTTGGGGGGATGAAGTGGAGACTCACGGGAGTCTATGGTTGGTCTAATGTAATCGACAAATGGAAAACATGGAAGTTGTTACGTTATTTTCGTGCGCAGTGGTAGGGGCCATGGCTTCTTGGTGGCAATTTTAATGAAGTTTTGAATCTGACTGAGCACCGTGGACGTGGGTTCCGTGCTCAATCAGCAATGGCTACTTTCCGTTCCTGTCTTCCAGATTGCTCTCTATCAGACTTGGGCTATATCGCGGCACTTGCTTCACCTATACCAATCGTACAGGATTTCCATACAATGTCAAGTGTAGATTGGATCATTTTGTTGCCAATGATTCATGGTTAGCAATTTACCCCAATGCGTAGAATTACCATCTTCGTTGGGGACGTTCGGATCATAAACCGATTAAGTTATTGCTGCAGCCTACTACCCGTCGTGATCCGAAGCCTTTCCGGTTTGAAAATTATTGGGCACAAGATGATCAATGCCGCATTATGGTGCAGTCTACCTGGGTTCAGTCACCTGCAAGTTATGAAGGTAAGGTCAAAGCATGTGGACATGCACTTCGAGCATGGGGGCAAAGAAGATTTGGGTGGAAAAGCTATCTTTACGACGTGCCCAGCAAGAGCTTGATCACATTGCCCATCTACCACCTACATTACAAAATTTGATCAAGTGAAAGTCAAGCTCTTTTGCTGTTGATTCGTCATTATTGCATGAGGAGGTAAGATTTCAGCAACGCTCTCGCCAAACATGGTTGTAGGCTGGTGATAGGAATAATAGGTTGTTCTGTAATCATTTCTGAGCTCAATCACGATGAAATGCAATTTTCTCTCGCTATCTTCACCCTCTCTACAAACTGCAACCACTTAGCCTGGTGTGGAATTTATGGCACAGATTATTTCCAATCCCTATTCACCACTACCAATCCTCAACCTGATTTCCATCTTTTGGCATGTGTGGAAGATCAAGTCCCGGTTCATATGCATGACTCAATGGGTCTGCCTTTTACCCGTGACGAAGTGGTAGCTGCTTACAAGCAATTGAACCCTTCAAAGGCTCCTGGCCCAAATGGAAAAATTAAGGGGGTTTTCTCCGCACTTATTGGCCCATTATTAGTGAAGACTTCATTAGTCATCTTTGGTTTTTTTTCTTAATTCAGACATTTTTCCCACCTCTGTCTACCATGCCACATTGCACTTATCCCTAAAATACAAGGTGCCACTTCTATCATGGATTTTCGACCAATTTCTTTATGTAACACGCTGTATCGTGTCATCTATAAAGTATTGGTCAATCGTGTTCAGTCAGTAATGCCTTTTGTCATATCAGAAAATCAGGGTGCTATTGTCAAGGACTGTCTAATCTCTTATCAAGTACTGATAACACATGAGATTCTGCATCTTATGCACACTTCTAAGGAGAAGGTTCGTGGCTTCTTTTCTTATAAAGTAGATATGACCAAAGCATTTGATAGGGTTGAATGGTCTTTTGTTTTAGAGGTTCTGAACCGCAAGGGGTTCCACCCTTTTTGGATCAAAGCGGTAAAGAAGTGCCTTACTACAGCCTCAATGGCCGTTCTCATTAATGGTTACCCGGGTACGACCTTTTATCCACAACGGGGCTTACGTCAGGGTGACCCCCTGTCGCCACTTCTTTTTATTTGTTGCATGGAAGTTCTAACGTCAGCTTTACAGCTTGCAACACAGGTAAACCAATACTCAGGGTTCACTCTCAGCGGGCTTCCTACGCCTATTACCAATTTACTCTTTGCTGATGACTGCATCCTTTTTGGAAAGGCTTCTTGAGGATTTCAAGCAAGCGTCTAGGCAGTGCATTAATATTGACAAGTCAGCAATTATGTTCTCCAAGCAATTGCGTGTCCCACTGTGCGATGCGGTTGCGTCTACTCTAAGAGGACGTCACATGCATGACTTGGGTATGTATTTGGGTTTTCCAGTCAAGATGGGCCATAATCGAAATGCCATTTTTGCTTACATAAAAGATAGAGTGGTGAAACGGATACATCAATGGTCCCATCAGATCTCCCAGGCAGGGCAGTTAAACCAGATCAAGTCTGTCTTGCAAGCTATTCCCACGTATGTTATGTCTATTATTGTTTTACCCCAAGCCCTGCTAAAAGCAATTAAGAGTATGATTTCAAAGTTCTGGTGGAGTGGATCCTCTGCCAAATTATCTATTCATTGGACAAACTGGAAAGCAATGTGCCTTTCTTTGAGCTCTAGCGGCTTAGGTTTTCGGGATCTTCGCAGTTTTAATAGGGCTCTTCTAGGGAAGCACATGTAGCGCATCTTGGTAAACCTTCACTCTCTCCTTTCCTGCTTTTACACAGCTCATTATCTTGGTCACACACCTCTTCTGCAAGCTCAACCTAAGTCTAACTCAAGCCCGATTTGGAGAGCTCTATTGGGTGTGTGAAACCTGATTGATTTGGGAGGACGTAGGCAGATTAATAATGGTCACACCACGTATGTCCATAACTGTTGGCTCCTTTCCAAGGAGGGAGGCAGGCCTTATCTTTGGTCGGTTCCACCTTTTCTTCAACACGCTAAGGTGTCTGACTTAATGCTCTCTCCTTCTGCCTGGAATATTCCTTTCTTGCAGGCCAACTTTCATCCGGAGGATGTGCAGCACATTTTGAATCTTCCTCTCCCCAATGTCAGTACATGCTCAGACACATGGTTATGGAGCTTCACCTCAACTGGGCGCTATTCTGTTAAGACGACCTATCATAGTGACGTTGCCTTCTCTTGATCCACGCAACCAAGTACGTCTACCTAATCAGCTACGCCTCAGGATCTCGCTAGTAAGCGGTTATGGAAGACGGATATGCCACCTCGTGTTCGTCTTTTTGGATGAAAGATTTCATATGGCGCTATTCCCTGCATGGAGATATTAGCTCACAGATTGCACCTCCCCGGCGTAGCATTGTTCCCCGTTTGTGGGGGCAGTGAAACGTTGCCCCATGTCTTTTTCCACTACCCCTTTGTTAAACAATATTTAGATCGTCTTGTAGTGCCTCATCCACCGCTGCTTCACACAAAATGCTGCATTGTTGATTGGTTCACGCACTCATGCCTACCAGGTCTGCCTCTGATCTGTGCATCCGCACGTCTCTCCTTTGGAGGGGTTGGTATGCCCGGTGCCAATTAGTTCATCATCGAGTTCGAACTTTCGAGCTGGATGGTATCAAGCTGATAGTTTCTCAACATAGTCTGCCCCTCCCAGGCTCCTCTTCTCCTACCAGTTTGTATGCTCATCGCTCCTCCTACGCTCACTGGTCCGAGATTTTTGTTGATGGTAGCCTTGACCAGTTTGGTCGTTTTGGGCTAGGGGCTGTTGTTCTGGTTCATGGAGTTGTCACTGATGCCGCAGTTTCGGCTGGCACGGGGTTTTTCGAACCTTCACACGTCGAGGCCCTGGCTCTTGTTCTGGGCATTGATATTGCCAAGCAGCATGGGTTTCAGCATATACACGTTCTGTCAGATTGCAAAAGTGTTGTTGACTATGTTTCAGCTGACTATGTTTCAGCCAACCGTGCAACGGCTTTGGACGACCAAACGATGATTTTCTTAATTGTCTGCTTACTCAACTTCTGCCTATACTTGATGTTGCATGGTTTCATGTTAGTCGAGATAACAACACTATAGCTCATAACCTAGCATATCATGCTAGAAAAGCTCAACTCTCTAGGAGCTGCTGGAAGTCGCCTTTGTGCGCACTTTATGTTCTTAATATCAATATATGTTCCTTGGTTTCAAAAACATTCTCTCTCTGCTTCGTTCCCGCTCTCGAAAAAACAACGTGGCCATTTTCCTTCTCTCGCTTTTTGCTCTTTGACTGCCTGAATCCCCACCACCACCTTTGTCTTTTCGACCGTCGGAATCCCCACCACCACCTTCGTCTCTTCAACCTTCGGAATCCCACCACCACTTTCGCCTCTCTAGACTCATACGTTTCATTCCTCAAGTTTCTATTGCTATTCCTTGTCGTTCTCAACACACTCACCAATCGCCTTGTGTACTTGGTCGTGGGGGCAAGGCTACTGGTTATGAAAACCTCTACGCCGCCGTTTTTAAATTCCAGTGAACATCTGATAATCCCTTTTTGTAGTCATGACTGATTTAGCATGTTTCAGGTATAATTTCTTAATGTCAAAAGTTTATATTTTCTAAATTACATTTGTGGATGCATCTAGAAATCATATCCTATTCGAACCCTATAAACAATCTACCCTTTGAGATTAGGAACAAATTTTTAGTCGTGCTTACAATGTTGTTTAATAAAATGGAGATTAGGAAAACTTCTACTGAAGCGTGCTTACAGTATTTGTTCAATAAAATTTAATGAATGAGTTGAATTATGTTATAAATAAGGCTGATCATATCTTTGAAAGCTTGTGTTGAATCCATGTAGTTGGTGGATCATGACATTGATGATGTATGGTGGCAGTCAATTGTTTGTGTTACTTTGCTGTGGGACTATGTTCCGTTTATATATATTAGCTATAGGGAACTCAATATAATTTATAATCAAACTTGGAATGCACATAGCTTTGTCATACTATATGTCTAACTGATGATGGTCTTGTTCCCTTTCTTGTGCAGATGCTATGATTGACAAGTACAAACAGGCGAATCTAACATAGAAGAGCTAAAACGACAGGGAGCTTTTCTTTTGCATGTGGTAGAAGCAAAATACATGAAGCGTCATCCTTATCTCATGAAACGACATTTTGACCGGACTATATATAACTATCCTCATGCTCGATTCTATGAAAGGGAAGACAATAGTGATATGGTAAGGTGATGGATGGCTTTCTTTTCTAATGTCTTTGTCTGTCAAGTTTTGACTTTATAAATTGGTTTAGTATATGGTTCTACCCCCACATGGTTTCACTTTACTGTTGAGTATGAGTGTTTGTTCTTGTTTGTTATCAGCAGAATTTCAACTGCTGAAGCTTGAACGGTCATTTCCATGGTTAAAAACATGTTAACAAATCTATTGAGAGTAGCAAAACTTGTGTAACTAGTACCTATTGTCTCATCTCAGTAGAAACCAATTTATCTGAACAAATTTAGGTAAAAAGCTTATCATATGTATAACAGAAAGCTACTGTATTTTAGGGTATGTTCGTTTGCACAATAATGCATCAGTATATCAGAGAATTGTTGCTTTATCATCCGTCGAGTTATATCAACGTGCAGTAAGTCTATCATTTTCCATCTTAAAGATGAATGACAATATGGGTGAAAAAACCATGAATGTTAAACAGTTATAGAGAGCAATGGACTAGGGCTGGAAGAAGATTAATGGGTTCACATTCTACCTTTATAGGGATAATTTGTTGCAAAAATATGTTATCTCTCATCAAATTGACAAGCATGTGTTTTGTTGAGCAGAATTAAGGTAAAATGTGCTTGAAAACCAAAGCTTGATGTAGTACTGCACTTTTTTCGTTTAAATTCTGATTTATCTATGTAACGACCCCAAAACCGGCCTAGGAGTTAGGGTCGTTACACGCCGCGAGTCTATTACCTAATATCGCAAGGCTCTTACGCAAATCGAACCCGAAACAAATAATAAAGCTTACATAAATACTTAGAAAGGGTTTACAATATCTCAAACCAGACGTAAAACCAAATACAAGGAGTAGGCCCGAAGGCTTCATAAACCCCAAGCGTCTTTGCATAAACATAACATAGTATAATGTCTAAACGAAATCACAACGTAAATTAAAGCTCCAAGAGGTAAGAAGAAAAGGAGACCCCACGAGCTCAATCTGCATAAGTAAAGGGGTGAGCTAAATAGCCCAGTAAGCAGAAGACTTCCTCAGGGAAGCCCACTCAAAACAGAAGCGGAAGTTTGCATAAACAGAAGCGCATGTCATTTGTAAATAGACAGAACAAAATCAAACGGATCAAAAATCAGAGCAGAATGCCACATCAAAACCACAGTCAGACTTTCAGAATCAAATACAAAAGGTGGGACACTAGAAACACGCTAGCACAACAGAAGGACTCACATAACGTCCTATGGATCCGAAGATCCCACAACAGAAGCCGTAGAGACAGCTAACAGACCCGTCGGTCAATATTGCCCTAAGGGAGACCCTAAGGATCTTAATCAGAAGGAATTTCTGCGCAACATGCTATGGGACAGCCCGGCCCGACTATCCAAGGCTCAGAAGCAACGTAACTAGGTCCCAAAATCATAAGTTCATAATACATATCTCAAGTGCATAAAAATGCATATAAACAGCATAGGAAGCTTGTACACTGATAGGGGAATCCAACCCCGCAAACGGAATTCAAAACGGAGCTAAAACAGAAAAGTTATGCGAAAACAGGGGCATGTCCAACTTGCGTCCGACCTTGCAAGTTTGGACAGAGGCCGAGAGTTCAAAGCCTGCAGAGAACACAATGTCTGAACATATGTTCAGACGTAAGTCGAGAGTTGAAACCTGCAGAAAGCGTTATGTCCAAACATACGTCCAAACATTGAAGTTCGGACGTAAGTCGAGAGTCAGAAAACAAAATGTCGTAGTGTCTGAACTTGCGTCCGACCTTGCAAGTTCGGACACAAGTCGAAGCCAAAACCAAAGACGTCCTCGCACTCTGTCCGAACTTCAAAGTTCGGATAGATGTTCAAACGCTTCAAAACTCGGAAATTAGAGGTGCGCCAGACACCCTGTCCGAACTTCAACGTTCGGACAGACGTCCGGACATCACGAAAACAACAGTTCATAGAAAGCATCAGGGGCGCGGAAAACATCAAATTCAACCCCAAAATCCACACAAGTTCACATGAATGCAAATCAGTACCCTCGTGGGTTTAGCCAATCGATTAACAACACAAAACCGAAGTGAAGTCACACAATCGCAACACAATTTCCATCCAGAAAAGGAGAATTAAACCAGTCCCCGAGGGTGAGTAAACTACCCCGAATCCATCCCCCACTTACATGAAATCGAAGAGCACACCACGCTGATCTGAAGCAGAAGGGATCCCGAAGTCACAACAGTTCAGAGTGCCCCCACAACCCACTGAATTGTGCAAAAAACAGTTCCCAAAATCAGAACAACTCTGCCCAAATAACAACACAACATACAAACGAGACCGCCACCGACCTGAAATCGTAGAGGAGAAGGTACCGAGCAGCAACAGCAAAAAACTAGAGAAAAAACGCAGAAGCAGACGCACTAGATTTCAGAATCAATTCAGCAGGAGAAGAGGGGAGGAGCGCACAAACTGTCGGAAATAAGAGCGATGTTGAAACCGGCTTTGAAACTGACGCGATTTCCAATTTGAGGAATCAGCCTAAATAATTAAAATTCTTACCAATAATAAGAGGGAAAAGACCTCATTAACCCTCTCTTTTATGTAAACGCCTCAGTTGTCCCCGATTACTAGAAGACACAAATAACAAAGAAGATAATTAACCACCGAAATGTTAGAAAAATCCGAAACGAAGTACGGGTTATTACACATCACTCCCCCCTTAAAAGGAATTTCGTCCTCGAAATTCGACATACCTCACTGCTTGAAGAGGAAGGGAACTTGGCATGCAATTCCTCCTCGAGTTCCCACGTCGCCTCACGCTCGGACTGAGCAGGCCACTGAACCTTAATCATAGGCAGTGTCTTGCTACGAAGCCGACGAACTCACGAGCCAGAATGTGAACCGGAGCTGCCTCATAGGTGAAATCATTTCGAAGTCAAAGCTGACCATAATCAATCACATGCCGACATGCGAAGGATCGTGAAGATACTTCATGAGCATCGACACATGGAATACATCATGAACTCCTGCTAGAGCTGGTGGCAAACGCCAATTATAAGCCACCGGCCTAACCTTTCTGCACCTCGAAAGGACCTACAATCGAGGGTTCAGCTTGCCTCTCTTCTCTCTTGCCAAAAAAACGAACAACGCCATGGACTGGAGAAATCTTCAGATACACGTGATCCCCAACCTGAAACTCAAGCGGACGACGTCTCTGATCTGCATAAATCTTATGTCGGCTCGGGGCAACCAACAAACGCTCCCCTGATCTTCCTGACTTTATCCACTGCTCCATGCACCAACTCAGGACCCACAATAGCCCTCTCCTTCATATCATCCCAACAATGGAGATCTACAACGCCTACCATACAGTGCCTCAAATGGAGCCATACCAATACTCATTGAAAACTATTATTGTAAGCGAATTCAATCAGAGTCACATGCTGATCCCAGCTTCCACCAAAGTCCAATACACACGCCCTCAACATATCCTCCAAGATCTGGTTCGTCATCTCCGTCTGACCATCGGTCTGGGGGTGATACGCTGAACTGAACGCCAAGTTCATCCCTAGAGCCTTATGCAGGCTACGCCAGAAGCGAGATATAAATCTCGGATCTCTATCCGAAACGATCGTCGCCGGCACACCATGCAACCTCACAATCTCATCCATATAGAGCCGAGCTAGATGCTCCAGGCTGAAGGTCTTCCTCATAGGCAAGAAATGAGCTGACTCCATCAAACGGTCTACAATCACCCACAGAGCATCGAATCCAGAAGATGTCCTAGGAAGCCTCACAATAAAATCCATCCCTACGCTCTCCCACTTCCACTCAGGAACGGGAAGGGGCCTCAAAAGACCCGCAGGCCACTGATGCTCAGCCTTCACCTGCTGGCAGGTCTGGCAACGAGCTACAAAATCCGAGATCTCCCTCTTCATATTCGCCCACTAGAAGGACTCTCTGAGGTCCCGGTACATCTTCACCCCTCCTGGGTGCACTGAGTAAGGAGCTCCATGAGCCTCCTGCATAATCTCACGCCTTAGATCACCACCACTGGTACACAGACTCGACCTCTATAGCGTAGGCAGTCGTCGCTAGTCACAGAGAAATCTGACTCCTGATCATCTGCCGACCTCTCTTGAATCTTACACAACTCAGCATCTGCCGTCTGACCATCTCTAATCCGATCTATCAAAGTAGACTGAACCCGAAGAGAAGCGATCATCCCAGCTCTGTCAGACCGGACAACCCAAATTCCCATGCGCTGAAGCTCAAGAGCAGACCTCTGAATCCCTGACATAGAACAAGCAAGCCCCGGAGCACCCTTATGACTTAATGCATCTGCCACCACATTCACTCTACATGGATGGTAGAGGATCTCCAATCATAATCATGTAGCTAGAAGCTCCAGCCAACACCGCTGTCTCAAGTTCAATTCCTTTTGCGTGAACAGGTATTTGAGACTCTTGTGATCCGTGTAGACCTTACACGTCACCCCATGTAGGTAATGCCACCAGATCTTCAAGGCGAAGACCACAACAACTAACTCCAAATCATGGGTAGGGTAATTCTTCTCGCACGGTTCAGCTGACGTGAACCATACGCTACCACACCTTACCCTCCTGCATCAGCACACAACCTAGCCCTCTATGGGAAGCGTCACAAAACACCTCGAAGCCAAACCCTGAAGGTAACGCCAGAATCGGAGCCAAAGTCATCCTCCTCTTCAACTCCTGGAAGCTCTCCTCACATGCCTCGCTCCACTCAAACTTGACATTCTTCCTAAGAAGACGAGTCAAGAGAGACACAATCTTGGAGAAACCCTCCACAAACTTCATGTAATATCCTGCAAGCCCTAAGAAACTGCGCACGTCTGAAACATTAGTGGGCTTCGCCTCCATGATCACTCTAATCTTCTCTGGGTCCACTGAAATACCATCCTTCGAAACTACGTGGCCAAGGAATACAACCCTATCCAGCCAGAACTCACATTTCTTCAATTTGGCATACAACTCCTTCTCTCCTTCAACGTCTGAAGAACCAACCTCAGATGCTCCTCATGCTCCTCATCACTCTTGGAATACACCAGGATATCATCAATGAAAACAACAACAAAAGAATCCAAGAAGGATTTAAAGACACGGTTCATCATATCCATGAAGAACAAAGGGGCATTGGTCAAACCAAAAGGCATGACCAAGAACTCATAATGCTCATATCGAGTCCTGAAAGAAGACTTAGGCACATCTTCGGCCTTGATCTTCAGCTGATGATAACCAGAACGCAAGTCGATCTTCGACAATACTGTCGCTCCTGCTAACTGGTCGAAGAGATCATCAATGCGGGGAAGAGGATACCGATTCTTGATGGTAACCTTATTCAATTCCCTGTAGTCAATACACAATTTGAAGGAGCCGTCTTTCTTCTTCACAAAGAGAATTGGTGCTCCCCATGGAGACACACTAGGGCGTATAAAGCCCTTATCCAGAAGATCCTGCAGCTGCACCTTCAGCTTCTTAAACTCTGCCGGGCTCATACGATAGGGGGCCTTCAAAATAGGCTGAGTCCCTGGCGCTAATTCAATAGAAAACTCCACCTCACGATCAGGTGGCAACCCTGACACATCGTCCTGGAACACCTCAAGAAAGTCACGCACAATAGGGATTCTCCTCCAGACGGGATCCCTCCCAAACCTCAGGTACGAAATAGAGAAAGCCCTGGCAGCTCTTCCTCAGGAAGCTAGCTGCCTGCATAGCAGACACTAATACTACTGGCGCACAAGGAACAAAATTCCCCACAAAGGTAAAACGGGTCTCACCCGGTCTATCAATACGACTTTCCTAGCCGCAAAATCTATATGGGCATGGTGCTCTGCCAGCCAGTCCATGCCCAAGATCACATCAAAGCAAGACATACGCATAGGAATCAACTTAGCATGCAAAATTCTATCCATGATCACTATAGGAGCAGATTTGCACACAAAATCAAGTACACATGCAGGCACGCCACTCAACGGGCTAGAATTGCACAGATCAACATCACAAGGCACAGTAGACAACCCGAGACTACCCACTAAATCAGCAGACACAAAGGAGTGGGTAGCTCCTGAATCAAACAAATAGAAAACTGGCTGAGAAGAGATCTGAAGGATACCTAACACCACTCGGTCTGAATCATGGCCACGCTCACCAGCTAGCGCGTAAACTCGTGCCTGGGTCTGGGGCTTCTTCTGATCATCCTTCTGCCCAGACCCTAAACCAGCACCTCGGCCCTCAGAACCACCACTGCTACCTCTACCTCTAGCCTGTGGACACTGGGCAATGCGGTGGTCTAGCGAACCACACTTGAAGCACGCCCCGGACTTCCTGTAGCACTCTCGACCCGGATGAAAGAATACAATCACCTCAGCACACTTCACCACCGCCGCCGGCGAAGCAGAAGAAAGGCTCCACGCTCACCCCTGAACTTCTTCTTCTGAGAAGAAGTCTGGTCCCGCCTCTCAGGCTCCTCCACACGGCCCTTCCTCTTCTGATCCTTGCCCTTATCAGGCCTCTGGTCCTTCTTCTCATACCGGTGCCTAGCCTGCAGCTTAGCCTCTACCACCAAAGCCACATCCGCCCGTCTCTAAATGTCTTGTGGCTAAAGGGCACCACTGCAGCTCTAATGTCGCCCCTAAGACGAGCCTCGAACTTCCTCGCCTTCCGGTTATCGTCCGGCTCAAGCACAAACCTAGAGAGGGAAATAAACTTACGCACGTACTCATCAACTGTCATCTCCTTCGTCTGGCGAAGTCTCCCATACTCAACAATCTTTTGATCCCTGAAGATATCGGGATAGAACTGCTGATTAAAGCAGTCCCGAAACTGGTCCCATGTCCACGGGTGGGGGTACTTCCCCTCAACTGACTTCCACCACTCCTTCGCCTCGCTCTGAAACATGAAAGTGACGAACCCGACCTTCTGGTCCTCATCACACCCCATCACCCTCAGAAGATCCTCAATGGCCGTGATCCAATGGCTCGCCTCCTGCGGGTCACCACTGGCATCGAAAGAAGGCGGCTTCAGCTCCAGGAACTCCTGAAGCGCCTTCACATTGCTTCCCCCTGCGTTACCAGCTTATCAGAAACCATCAAACACCACACATCTAATTATTATAATAAGGAAAGTAGATTCATAGTTCTAACAGATACTCCTTCTGTTCTTAATGTTTTGATTTTTGGCTCTTCACATTATTTTTGAAATATGAGATGTTTTGGTTTTTTGTCCTTTTTCCAACTCTACCCTCATTTTTTCACTCACAACTCTACTTTTCAATTTACTCAAATAGGCAAAGAGTAGAGTAAAATGGTCTACTCTTTTTTCCTAATTAATCAGAGTTATAAAATCATCTATTTAAATTGAGTATTATTTCATCTTAATTTTTTATAATCTCTTTTATGTGTTTACGTTGTACCTTCTCACACTTTTTTCCATCTCACATATTCTTTTTTTTTTTAATTTACAAGAGTTCAATCCACTCCTCTCATAATGGCCTTGGTTAAAAATTCTAAGGTAGAAGAGCAAATAAAAATGGATTAGAATTTCAAATATTTTTTTTTGAACATAAAGAGTAAGCTTTGTATTTATACCAAATTCAATATACAACCTAAAATCCAACTATACCACCCCTTTCTAAACTCCAAGAACAAATCCTAACCTCATTACTTTCTATTTACAGGAAGGAATTTGCCCCCTCTCATCTTTAACTCTGACTGAATATTCACAATACATCTCTCCCTATCCCCACCGGTTTTTTTGAAAATACCGCTTTATTACGAGTTTTCCAAATATAGTATATAGTAACTCCTACCGCTGCACATCGCATTCTATACACCAGATTTGTACTTCTATGATCTCTCCATAGACAGACCATACAGTCCAAAAACCTAACAGGTAACTTACATCTTAACCACTTGTGCAGAATTTCTTTGAACACTTCTCTGCTAACTCACATTCAAAGAACAAATGGTCCCTAGACTCCAGTTGACCACAAAATTCGCAATTCCCATCAGTAATCATGTTCCACGCTCTTAGCCTATCTTTACTCGCCAATCTATTTTGACAAGTAAGCCACCAGATGAAATTAGCATGCGGAGTACAGAAACTTGTCCAAAGGATACGGTCCCAGCCATTACCATTAGGAGAAGGGTACATCATCTCATATAGAGCTTTAGCAGGGACTTTACCTTTCTCTTCAATAATCCTGTCAATCTCGGCTTGCAAGCCCAAGCTAATCAATTCATCTCGAATTCTGAGACAACTCTTCCACCAGTAAGCATGTGAACCTTTCATACTGACTGTCCAAAATGAGTCTCCTTTTAGCAAGTAAACCTTCCACCATCTGCTAAAGGCCGATTGGAACCCATTACCCTCTTCAGAGATCAACAAATTACTCAAAAGAGCTGCCTTATTCCACCCTAACACTTCCTTAAAACCAAATCCTCCAATGTTTTTCGGCCTACAAACCTTACTCCAAGCAACTTGAGCTTTTCTCCCGGTCGTATCTCCACACCAAAGGAAGGTCCTACACCTCTGAACCACCATTTGGACAACATTTTTTAAAAAGGAAAACATTAGCCCAAAATCTTTGAATACTTAGCAGAGTACTTTCGACCAACTGAAGCCGACCAACATAGCTAAGTTTCCTTGCAGCCCAGTGGTTTATCTTCGCAGTAATCTTACCAATCAAGGGGAGATAATCATCCTTATTAAGCCTATGAGTAGACAAAGGAACTCCCAAATACTTCACAGGCAACGACCCTTCCTCAAACCCGAGTACTTCAATAATTTTCCTTTTATCCTCCTCGCTAACCCCCCTAAGAACACTTTGCACTTCTGATGACTTACCAGCAACCCTGAAGCACTTGAGAACCTATCAATGATCCCCTTAATGATTTTGATAGATCCCACATCCCCACGGCAAAAAACTAGCAAGTCGTCAGCAAAACATAGATGATTCAACCCACCCTATCACACTTAGGATGGAAATTAAAGTTGGGATCCTCCCTAGCATCAGCTAACAACCGACTCAAATATTCCATGCATAACAAAAATAACAGAGGAGAGAGAGGATCACCTTGTCGTAACCCTCTTTCCCCCTTAAAGAAACCACAACTTTGCCCATTAATCAGGATCGAATAATAAGGAGTAGAGACACACCTCATTACCCATCCAACAAACTTCTGGTGAAAACCCAGCCCTTCTAACACCTCTTGGAGGAACTCCCACCTAACACTATCATAGGCTTTATGAATGTCCACCTTAAAAGCACATCTGGGAGAGATGTTTTTTCCTGTTGTAACCCTGAATAATCTCTTGGCAAAGCAGGACATTATGTGCAAGACTCCTGCCAGAAACAAAAGCTCCTTGGCAATCACTAATGATCAAAGGCAATACTTCTGAAATTCTTGCTGTGATGATCTTAGACAGAATCTTATAAATAACGTTACAGCAGCAGCAATGGGTCTCAAATCAGTAACCTTAGTTGGATTAACAACCTTAGGCACAAGGGAGATTAAAGTAGTATTAACTTGCTTCAAGATCTTCCCTTTAGCAAGAAATCCTTCACTGCTCTACTGATATCACCTCCAATAATGCTCCACGCAGACTTAAAAATAAAGAATTAAACCCATTGGGCCGGGGGCCTTTGTGTTCTTGATAGCCCTCAGAGCATCCCAAATTTCCTTATCTGAGATATCCTGGACCAGTTTTACGTTCATATCACTTGAGACTCTTTTCCCTTTCTGAAAAATTCTTTGATCACACGGCTCTCTGTGGCCCAATTTCTCCCCCAGCAGATTCTTAAAAAACCCCACAATATGATCTTTGATCTCCTCATCCTTTTCCAGTCTCGCACCTAACTCAGTTTCCATCACATGGATCTTTGAGCCATGTCTTCTCGCATTCATATATCTATGAAAGTATGCACTAGATTCATCACCCAACTGGATCCAGTCAATTTTGGCCTGCTGCTTAATTTGTGTGTGCATCTGATCCACCGCCGCCTATTATTCTTTAATCAGCACATTTTCCGTTTCCATCAAATTAACATCAAACGGCAAAACAATCAGTCTCTTTTGAACCTCATGTAACTTCTCCTGGCACTTCTCCACCTTTTCCTAATATTGCAATACTTAGTTTTATTCAGAGCCTTGAGTTTAGACTTCACCTCCTTCATCTTTTGCACCACTCTAAACATAGGGCAGCCCTCAATCTTCTTCACCACCCATCTCTCACCAGATCCAAATAACCCTTATCTTCCACCAAATATTGTGGAACCTGAACTGGTTATGCACTTTGAAACTAGATTTATCCAACATAACCAAGGCAGGACAATGATCCGACACATCGGGCAAACAAAACTCAGTGTGAGAATCCACAAACCCACCAATCCAACTATTATTAACCATCACTCTGTCCAACTTACAGTAAATCCTAGAAAGGGGATTTTTAACATGGTTATTGGTCCATGTAAAGAACGCCCCCGAGCACTTCATATCATGAACATCAATGTCATCAACACAACTAGCAAACTAATTATCAACCTCCCCTCCAACCGCACCATTTGTCATTCTCTCTCCCCCATTCAGAACACAATTGAAATCACCCATGATCAACCATGGCTCAACCATATTCTGCCCAACCCTCCTCAGATCTCCCCATAAATATTCCCTCCTCTCACTCTGATTAGCCGCATAAACTGCAGTCAACCAGAAAGAAGTGTCTCCATTTTTTGACGACACCTTACCATGAATAAATTGATTTGTGACCTCAACAGTAAGGAAATTCCAAGCAGAATCATCCCATAAGAGCAGAATTCTACAATTAATGTCCTTATCCAAGTTTGAAGTCCAACACCATTTATTCTTAAACCAGCTAACAATACCATCAAATTTATTAGCTCTAACTCTCGTCTCCAACACAGCAAAAATACTCACCTTATTCTCAACAGCGAATTTATCAATCGTTGTCCTTTTATTGAGGGTATTCAAACACCCTCTTATATTCCATGCTGCTAAATGCATCTACCCATTGGGCAATACCGATTTTCCCACACCACCAAACTGTAAATCAAACCCTTGATTACTCATCCGAGAATTCTTTTTAGAGCTAACCACCCGCCAGCTCTGGATTCTCCCCTCCCACTGTAACCAAATTACCCTCCTTACATCTCTCCCTCCCAGAGCTAGATGTCGCATTCTGAGTGGACGCTTCAACTTGGTCCTTCCCCAACCCCATATTCTCCTTAATCTTATCAGATTCTACATTCTCCTTAATTTTATCAGCTTCTGTATTCTCCTTATCTTTCAAGCCCTCACCCGCTTTGCGAACTTGTTCCATTTCAATCCTTCTCTGGCAACGTGTTGTCAAGTGGCCAATTTCTTACAAAATCACAATACCAGGGTCTCCATTCATACAGAACCCTTTGCGTATACCTATTCCCTTCTCCATCTTCCAAGAAAATCTCCTCCCTCGGTTGCATCCTCGCATCTATTTCAACCAGGACTCTCGCATACCCAATCTTCTCTTTTCTTGCCGTCAGTTTATCCGCCAAAATGGGTTTCCCCACTTTACTTGCAATTCTGCCAAGCATTCTGGCCGACCAGAACTGTAAATCAGATTGGGCAACTTTATCCAGACGGGAATCGATGACAGATTTACCAAATCGAGCTTACACCCGGGGACCATACACGCAAAATCAAAGGAAGATTACCCTGCACAAACCACGGGCCATTTCAATAACTCAACATATCCTCACGATTATCAAACCTGAAAAACACAAAGACTCCCGCATCATTTTGAAGAATCTTCGGTTCTGTGATTTTGCTCCATCTAGATTTGACAAACCTCTCCATAGCCATATACGAACATCTCAAGCCCATCACCGCACCAATCAAAGAATTCTCCCAAAATTCACATTCCGCCTGGACTTCTGATTTCGAAAACTTGAGTACGGGGGGAGTCGTCTTCTTGGAAGCTTTCCAGATTCAGACAGTTATCCCTATCCCTGTTATTCGCTACGATGAACTCCATGATTTCTTTGTGTGGGGCACCTTCCCCGGGTTTTCCTCAATCACCGGTTTTCCTGCCTTGGATTTCATCGAACCCGTCCCCCTTCCACTTGATTAACTTCCAGATCTACAACCCTATTATCCAACTCCTCGCTACCATCGCTACCAAATCTCAGCGTTTTTTTCGGATCGCTAGAAGCAACAACGGGAATCATCTGATTTATCAGCGTAGAAACCCTAACCTCAGGCAACGGTGCAGAAACCTTAGATTTGCGTCTTCTACCCATAGTAGATTCACTGGGAAGAATTGGTGAGAGGGGATCTCTCACAGAGACATCGCCCGAAAATCGCCCGAAGATCGCCCGAAAATCGCCCAAGAACCCGTTATGTCCACTAGATTGATTTATATATATTTTTCTTGAATTTCAAATATTACTATATTAGAAATGAGTTATATAGTTAATATCACCTAATGATGCACACGCTTGACGAGTGAATGGAACATTAATAATATTTCTAATAAAACAGCTAATACGAGCTTAGATATATGATTGACTATAAACACATAATTCAATAGATTTAAGCTACGTACGTAGATAAATGAGTTATAATTTGTTCCACAATTAATAACATTATGCATAGAACTTGTTAGGTTTTTAGTGATTTGCCCAACCATTACAAGGGTATACTGTATTGAAGGTAAAAAGATCAACTCTTGATCTTGTTAGGTTATTTAGAGGTTCGCCCAACCATCAAGGGTTTACTGTATTGTCAAGTCCTTAATATTCCCTAACCTAAAGCGCTGAATGGATAGGCGCTTCGTTGTTGAAACGATGAGTCTACATTGAGGTGTAATTATTTCAAGCTAATGAAATAAAAATCGAGAAAGTGAGATTAGGTATTCTCACCCAATCATGAACGTACTAATTAAATATTGACACTATTCATAGTGGACTTTATTGCTTTTCGCATTCAACAAGGTGAAAAACTTATAAGTTAAACAACTACCGTTCAAAGGTCATTATTTGATTATGGGACAACGGACTCTAATTGGGTGGCAGTACAATCATTTGCTTAATTAGCAGGCTTACAATACGTGCTGATTGGGTGTAAGGATTTAAGTCAATAAGAAACATTGATAAAAATGAGGGAGTCGGTCCTATGAGACTAATAAAGAAAGGTAGGAGGGAGCAAATTTGTTTCTATATATAATATTATATTTTTTTTTATTGGTAACAGCAGTGCTGGTACAGCAGGGGGGTGAGTTTTGAAACCAGGACCTTTGGTTCAAGGGAAATTTGTATATTTTATATAAGCTAGCGAGAGGGGGAGGAAAGATCATCTTAATTACTTGTGTCATTCCAAAGATCTCAAAGCAGCAGCAGTGGTGTAGTCATAATTAAGTTCCACTTATTTTTGCTGCAACAACTTACCCACTTTCTTGTCATTCCAAAGAGGGCAAAGGCCACGTTCAACTTTTGATATGTCTTTGGATCCCTCGTCAGCTATCTCCGCTCTGAAATGGGTTGGGTCTATAGCAATCGAAGAAGGTAGATATTTTATCAAGTCCCAGAAGAAGTTCATGGCCTTTAGATGAGCTTCAGTACATGGTGTTGCTGTTACAAGATGTGGATGTACATGAAAGTAACTGGATGGTCAACTTCGTCTCTTCTCTAATAAAATACGAGAGCTTGCTTTTCGTTGTGAGGATGTAATAGACACATATTCCCTTAACTTACACAACAAGATTGAGAACAGGAACTCTATTATGACACTTGCTTGTGTTTGTTATAATAGTCATCCCATCCATCAAATAGGAAAGCAGATAGAGTCAATTAAAGGTAATGTAGAAGCAGCAAATAGAAGGCTGCAGATGTTTAGGGTAGTGCAACGCAGCCCAAAAACATTCAACCATATTGAAAGGCTACAAGATGTACCAGGAAAGCCTTACTTACCAAAGGAAAGTTCATTGTTGGTATTGATGATAACATCAAAGAATTGGTAACCCAATTGTCTGATGTAGACAACAAATCAAGCTTCCTGGCTATTGTTGGAACAGGCGAAGCAGGTAAAACAACACTTGCAAAACAGGTACATGATCACCCAAATGTTAAGAAACACTTCCAATCTAGGGCATTGGTTTCTGTATCTCAAGAATGGAGTGGAAAATCCTTGTTGTTGGAGATCATTCGACAATCAACGGGTTCGAGCATTCACGTAGATTCGGGGAGCTTGAACTTGTTGAGAAGGTTCGAACTTTTTAGAAGATAAGATATATCTTTTAATCCTAGATGATATATGGGATAAAGATGTATGGGATGAACTCTCAGGTGCATTTCCAATCAATCATGGAAGCAAAATAATGTTAACAACTCGTATATGTTTTTTTTGATAATTTGGCTTGAAAGCCATTTTATTAATAGGATGGAAATAAGGGCCTCATTAAAACTCCCTAAGTAAAACCACATGGAAAAAACTTGGGGAGGAAAAAGAGTACCCACCATCCAAATACAAGTCAAATTCACTAAGTGTACAACCACACAAAGTATCCTACATATTACACCTAGAAGCAACACAAGAAAAGAACCCCAGACTCCAGTTAAATAGAGTTTCTACTCTTACAGACATTCCTTTAAGGAACATGACCCTACAAACATAGCACAAGAAAGAGGCATCTTTCCACCAACACTTAGTCCATTTCCACACACTCACCTTGATTCGGGCCGCCAAATTTTCAGCAATCAGAATTTCACCTCTAAATATAACATTGTTACGTAGTGTCCAAATATGGTACACCCCATAACATAATGTTGACCTCCAAACCCTCTTAGCCTTGCCGGAAGAAATTAGGCCAAACCAATCCTGGTATATCTCTGCTATGATTCTTTTAAGGATACTTGGACATTCCACCATCGAAAGATTATGTTCCATACCTCATGTATGCGCGGGCACAAAAAATATTACATGCTCTAGCTTTTCCATGACTCTTTTACACCAGGGGCACAAGCTATGGCCAATAGGGATGATACTTCTTTCAAACAACTCGTATATGTGACCTACCGTCATCTATTGATAGAAGTTGTCTCATCTATACTCCAAAACCTCTAGGGGAGGAGGAAAGATATCAACTGATCCATAAGATTGCAATAGAAGGGAGATCATGCACATTGACTACCAAAAAGTTTGAAGACCTAGCAAGGAAGATGTCACAAGAATGTAGTGGGACTCCACTTGCAGTGGTTTCTCTTGCTGGTGTATTAAGTACAAAGGATCAGTTGTATCAATGGGAAGAGATTAAAAGTTCTTTGGCGACAAATATTCTAAGAGGCAAAGGTATAGGAAACTATGGTAGTGTGGAGGATATGTTGTTTAAGCTACTGTGATCTTCCTTCTTATTTGAGGGTATGTTTACTGTACTTGGCGATGTATCCAGAAGATGAAGTTGTTTGTACTACACAGTTGACCCATTTATGGATTGCAGAGGGTCTTGTGACAACAGCAGATAATCAAGTCTTGCAAGAAACATTGGAAGACATTTGTTTACGGTTATTAGATGAGTTTCAAACGATGTTTGATAATACCAAAAAAAGAAATTGGGAAGGAAAGTTGAAAAGATTCCGTATGCATGACTTGGTCCGTGATTTCTGCATTCAAAAGGCAAAGCAACAATGCTTTTTTAAGGTGATATCCCAACCAGATTATCAGCAGTTGTTTTTCCAAAGTGGTGAAAAGCAAGCTCGACGTATTATTGTCCACACACGGTACATTGGAAACGTTATGTTGAACAGAAAGATAAACCAGGATTAAATTACATATTTCCCTTTTTATGTATAACAAAAGACAGCTAACTTCTTTTTTTTAGAGAACAACTAAGTACTATTTGTTGTTCACTAATTTAAGCAGGGAAAGAAATGAGATGGATGATGGAGTAAGAGCAAGAGTCTTCTGGAGGTACGGGATTAAACTATTGGGGCTTGGCGCAGCACCTACTCTGAGGTAAGTTGCAGTAGATATTTCTGCAAGGAAGGCCCGTCAGTATACTTATGAGAACACAACTTTGTTAATGATATAATTATACTCTAAACACTAAGCTGTCAAACTAGAGATGGGAAAAACATTTCAACGATGATGAAGATACTAGTCAAAACTTGAATAAAAAACTATGCATGCTTCCACACTTCAACATGAACATATGATTCCTATTTTGTAGGTCTCTTATCCAGTTGAATTCTAACATACTAAGCGAAGAGGCTCCAAGCTTGAAATTGATCCACAAAGATTTCAAGGAAAATTCCCGTACGCGTGTATTCCCAAGAGTCAATTCCCAATCGCGGTTCAAATTGTTTGAATTGCCCGAGAACGGGTTCTTTTTTTTTTTTTGACTTGTACAGATGCCGATATCCTTGTTATCGGCATCTGTACAAGTCAAAAAAAAAAAACGGAGACTTGCACATAAGCCGATAATAGTATTATCGGCTTCCAGATGCCGATAATACTATTATTAGCTTATGTGCAAAGTTCCCAATGCCCGAACAGTATAAGCCCAACCGAAGCCGACACTCTCATTACCTTCTTCCCATTTTTTAAAATCTCCTCTCACACTACACTTCCATACCACCAAATCCTCTCTTTTGTTCTGGAGCAAATGAACAGAGACGAATTTCAGATTAGCCAACAAGGTCTATTGGAGTCGACGCCTTTCAGCCTGCAGACGACCCATATATCTGCAGCATATGCATCTAATGATCCGGTTAGTATATTATATTTAATAATTAAAACTTGTACATTGTTTTATTAAAGTGCTAATATTAGTAATAGTTGTACAGTCGACGGTTAGGCTAGGTTAGTTAGTAACAGTTTTGTACGATTGAATATAATAAATCTTAGTATTTATTTTATGCAAAGTTTAGTCAATTGTAAATGTTGTAATTATAATACGTAGATTTGGTACATTATTTAATTAATAGTAGTCTAACTAAATGTTAATTACAGTAGCACGATTTATGTTAATTAGTCTATATTTTATTTTATGTTTAAGTAACGCATCATATATGTACATTATTTGTGTAGGTAATATTTGTTAAACTAACCGTCACTTCTTGCACATTAATAAATCTTAGTAATTATTTATGCAAAGTTTAGTCAATTGTAAATGTTGTAATATTAATAGTAGTCTAACTAAATGTTAATACAGTAGGACGATTTATGGTAAGTAGTCTATTTTATTTTTAAGTTATGTAACACACAATATATATACATTATTTGTGTAGGTAATATTTATTAAACTAACCGCCATTTCTTGCACATTAATAAATCTTAGTAATAATATGCAAAGTTTAGTCATTTGTAAATGGTTTATTTATAACACATAGATTTGGTACATTATTTAATTAATAGTTGTATAACTAAATGTTAATTACAATAGGACGATTATGGTATTAGGTTATTTTATTTTTAAGTTATGTAACGCACAATATATATACATTATCTTTGTATAGCATTTTATTTAATATATATTTGAATAGATGATTGTACTACGTTTAATTTATTATTAATATCCACCGATTGTTGTTATGATTATCCTATAGTCCTTGTCAACTTTGCAAACGTAGTTGAATTAGTTATTTATAGTATTGTTAACGGTACATGTATGTGTATGAATTATAGAGATATGCACAGTACAGAAACAGGATCTTGAAAACCCGGTCTTGTTGGAAGGGTGTGACAGAGCTGCATGAGTCTATCCTACCATATGTAGCTAGAGCTGGTTTCTTTGGGCCAGCGAATCTGAGGTTGAACAACTGCACGGGTATCATTACCGCCTTGATTGATAGATAGCGTCCTGAGACGCATACATTTTTGATGCCCTTTGGAGAGGTCAGCATTACGTTGGAGGATGTGAATGTGTTATTTGGGCTCTCTACTACTGGGATCCCCGTTTGTGCATCTACTAGTGTTGTGGACGTGGACGTGGATGTTGTATGTATGCAGCTTCTGGGTGATGCCCCCCCCTTCTCGCAAGGGGAACCAGATACCTCTGGCTTGGCTAGCTGAGAGATTCGTAGAGACCGATGCTGATTTTGCTCAGCGAGATGAGATCATTCATCAGCAACATGCCAGAGCGTACATCCTCAGACTCATTGGAGGGCTACTCTTCCCCAACTCTAATGGGGATAAGGTCGATGTCTCCTATTGAGGCTGCTACAGGACTTCGACTATAGCGGTTCCTGAGCTGGGGGTCTGCACTACTTGCACATCTCAATAGAGAGATGTGCAATGCTACGAAATTTGATACGAAATATCTGAATGGCTGTAGTAAGCTGCTTACAGTGTGGGCGTATGAGCGGTTTCCTGCGTTCAGACCACGACTCTCCCCCGATCGAATAAATCTGTCACCCCACCTTTCTCTTGCCCACAGGTAACAATAATGCGTAATAATAGGTATATAATTTAAAAATTAGTTGAACTGCGGTACAAACCTCACATGAATGTGTTACAGATTACAATGGTAAGCTCAATACCATTTCTGCCACCATGGCTCGACAGACGCTGGATTAATTAGCGTTTCTCCATGATGGAGAGGTAAGTTGCCACTTAAATTTATTACAATTCATTTTTCATAATTTTTTTATTCTAAATTTTAATATTTATTTGGACTATGTAGAGGGGTATGGACCAACCATATGGTGAGATCAGGAGACCCTGAGCACTTCGTTGTAGTGGTATTTATAATCCACTTCAACGTGATCGAGGGTCATCAACCGGACCGCGTACTTCGCCAGTTTGGGGTGGATCAGCCCATTCCTGCCCCACCACTCGACTGTGACATGCTGCATTGTAATACCTCGGATCTAAAAATGGCGATTAAATTACTCTAATATGATTATAAAAGGCCTAATGGTGCCTAAAGAGTATTGGTAAAAAGAATAAAACCAAAAGAAAAGAGAAAACGCTTGAAAAGCGAAAAACGCTAAAATGCGCGTTAAATGAGTATAAGAGATATATGATCTCGAGAGGGTCCGAGATGGATTCCTAAGGCTTAGTTAGGCCTAATAAGTATACGGGAATGATTCCCGAAGAAAACGAATCCAAAAAATGGATTAAAACGATAACGGAGTTTTAAAGCACGTTTTTCGAGGAAACTCGAAAACGTGACTTTAAGTGGTCAAATGGACCCGTAAAAATTATAGTTGATTATATAACTATAATTAAGTATTAATGGAAGCTTAATAGCCATTAAAAATAAAGAAACGAGAAAAATCCAAAAAACGGGCCCGGTTAGTGAATAGTGTCAAACTGGGTAAATAACAAGCGTTTTCTGTCAGAAACCGAAAAACGCTCCTGGCTAAATAACTAGTGGGGCCGGTTTTTAATAGTCCCTCACACACTCACACACAAATAAAGAAAGAAAGGAAAAAAAAAGAGAGAAGCAAATAGTAAAAAGTGTAAAAGTAATAAGTTACTTTTCTCTTTTCTCTCACCTCATTTTCTTTCTTCTCATTTGAATTCCTCACCTCTCTCATCCGTAGCTCCCCTCCTCCTTCCTCCTTGAGCGATTTTGAGCTGCAACAACAACAACAATGGAGTTCCCTCTTTCTCTTCATGCTCAAGCTTTGTTTAAGCTCCAAACTCAAAAATAACCACATATTTGTGATCCTCTCCTCACCCTCTATCATTCTCTCTTTCAAAACTCGAAAAAAATGGTGAGTTTCATTTTCGTGGGTGTTGCCCATTTGAGGAGAAAAGCACACCATTAGGTAGCTTGAAGCTCCTTTCTATCAAGGTAAAATATCCATGAAAAAGTCTTGTTTTCTCCATCTTATGCCTTGGCCGATTTTGGTCTCTAATGGAGCCTTGTTTATTCTCTTCTATGAGCATTGTTTCAATCCCTAAAAGCTTGGAGGGAGTCACACTTTGATTCTTGACCAAAACCCCATCTTAGGGTTTTAAGGTAATCACACATTTTAGAGCTTTAAGCATTTCTAATTTATGAGCTTAAGTGTTTCTACTTGAACTCATCTCTTGCCTTGTATATTGAATGGGAGATGGGCAATTTCTTGGCCTTTGGCGATTTCCAAGCAAGATAAAAGAGAAGAGAAAGAAGAGGAGTGAAAAGAGTAAAGGCTTGTGAAGTTAAGGTAAACAAATTTACCTTGGAGCCTAACTTAATGCTTTAGGTATTTTGGGAAGGGTTAAATTAATTAATGAACCCTAACATGTAATGACATGTGATTTGTTGAGATGAGGAAGAGTTGTAGTAGTGCTTGATGCACTTGCGAATTAATGCTTGATTTAAGAGCCAAGGAGCTTTGCATTTAATGATGTATGTATTGTGTTACCTTTGGAGGAATTAATGAGTATTGATGGATTTGTATGTGTGCTGATAGAACCCTTGTGGTTTGGCTAGCTTTAGGATGAATGATGTGAGGAAATGAGCTTTGGGTAATGTTCAGAGATGTAGCCAAGTGATGGCGAAATTTGTGTAGAAATTTAAGTGGATTGCGTATGGTTGTGAGTAAGTAATGACCTAGAGAAACTAGGTGTTGATGGTGGTTGTTTTGGCTTAGAAAATCACCATGGGAATACTTGTTTAAAGAGAGGAGATTGATGCTAAATCTGTAGCAAGAACTTGTGTGAATGCCTAAGGAGCTTTAGGAAAAAGGAATGAGAATTTTAGGCTTTAAGAGTGAGTCATGGAACTTGGTATGAGGTGTGCCCTATCTTGGAAGTTTTGGAATGGTTAAATGAAGAGAGAGCAATAATGCAAGTATCAAGAGAGGTTAGAAAATGCACAAGTGTGCATTAGTGCAAAAGGAGGATGCAAATTTGTGATTTTGGGCAAGAATTTGAGTAAGGGTTTAACCCATGATTTGAAGAGTTTTAGAGCATGTTTTAAGGTGATTAAACATGTGGAAAACTTGTGGAAAGTTTATGGAAAGATTAAGGGTGGTTTAAGGATTGATTTGGAGTGGAAAAATCAAGTTTGGAGCAGGTTTTAGCAGGGTCCGGGACTTGGTCCTTGGACAAAGTCCCGGACCACACCTAAATTAAGGCCGAGAGTGCAAGAGCTGCTTTGGTCCGGGACTATACTCCAGGACAAGGTCCCGGACCATGTGTAATTTTCACCCGAGAGTTAAGTTTGCAATTGGTCCGGGACTTAGGGTAAGGACCAAGTCCCGGACCACCCCCAGAAACCTACAGAGAGTGTTTTAAAGGTTGTAAATGATGGGGGTTTGAATGTTAATGATGTTATAAGATGTTAAGGCCTTGTTTGGTGAGATGTAAAGGCCCTAAGAAGTGTTAGAAAGTGTTAGAAGTGTTTGAGATGTGAGAGCGTAAAGTAACAAAAGTGAAACCGAGATAACGGGATAACGGGGTAACTACGGGAATAACATTTAATTATGTTCCGTATGAGTTTAGTATTAACAATAATGTTTGAAACATTATCAGAGGATCGTGTGCGACCCGAGCAAGGTGAGATGACACGGTAAAAGTAAAATCCCGGTGAAAGGTATGATTTTCTCATGCCCCGTATGCTAACCGAGTTACTCTGATTTGTGTGTTTGTGTGCCGGCTTAATCAAGATTAAAGCATGAAAATAATCCCTTGTTTGATTATGCATGCATTGTTGTATGTTGTATGAGCTAACATACTTGTATGCCGGTGTGGTCTAACGTAGTGCATAGACCGACTCTTAGTGAGTAATGATTGACTAGAAACCCGTTGAACGGGTAGTCACATAACCAATGGAAGTATGCAAACACACATAAACTATCGATTTAAGTGTAATGATAACGCAAACATATAAACTCCCTAGAATGTGAGGAGATGTACGGGTTGAGTAAATACCCGATAACGGTTAGGAAACCTTATTGCAACAATCCACGAAATAAATATGAGTGGAGGGATAAACGAACCTCCATCGAGAGGATCGAAGTTAGTCCAATAATGTAAACATATAAGAAAGGTAAAAGAGACCTAAGGGACTATGTGACTCCCTTGAGATACGGTCGACCTCTTATATGAGGATTTTACCCGGTATAAGAAAATATCCGAATGTATAAGCATATGATTGTGAGGGTAACCCTTAAACCTAAGATTACCCGAATTTAAGGAAAGTTCCCAAAGTCATTAGAAACATCGAGAATGATGCTTCTTGACTAATATACATGATATTATTATAACTCCGAGAGAGGAGTGTATGGGAACGAGAGTAGTCCGAGAGTAGTCGGACCTAAGTAAAAGAGATAGGAACTAAGAGAGAGTTCCGTGAGCTAGTTGAACCTTCCCACCATGCTAGACCCAGAGTAGGGTCGAAACCGGGGAAGTAAGACTATGCTAGAGAGCCATGAGTTTTGGCTTAAGTATGTAATAAGAGTAACAAGCGTGACGTAGGAGATCTGTAGTGTCTCGAGAATCTACAAGAGCTTGAGTATGAATAACCCAAGAGTGGGGTGAGATAATGAGTATAAATACCCGAGAGAAAGGGGTGAGTATGTATGAGTAACCCGAGAGAATGGGTAAGTATAAGAATGAGTAGCCCAAGAGATTGGTTGTATACGAATAAGTAACCCGAGAGAGCGGGTGAGGTATTGAATAAGTAAACAAGGCATAGTGAGGAATAACCCTCAATGCCTAAGAGTAACCAGTTACCACTAACAACATTGTTATGTTAGTTAGGAATCGTGTTCCGTGATTGGATGTAGATTCCTTGTGTGATATACATATATATTGTATTGCCATGATGCATGTTGTTTGATTAAAATGAACTCCATGTATATCCGACCCAAAGTAGTCGGCGTACCGTGGTTAGCACGCGGTATATGCGAATTTCATATTCAGCGTAAGCTGACCCCCTAGGGGGAACGTTTTTAGTGTGCAGGTACTTGAAGCTGACCACCGTTCGAGAGAGTAGGACGGGGACAGTTATGAAGCGTGGGTAGTTAGATCGTAATTACTTATGCATTTAAATGAGGTGTAAGTCCGAGTATGTTATCGGCATCCGTATATTGTAGACTCGGTATAGTAAAGAAGTGAAATGAGTATTGTATTTGTATGAAGTACTCGGTTGATCCAGTCCATCAGACCGTTATTGTATGTGAGATAGGCCTGGTTAGCCATATGGGTGGCTAACGGCGTTGTTTCACCCCGTTGTAGTTAGAGTTCCGCTGCGTGAGTAAGAGTAATTGGTGTCAAATTAAGAGGTAATGACGAGATTAACGGTTGGGGTGTTACAAAAATGGTATCAGAGCGAAGTATCGCTCTGATGACTGGAAATACCGAGCTTAGGAAATACCGAGTTAGGATATAGAGACTTAGGGCTAAGGGTGGGTAGCGTGAGAGATGCGCTAGTTAGGAACTTCCAGTATGATCTGGATACCTACAATACCAAACCCGCCCTCCACAACCCCCGCATTAAAGCTTGGGAAAGAACGCCAGAGAGACGGGGAAACCTAATCTGGCAGTTACTAAATATTTCACAACATGAACTAGAACATGTCATGCGGTAGATCCCGAGAACCGGGAATCCCGGAGACGGATCCCGCTGGAATGACAATAACCGCACATAACGGCGAGAGATCGAGAAATCCTAATCCAAGGAGACCGAAATCTGTGGCAACTTGGGGCGACATGCTTAGCAGTCACGAGAACCTAGCTGGCCGAGCAGCAGCAAGAAGAAAGCACCAACCGTGCAACAAGGCGGACACATGAGAAATAACGAGAACCGGGACACATGTCTACGGACCGCCATGATATGTAATACCACTAATGGTATATTAACCGACTGAGAACCTAGTTGAGAGTAGGTACACCCACCCTGCCACACCCGAAGAAGTTTCAATACTTCACTGATATAGCTTAGACAGCTTCGAGCATAACTACGGGATATACCCGAATAGGACTACAAAGTAGTGCCTACGTGAGTTAAACCTCGGTAACCACAGTAAAGACGTGGGAACGAGCAACGAGGTAAAGCATAAAAAAATTAAAGTAATTAAGGAACCCCGAGAGTAGAGGAACACCTAAATGAACGACAGTCATGTCAAGATGAGTGAGAAGCAGCTCTAAGGAGTAGTTATCCAACTAAAGGATCAAGGAAGAGCCGACAAGGCTACCAAATATAACGTGAACGATACCGTGACCGGTATTAGTTATCCTAAAAACCGCCTGTACTGCGCACTTGCCACGGCAAGTGCAGTAAAAACGGACTATTAAGAGGAGCTTTGACAAGCGACCATACTTAGCAAGTACCAAAATGGCGAGAGAAGCCAATATGGCAAGACAACCCTAAGAAATTCTGAAATGAAACTTCGGAAAGGCCTGACAGCCTGCCCACTTTATTGAGGAGCATACCGGTCGGCGAGAAGCTAGACCTGGTAAGAAGCAACCGGCAAGGAATGCCATGAAGATTTTATTTCTAAACTCAAATTTTTCTTTAAAAACGCAAGTTTTCCAAAAACCCCAAAGTTTTAAAACCAAACCAGTGAACCACGATAAGTTATTGTAGGACCATATAATAAGGAGTTGGCAACAGAATACTTCACTTAGGCGTGACCGACACTACAAGTGTACACAAACGAGACATGGAACGACCGCACTCCAAAGGAGCTTGCGGGCCTGACAGACCAGTTATGAGTTAGTCGGGTAAGTGGTAACGTATCAATAGATACTCCATGTATGTATACAAGTAGAGTACGGTACACGGGAAGTAGCCCACTCCATACTACGGACGAAAGAGCCAATTCAAACAAGACAGTTGGACACCTCGAATGATCGAAGAACATAAGGAAGCTTACCAAGATTAAGGAGTCTAGAATCCAGTAAGGTGACAGACCTAAGGATATAGCATTAATAAGCGCGAGAAGCACAGAGTATTAAGTGCAGACATTGGATATGTCTCAGGAAATACCTAATAACTGGGTGAATACCAGTGTAAATAATACGGCGAATGCCTAAATGAACTTATTAATGTACGATAAACGGGATAGAATTCCCACTTTACACCTCACTGAAGAGAATAATGACCTGACCCAGAAGGTATTAGAAGTACCAAGGATCTACCCAATAATGGGAGACATTACAACCCTAAACGGGATAGTCAAGGACATAGCCGCAAGGCGAAGTCACACCTGAACATAACCATGAGTACAAGCCAGATGTAATGGCATTACTCAGTAACACCCAGGAGCAATCCAAGAAGGGTGCCGGAGTCAACAGTAGTTGAACGAAACATCGTGCTAAGAACACAAGTGTTAAGAGAAACACTCGGGTAGAACCCGAAGGGATCCCATGTAACACGGGGTACCCTAAATTGCCAGAAAGCATGAATTAATGTCAAGATACTTAAAGGGCTTCCATGAACGGAAGCGTGATGAAACTACCATATCAAAACCCAGTAATACCTCCAAACCATTTAATGGTATACGGAGAAGCGGAAACCTGTATAAACAGCCCACAAGGAGCATGGCGAGGCAATGTGGCTTATAAGCCGGTAACTAACTGCAACTTGTAGATTAAACGTTGTAAACCTATGCATAGAAGCATAAGAGGAACAGTGGAGAATGAACCACTACCTTAGAGTGGGGATACCACTTGTTATTATGGGGCCTATGGAGCGGCATTTGCGTGAATCCTCCAGAGAAAGGCTACCACCTAGGTATGAAATGTGAAACCGCTAGTGCGGTGTAGTAAAACTTGAGCATGTGTATAATGCCAATGAGTATATGAACTATAGTAGAGTGTAAAGAGGAACCTCAATTGTAGCAATTCGAGACCGAAGAGTAATCAGTTGAGTAGTAACACTGTATGTGTGCAATATGAACTGCAGAGTAAGCAGCGCGCAAGTGCGCAGAGAGACTTTAAGAATACGTATATTGTTGAGCCAAATGAATGGCAAGCCCATCGTGTAAATGGCGAGAACACCTGGGCGGAAGCTAAAGTAGTAGCGGATGCCATAGAAATGAGAAAGAATATGGTACGCAGCAAGCAACCATTGTAAGAGTATAGCCAGTTCATGATATGAAGTTGATGAGAAAATGTGGTAAAGGAGACATGTTCATTCCTATCTCATGAGAGATTTACTGTCAAGGGTTTACGCTTCTGCACTCTGTATGACTGAGTGTTTTGGTATTGCACTTGTGCGGTGATCGAGTGGGAGAGCCAGGAATTGAGAAATGTCAACAAAGCCTGTTGAGTGAGAATTTAGAGAGATAACCGTGCGGCCATTGGCTAAAGATGCACAAAGAACGTGGGCAGTAACCCACAGGGCCCAGGATCGATATGTGGAAAAATGCAGAGTAGTATGAATGAAGAACTCTGGTACAGAACCAAGAAACAAACATAATCCATGAGCCACTATTAAACGAGGAAGCACTACATGCTAAGTAGTAGCTTGACCTCAACCGACAATAAGTCGGGAAAAGTAAGCGAATAACCACGAAGGTATACAGAGTTATACAAATAGATTTCCAGAGAGTTGGAGAGAAAATCTATAACTCATCGAATTCGCATACGGTAAGAGATACCAAGCGACGATTGATATACATTGAGAATACCAAAGAGCGAATTAAGCTCTAGTTATCAGGTCACGCAGCAGAAGCTTGTGGACCGTGATTCAGGGTTAAGTATACCTATGTCATAAACCCCTTGAAGCCTTAGAGGCTAGAACCGAACCCGGTTATGAGTTAATTAACCGTACTGAAGTTAAAACACTTCATAATACTCGAATTAATGAACCAATGTTCAGTGATAACATATGGTTGGTTACGCGGGCGTAACCCCTTTTAAGGGGGGTAGGGCGAGAAACCGCTTAGAGTATGTTTTACGTATTGGTGCGTAAACTACTATGTGCATAGCACAAAAAGAAATTGTTTTGATGATTGGAACTTATGTTACATAAACATAGGTACCCATTCATTGTGTAATAATGAGTATGGTGCATGAGAGATGCAAGTAATGAGAATGTAATATTTATGAAAAGAGGAGTAGAGAGACTCCTAGGGAATGAGAATCCCTATAGTATATGTCTAGTGAGATTAGACATGAGTTATGATGAGTATGAATCGGCATGAAACCGATGTGTAACCTAAGAGGGAGTGAGTTCCCTAGGTGATTTTATTTGAGAATGATAGATGGAGTGAGTTCCATCCTTTGGAGTTGTATGTTATGTGTTTTAAATTGAGCAACAATTTGAGTAAATGAAGCCATAAGTATGGAATACCTAGGTAAAGTAGTGAAGCAATGAGAATGACAAATGACCTAAGTACTAGGAACTAGAGATTAATTGAAACGAATTGTTTCGTGAATATGACTAGAAAGAGTAAAAGATAGAAAACAAAAATGTTTGACTATCTGATTGTTTGAAACTGACGTGGGAGGTGGAACTTGATCTGCTAGCGATCAAGGGAAACCGAACACAAATTGGGGTGGAAGGATAGTTCAACACTGATGCTGATCACATCAGGGTTAGATGATTCCTGAAGCTCCCTATAGTGGTCACAAGTAATCACGCTAAGAAAGATACAGCTACCATAAATCTGATTTGGAGTTGTGTGATGTTTTAAAAAGAATTTTCAAACAGATTTTGAAAAAGAATTTCCTTCAAGTATGAAGATGGAAATGAAACTGGTTTGAAACCGCTATCACCCGCCGATGGCTGAGCCTTAAGTCTTGATGACCGGTAGAACGGTGGGCGTGTATTAGTTTTGAAACCATTGCACCGTACGTGCGGTCCTAAGTGACCGGTTGGGGCGGTGTCAGTGTGTGATTTTTCCAAAGGCAGCGGGACGGGGAGAGTACCCTGAGAAGTTCCTGTGTTGAGTGAGTCAACCAGAGTGCCAGAGGATATGTATATGTGTAACGTTTTGATCAGAACCGAAGGGACCGTGGGCCAGAGAGAGTAAGTGCCCATTTGTCATGAAACGGCCGTGAACCAGAAAGAGTAAGTGTTCAACGTGACCGGTACCTGAGGGATCAGTAGTATATCACTCAACATGGATTCGAGGACTGTAGTGCCTTCTTGTCTTCGGACCGATTCCATGGAGAGAGTAAAAAGAGTATTTTTGATTGCTATACATGCTGTGATATGTGTGTGGTATGTGTAGTATGAAATGAGACTGACTTGTGGAGTCAGTAGGGTTATACATGTACTATAACCTTGGCATTGAATGCCATGAGAGTAACCACCTAGATTCATCAACTTTGAGGACAAAGTTCCTAAGGGGGGTAGATTGTAATACCCCGGATCTAAAAATGGCGATTAAATTACTCTAATATGATTATAAAAGGCCTAATGGTGCCTAAAGAGTATTGGTAAAAAGAATAAAACCAAAAGAAAAGAGAAAACGCTTGAAAAGCGAAAAACGCTAAAATGCGCGTTAAATGAGTATAAGAGATATATGATCTCGAGAGGGTCCGAGATGGATTCCTAAGGCTTAGTTAGGCCTAATAAGTATACGGGAATGATTCCCGAAGAAAACGAATCCAAATAATGGATTAAAAATAACGGAGTTTTAAAGCACGTTTTTCGAGGAAACCCGAAAACGTGACTTTAAGTGGTCAAATGGACCCGTAAAAATTATAGTTGATTATATAACTATAATTAAGTATTAATGGAAGCTTAATAGCCATTAAAAATAAAGAAACGAGAAAAATCCGAAAAACGGGCCCGGTTAGTGAATAGTGTCAAACCGGGTAAAATAACAAGCGTTTTCTGTCAGAAACCGAAAAACGCTCCTGGCTAAATAACTAGTGGGGGCCGGTTTTTAATAGTCCCTCACACACTCACACACAAATAAAGAAAGAAAGGAAAAAAAAAGAGAGAAGCAAATAGTAAAAAGTGTAAAAGTAATAAGTTACTTTTCTCTTTTCTCTCACCTCATTTTCTTTCTTCTCATTTGAATTCCTCACCTCTCTCATCCGTAGCTCCCCTCCTCCTTCCTCCTTGAGCGATTTTGAGCTGCAACAACAACAACAATGGAGTTCCCTCTTTCTCTTCATGCTCAAGCTTTGTTTAAGCTCCAAACTCAAAAATAACCACATATTTGTGATCCTCTCCTCACCCTCTATCATTCTCTCTTTTCAAAACTCGAAAATGGTGAGTTTCATTTTCGTGGGTGTTGCCCATTTGAGGAGAAAAGCACACCATTAGGTAGCTTGAAGCTCCCTCTTTCTATCAAGGTAAAAATATCCATGAAAAAGTCTTGTTTTCTCCATCTTATGCCTTGGCCGATTTTGGTCTCTAATGGAGCCTTGTTTATTCTCTTCTATGAGCATTGTTTCAATCCCTAAAAGCTTGGAGGGAGTCACTCTTTGATTCTTGACCAAAACCCCATCTTAGGGTTTTAAGGTAATCACACATTTTAGAGCTTTAAGCATTTCTAATTTATGAGCTTAAGTGTTTCTACTTGAACTCATCTCTTGCCTTGTATATTGAATGGGAGATGGGCAATTTCTTGACCTTTGGCGATTTCCAAGCAAGATAAAAGAGAAGAGAAAAGAGGAGTGAAAAGAGTAAAGGCTTGTGAAGTTAAGGTAAACAAATTTACCTTGGAGCCTAACTTAATGCTTTAGGTATTTTGGGAAGGGTTAAATTAATTAATGAACCCTAACATGTAATGACATGTGATTTGTTGAGATGAGGAAGAGTTGTAGTAGTGCTTGATGCACTTGCGAATTAATGCTTGATTTAAGAGCCAAGGAGCTTTGCATTTAATGATGTATGTATTGTGTTACCTTTGGAGGAATTAATGAGTATTGATGGATTTGTATGTGTGCTGATAGAACCCTTGTGGTTTGGCTAGCTTTAGGATGAATGATGTGAGGAAATGAGCTTTGGGTAATGTTAAGAGATGTAGCCAAGTTATGGCGAAATTTGTGTAGAAATTTAAGTGGATTGCGTATGGTTGTGAGTAAGTAATGACCTAGAGAAACTAGGTGTTGATGGTGGTTGTTTTGGCTTAGAAAATCACCATGGGAATACTTGTTTAAAGAGAGGAGATTGATGCTAAAATCTGTAGCAAGAACTTGTGTGAATGCCTAAGGAGCTTTAGGAAAAAGGAATGAGAATTTTAGGCTTTAAGAGTGAGTCATGGAACTTGGTATGAGGTGTGCCCTATCTTGGAAGTTTTGGAATGGTTAAATGAAGAGAGAGCAATAATGCAAGTATCAAGAGAGGTTAGAAAATGCACAAGTGTGCATTAGTGCAAAAGGAGGATGCAAATTTGTGATTTTGGGCAAGAATTTGAGTAAGGGTTTAACCCATGATTTGAAGAGTTTTAGAGCATGTTTTAAGGTGATTAAACATGTGGAAAACTTGTGGAAAGTTTATGGAAAGATTAAGGGTGGTTTAAGGATTGATTTGGAGTGGAAAAATCAAGTTTGGAGCAGGTTTTAGCAGGGTCCGGGACTTGGTCCTTGGACAAAGTCCCGGACCACACCTAAATTAAGGCCGAGAGTGCAAGAGCTGCTTTGGTCCGGGACTATACTCCAGGACAAGGTCCCGGACCATGTGTAATTTTCACCCGAGAGTTAAGTTTGCAATTGGTCCGGGACTTAGGGTAAGGACCAAGTCCCGGACCACCCCCGAAACCTACAGAGAGTGTTTTAAAGGTTGTAAATGATGGGGGTTTGAATGTTAATGATGTTATAAGATGTTAAGGCCTTGTTTGGTGAGATGTAAAGGCCCTAAGAAGTGTTAGAAAGTGTTAGAAGTGTTTGAGATGTGAGAGCTTAAAGTAACAAAAGTGAAACCGAGATAACGGGATAACGGGGTAACTACGGGAATAACATTTAATTATGTTCCGTATGAGTTTAGTATTAACAATAATGTTTGAAACATTATCAGAGGATCGTGTGCGACCCGAGCAAGGTGAGATGACACGGTAAAAGTAAAATCCCGGTGAAAGGTATGATTTTCTCATGCCCCGTATGCTAACCGAGTTACTCTGATTTGTGTGTTTGTGTGCCGGCTTAATCAAGATTAAAGCATGAAAATAATCCCTTGTTTGATTATGCATGCATTGTTGTATGTTGTATGAGCTAACATACTTGTATGCCGGTGTGGTCTAACGTAGTGCATAGACCGACTCTTAGTGAGTAATGATTGACTAGAAACCCGTTGAACGGGTAGTCACATAACCAATGGAAGTATGCAAACACACATAAACTATCGATTTAAGTGTAATGATAACGCAAACATATAAACTCCCTAGAATGTGAGGAGATGTACGGGTTGAGTAAATACCCGATAACGGTTAGGAAACTTTATTGCAACAATCCACGAAATAAATATGAGTGGAGGGATAAACGAACCTCCATCGAGAGGATCGAAGATAGTCCAATAATGTAAACATATAAGAAAGGTAAAAGAGACCTAAGGGACTATGTGACTCCCTTGAGATACGGTCGACCTCTTATGAGGATTTTACCCGGTATAAGAAAATATCCGAATGTATAAGCATATGATTGTGAGGGTAACCCTTAAACCTAAGATTACCCGAATTTAAGGAAAGTTCCCAAAGTCATTAGAAACATCGAGAATGATGCTTCTTGACTAATATACATGATATTATTATAACTCCGAGAGAGGAGTGTATGGGAACGAGAGTAGTCCGAGAGTAGTCGGACCTAAGTAAAAGAGATAGGAACTAAGAGAGAGTTCCGTGAGCTAGTTGAACCTTCCCACCATGCTAGACCCAGAGTAGGGTCGAAACCGGGGAAGTAAGACTATGCTAGAGAGCCATGAGTTTTGGCTTAAGTATGTAATAAGAGTAACAAGCGTGACGTAGGAGACCTGTAGTGTCTCGAGAATCTACAAGAGCTTGAGTATGAATAACCCAAGAGTGTGGGTGAGATAATGAGTATAAATAACCCGAGAGAAAGGGGTGAGTATATGTATGAGTAACCCGAGAGAATGGGTAAGTATAAGAATGAGTAGCCCAAGAGAATGGGTGTGTATACGAATAAGTAACCCGAGAGAGCGGGTGAGGTATTGAATAAGTAAACAAGGCATAGTGAGGAATAACCCTCAATGCCTAAGAGTAACCAGTTACCACTAACAACATTGTTATGTTAGTTAGGAATCGTGTTCCGTGATTGGATGTAGATTCCTTGTGTGATATACATATATATTGTATTGCCATGATGCATGTTGTTTGATTAAAATGAACTCCATGTATATCCGACCCAAAGTAGTCGGCGTACCGCGGTTAGCACGCGGTATATGCGAATTTCATATTCAGCGTAAGCTGACCCCCTAGGGGGAACGTTTTTAGTGTGCAGGTACTTGAAGCTGACCACCGTTCGAGAGAGTAGGACGGGGACAGTTATGAAGCGTGGGTAGTTAGATCGTAATTACTTATGCATTTAAATGAGGTGTAAGTCCGAGTATGTTATCGGCATCCGTATATTGTAGACTCGGTATAGTAAAGAAGTGAAATGAGTATTGTATTTGTATGAAGTACTCGGTTGATCCAGTCCATCAGACCGTTACTGTATGTGAGATAGGCCTGGTTAGCCATATGGGTGGCTAACGGCGTTGTTTCACCCCTCGTTGTAGTTAGAGTTCCGCTGCGTGAGTAAGAGTAATTGGTGTCAAATTAAGAGGTAATGACGAGATTAACGGTTGGGGTGTTACATGCATGTAGTCACAAGAACAAGCAGGACAGATGCAGCGTGGTGTGAGATTTTTCGTGACCACATCCAGATGTGGAATAACAGACACTTGTACCAGATCCAAATCTCACAATTACCAAGAAGGGTTCCCCTGGACAGGATGAGTGCATATATGGTATGGTACCAGCAGCATGCTGTGTCATGGTTCACCGAGCAGAGTAGGTGGAATGTTATTGTGGTAAGCACATTCTTATTTCATTTTCTCTATTTGTTTGATATATAATATTTGTCTTACTTTATTTAATCTCTTTTTTTATTTGGTTTATCAGGCGTCAGGTTTGGAGCAGCTTCAGCGGATTCCCGCTGATCAGGGTGTAAGAGAATATGCTACACAGCTATCTTAGACGATCGTTGCAGATGATACCATCGAACTGGGCATTTCTCCCAAGACTTTTTCACAGCAGGCACCTCCAAGGGTAGAGTTGCAGTACCCTCAGTATGTAATCAATGACAACCCTGCTCCAAGAGCAGCCAGATACCGGCCGCACAGTCAGAGACGAAGAGGGCCGCGTGACTGTCCCCCCACCACCCCAAACAAATCAACCTTCATCACAAGCTAATCTTGCACTGGTTCCTGTTGCTGCAGCTGCCAGCATGGTCGCCAACCACCTCCTTCATTTCCTGAGTTCCAGCACTCTACCTTTGGTCAGTACCACATGATTTTGGAGCACAGTTTGATATAGGTCTGGTTCTTCAAACCCTATACCTGCTGCAGCTCCTTCACATGCTGCACCTCCTTCACCTATAGACCTTCTTTTGAGGCTCCACCTACTACATCACTGACTGAGCAGGATAATCAGGAGCTGCTCGATTTATCAATCAAATAGTATACGACGATGGTCTCCTTGGGGAGTGTCATGGGAAACGTTAGCTGGTAGCTCCTCACAAGAAATACAAAGGGTTTACTGCCCCATCATTTGATCTATCATCTTGACCGAGGCTGCCCCTTCAGCTCCGTTGCAGCAGGCTACCCCCACACCCATCTACACCAGTGGATACAAGTACAACCTGCTCTGATCCACAAAATGAGGAAGTTGGGGTATATGGTTGAGAGGCTCAAACTCCAGATTTAGGAACCGCAGGATTTACAACTCGGATTTCACCAGTCATTAGTTTTGTGAACCATTGTATTATTTCTGTAGTCGGATTTATGTTATGGTTTATTTTGTTGCTGAACTATTGTTTAATGGTAAGGACTTTGATAGACAATGGATGTGACTTGTGGCATTTTTTTAGTATGTAGTTTTTTTGCGTCTGTTGGTACTTTGACAATTCTTTTGAATTGGTTGCTGCTGTCCGTTGGCCACCAATTTTTGACACAACGCTGTGTGTGTAATACTACATACACACCAAATTTGGAGCACAACGGGAATCGTTTGGTAGTCCAAACTGTAAGCGCAACGTAGCATCCGAGTGCAGTTTTTTAGTATGCAGTTTTTTGCGTCTGTTGGTACTTTGACAATTCTTTTGAATTGGTTGCTGCTGTCCGTTGGCCACCAATTTTTGACACAACGCTGTGTGTGTGTAATACTACATACACACCAAATTTGGAGCACAACGGGAATCGTTTGGTAGTCCAAACTGTAAGCGCAAAGTAGCATCCGAGTGCAGTTTTTTAGTATGCAGTTTTTTGCGTCTGTTGGTACTTTGACAATTCTTTTGAATTGGTTGCTGCTGTCCGTTGGCCACCAATTTTTGACACAACGCTGTGTGTGTGTAATAATACATACACACCAAATTTGGAGCACAACGGGAATCGTTTGCTAGTCCAAACTGTAAGCGCAAAGTAGCATCCGAGTGCAGTTTTTTAGTATGCAGTTTTTTGCGTCTGTTGGTACTTTGACAATTCTTTTGAATTGGTTGCTGCTGTCCGTTGGCCACCAATTTTTGACACAACTTGTGTGTGTAATACTACATACACACCAAATTTGGAGCACAACGGGAATCGTTTGGTAGTCCAAACTGTAAGCGCAAAGTAGCATCCGAGTGCAGTTTTTTAGTATGCAGTTTTTTGCGTCTGTTGGTACTTTGACAATTCTTTTGAATTGGTTGCTGTCCGTTGGCCACCATTTTTGACACAATCTGTGTGTGTAATACTACATACACACCAAATTTGGAGCACAACGGGAGTCGTTTGGTAGTCCAAACTGTAAGCGCAAAGTAGTATCCGAGTGTAGTTTTTTGCGTGTGTTGGTACTTTGACAATTCTTTTGAATTGGTTGCTGCTGTCCGTTGGCCACCATTTTTTGACACAATGCTGTGTGTGTAATAATACATACACACCAAATTTGGAGCACAACGGGAATCGTTTGGTAGTCCAAACTGTAAGCGCAACGTAGCATCCGAGTGCAGTTTTTTAGTATGCAGTTTTTTGCGTCTGTTGGTACTTTGACAATTCTTTTGAATTCGTTGCTGCTGTCCGTTGGCCACCATTTTTTGACACAATTCTATGTGTGTGTAATACTACATACACACCAAATTTGGAGCACAACGGGAATCGTTTGGTAGTCCAAACTGTAAGCGCAAAGTAGCATCCGAGTGCAGTTTTTTAGTATGCAGTTTTTTGCGTCTGTTGGTACTTTGACAATTCTTTTGAATTGGTTTCTGCTGTCCGTTGGCCACCATTTTTTGACACAATGCTGTGTGTGTAATACTACATACACACCAAATTTGGAGCACAACGGGAATCGTTTGGTAGTCCAAACTGTAAGCGCAAAGTAGCATCCGAGTGCAGTTTTTTAGTATGCAGTTTTTTGCGTCTGTTGGTACTTTGACAATTCTTTTGAATTGGTTTCTGCTGTCCGTTGGCCACCATTTTTTGACACAACTGTGTGTGTAATACTACATACACACCAAATTTGGAGCACAACGGGAATCGTTTGGTAGTCCAAACTGTAAGCGCAAAGTAGCATCCGAGTGCAGTTTTTTAGTATGCAGTTTTTTGCGTCTGTTGGTACTTTGACAATTCTTTTGAATTGGTTGCTGCTGTCCGTTGGCCACCATTTTTTGACACAATGCTGTGTGTGTGTAATACTACATACACACCAAATTTGGAGCACAACGGGAATCGTTTGGTAGTCCAAACTGTAAGCGCAAAGTAGCATCCGAGTGCAGTTTTTTAGTATGCAGTTTTTTGCGTCTGTTGGTACTTTGACAATTCTTTTGAATTGGTTGCTGCTTCCGCACAATGCTGTGTGTGTAATAATACATACACACCAAATTTGGAGCACAACGGGAATCGTTTGGTAGTCCAAACTGTAAGCGCAACGTAGCATCCGAGTGCAGTTTTTTAGTATGCAGTTTTTTGCGTCTGTTGGTACTTTGACAATTCTTTTGAATTGGTTGCTGCTGTCCGTTGGCCACCATTTTTTGACACAATGCTGTGTGTGTAATACTACATACACACCAAATTTGGAGCACAACGGGAATCGTTTGGTAGTCCAAACTGTAAGCGCAAAGTAGCATCCGAGTGCAGTTTTTTAGTATGCAGTTTTTTGCGTCTGTTGGTACTTTGACAATTCTTTTGAATTGGTTCTGCTGTCCGTTGGCCACCATTTTTTGACACAATGCTGTGTGTGTGTAATAATACATACACACCAAATTTGGAGCACAACGGGAATCGTTTGGTAGTCCAAACTGTAAGCGCAACGTAGCATCCGAGTGCAGTTTTTTAGTATGCAGTTTTTTGCGTCTGTTGGTACTTTGACAATTCTTTTAAATTGGTTGCTGCTTCCGTTGGCCACCATTTTTGACACAATGCTGTGTGTGTGTAATAATACATACACACCAAATTTGGAGCACAACGGGAATCGTTTGGTAGTCCAAACTGTAAGCGCAACGTAGCATCCGAGTGCAGTTTTTTAGTATGCAGTTTTTTGCGTCTGTTGGTACTTTGACAATTCTTTTGAATTGGTTTCTGCTGTCCGTTGGCCACCATTTTTTGACACAATGCTGTGTGTGTAATAATACATACACACCAAATTTGGAGCACAACGGGAATCGTTTGGTAGTCCAAACTGTAAGCGCAACGTAGCATCCGAGTGCAGTTTTTTAGTATGCAGTTTTTTGCGTCTGTTGGTACTTTGACAATTCTTTTGAATTGGTTGCTGCTGTCCGTTGGCCACCATTTTTTGACACAATGCTGTGTGTGTGTAATACTACATACAACCAAATTTGGATGACAATGGGAATCGTTTGGTAGTCCAAACTGTAAGCGCAAAGTACATCCGAGTGCAGTTTTTTAGTATGCAGTTTTTTGCGTCTGTTGGTACTTTGACAATTCTTTTGAATTGGTTGCTGCTGTCCGTTGGCCACCATTTTTTGACACAATGCTGTGTGTGTGTAATAATACATACACACCAAATTTGGAGCACAACGGGAATCGTTTGGTAGTCCAAACTGTAAGCGCAACGTAGCATCCGAGTGCAGTTTTTCAGTATACAGTTTTTTGCGTCTGTTGGTACTTTGACAATTCTTTTGAATTGGTTGCTGCTGTCCGTTGGCCACCATTTTTTGACACAATGCTGTGTGTGTGTAATACTACATACACACCAAATTTGGAGCACAACGGGAATCGTTTGGTAGTCCAAACTGTAAGCGCAAAGTAGCATCCGAGTGCAGTTTTTTAGTATGCAGTTTTTTGCGTCTGTTGGTACTTTGACAATTCTTTTGAATTGGTTTCTGCTGTCCGTTGGCCACCATTTTTTGACACAATTCTGTGTGTGTGTAATACTACATACACACCAAATTTGGAGCACAACAGGAATCGTTTGGTAGTCCAAACTGTAAGCGCAAAGTAGTATCCGAGTGTAGTTTTTTGCGTGTGTTGGTACTTTGACAATTCTTTTGAATTGGTTGCTGCTGTCCGTTGGCCACCATTTTTTGACACAATGCTGTGTGTGTGTAATACTACATACACACCAAATTTGGAGCACAACGGGAATCGTTTGGTAGTCCAAACTGTAAGCGCAAAGTAGCATCCGAGTGCAGTTTTTTAGTATGTAGTTTTTTGCGTGTGTTGGTACTTTGACAATTCTTTTGAATTGGTTGCTGCTGTCCGTTGGCCACCATTTTTGACAAAATGCTGTGTGTGTGTAATACTACATACACACCAAATTTGGAGCACAACGGGAATCGTTTGGTAGTCCAAACTGTAAGCGCAAAGTAGCATCTGAGTGCAGTTTTTTAGTATGCAGTTTTTTGCGTGTGTTGGTACTTTGACAATTCTTTTGAATTGGTTGCTGTTGTCCGTTGGCCACCATTTTTTGACACAACGCTGTGTGTGTGTAATACTACAACCACACCAAATTTGGAGCACAACGGGCATCGTTTGGTAGTCCAAACTGTAAGCGCAAAGTAGCACATTACATTTATAGCCGTTGAACTAGCCGTTGAGTTAGTCGTTTAACTAGCCGTTTAAGTAGCGTTAAACTACCTGTTGAGTTAGCCGTTTAATTAGCCGTTTAACTAGCCGTTGAACTATCCATTTTAGTAACCGTGCTCTAGTATTATAAAACAGGGTATTGGTTTCAAACCCATTCATACCACACAACATTATACCAAAGCTTTGTATATCACTAGTCAATTGTTCATATCTTTCAACACACTCTTCTATAAAAATCAAATGGAGTTTCCTTTCAGTTTGCACGTTAATTATGTTGCTACTTTCGGCCGTCATGGTGCGCAGTTCGATCGAAGGATGGGGCATAGACGCGTAGAAATAAATATGTCGTATCCTAATAATCTTCGTGATCTACATCGACGAGTACTCCGTGCTCTGCGGCTGTCCTTGGCAGAATAAACATAGCAACAATGGTGTATTGGGGTTGGAAGGCGACTACGAGTGGAATTTTATACACGTACGCAATGATGCATCTGTTCAACGAATGATGGAAAGCTACATGGAGTACAATGATTTCATGGAACATATTCCATTACTAGTTATCTACGATCCTATTGAACCCGACGATGATGATTTCCAGATGCAAGAGGCAATGTACGAGATGCGACGTAACGTAATAGCACAACAACTTGACAGGCAGAGGTCAGGGAAACAATTAGGTTTTACGTAACTATGTAAGAACAATCTGAATCGGGGGGCTGTATTTTATTTTTCTACAACAGCATGTGGTGATGCGCTGCTCCACGTACAACAGTTTAATATTCCCCTTATCCAATCCCTTTACCACTTGTTGAAGCATTATATGCAGACAGGATTAATATCATAATCAAACGTTGTTTATATTCGCCACTTTGTCCATCTTTCTAAAACAAAGGAACAAAAGAAAGGTGAACAACAACTACTATTTCTAAATTTATGCGCAAGTTGGGGAACATACACTAAAACATACCAAGCCAAGTTATACTAACCACCACAACTTCGCCATCATCTCTCCAAGTGATGTTGTTGACCTGGTAGACATTACAATAGTGGTTGACAAGAACTTCTTCCGTAGAGCAAGGCAGAGGAAGGTTAGTAGTCTTACTAATCACCACAACTTGTACACCGTTTCTCAGCATGATGTCATTGACCAAGTACACATTAAGAAAGTGTCTGAGGATAATATCATCTCCTCGGTACAAAGTCATCCACATTTTGGTCGAATACATCACTCTTATCTATGGTTCACCAGTTGAGGAGCGGTGGGGAAATGTAATATGAATTGAATATCGTGGAATGGTCGAGGAAATGAGAGGTGACGACATTAGTCCACCGTGTACCGCTTTTATAATTGAATTTGTTCTGCTACATTGCAATAGAATACAATTCCTTATCTTGAAATATTGCCTTTGCCAAAAAAATGAAGCTTTAATTTTTCTCGCATGTGGACTATCGTGTGGAATACCAATTGCGGTGTTTCAAAGCAATCTTTATTCTCACTGCATATATACTCCCTTATCGTCTGGATATAGATACAGCAAGCGTTCTACTTTCACTTACACGAATAACTACCCACTACCATTGTCAGCACTATATTTCATTAGTTATCCATAGCTCTTGCTGAACTTCATCGACGCATTTCATCAATGGAGATCCCTTGCACTATCTTGCTTGACATTGAGCCAATCACCAACGATTCAGGTTTGTATTTTGTCAGAACATATTCCACTGAACATGTCGATTTGGATATCGAAATGGATATTACGTACGCCGAGTTTGAAAATGTTGTAGAGACTAGGATGAAAGAGCGTTACGGTTACCATTGTGTGGTTGAATCGATACTTCATCGATTACTGTTGTGCTCCCAGCCACGCCCTTTATGGGGGCCATTGCAAATAAACCAAGATGCTGACGTTGGAACAATGATTGAACGGTTCGTTTATAATCAACAATTTATACTCGATTAGAATTCTATGTGGTATATGCATTTAGGGAACTCACCCCACCACCACGTGATAATTTAGCGAGCCTATCCTTGGCACAAGAGTATAATGAAGATTACGGTTCAGATGACAGCGAAAGCGAAGGTTAATATGTAGGTGGATGATGCATATCTCGTCCATTGTAAGGTATCGACAGAAGTGATATGTTGCTACTCCAATGATAGACGTTCTTGTATACAGCAAGCACGTACAAGAAGATGATTAATATTACTATGTCGGTATGTAATAAAACAATGATGGATGTCATTGAATCGATATATGTATTGGAATATTTTCGTTGCCAATAGAATGGTGTATCAACTCAATCTTTAGTCCTTGCATATTTAACAAATACAAGTTAAAGATAATTCATTACAACATACAATGGATAAATTACATTTTTTTGGTGTGCTTGCTAAAGGCACGACCTGTCTGAGCAGGAGCATAATTGGCTAATGCAATAACATACAATTACACTAGGGAATTAACTGTAACTTGCATTCGGGCAATTTGTCCTAACATGACCGCGTTGCCGGCATAGCCCACAATGTCTTGTTTCACACTCATAATTCTCATCCATCTCGTTATGAATGCGGGAGAATGTTGGCCGGCCTCTGACATTGCGCATCATAGCTGGATCTGGAACAATTGCAAGCCCACCGTATATAGGCCACTTCCCTTGATTTCCTAATGGCACAAACTTGTTCTCGCTATAAGCCGTTATCATCGTTTCAAGTCTGTAAACCTGATGAACATAATTCCTCCAATCTAGGGTGCAAGTAGAGCACACGGCCATGACATGTGAGCATGGATACTTAAATGCCTTGCATTCACCACATTCACACTCCCTTGAGTTGATTTGGACAGTAAACTTACCTTTGTCTCGCCGTAGGTTTGCATCCCCATTATCAACCACCTCAAATACCTAATCCATAGCATCAATAACAACAACACGGTGGTAGTTGGCAAGGGTTTGATTTTCAGGTCTATCTTGAAAAGTAGTCAATTAACTGATACAAAGTTGCTTTCAACAATAGCCGTTACCGGTAGGAGACGGACCCTCTTCAGCACACCATTCATGCACTCCACCAGGTTTAGTTGTCATATGACCCCACCTCTTTCCATCATCATGCGCACGTGACCATTTCTCGGGGGGTAGCTCATTGAAAAAAGGAGCAATAGAGGGGTGAAGAGCAAGTAATGATTTATTTAATTTCTTGAACTTTATCCCTTCTAAAATAGTAACATGCACAAGTAATAACTTCAGATTAGATACCTACCCAATATCATAAAAGACGAATACGTACAAATCTCTAGTTGTTACCTGTGTTGATGAGGTACTTTTTCCACTCCTTGTTTCCAAATCTTGTGTGAAAGTTTGAAGCAATATGACGCATACACAAGAAATGTTGGGCATATGGAGGAAGCCAGAACTGTTCTTCCCTCATGATCGACATTATAGCTCCAGCCCGATCCGTAATCACTGCCACATCATTCCTAGCTACAATGACTACGGTACGAACACGGTCAAGAAAATATTTCCAGTCATCCCTTGACTTGCTAGCAACGATACCAAAGGCCATTGGTATTATTGTTGTTACCATCTTGGGCAACAGCAACCAATAATTACCTTTGTACTTACCGTACATGTGAGTAGCATCTATTTGTAGTAGAGGCTTCATATACTTGAAGGCAGTAATGCAAGGCCCAAATGCCCAGAAACATCGCTTAAACCGCCTAACTTGAGTAGTTTGTGTTTCATCTTGATCAACACAACAGTCGAATCTAGGTCGATATACGAATTAGGTATAAAATGTTTGATACTTATGAGATACCTGGGTAATTCAGTAAATGACTGTTCCCAATCACCGTAGACCCTTCTTATCGCTTCAGCACGGCTTAACCAAGCTTTCTTGTAGCTGATCTTCCTTTATATTCTGAACGGATAAGTTGAATCACAGTCTTCACTTGTAGTGCGGGGTTCTCTTTGACCCTTGGTATCATGACTTCAGCAATGAAATTGTAAGTCAAAAAGCGATCATTACCCTCATCTAGGACTGGAGCGCATGTGTGAAGACTGAATTTCCGTAGTCGCCATTCAAATGAATTCTTCAACAGCACGGCTCGAAATCTGAAACTGCACCCTTGTCGGCACCTTAGGGTGTAAATTCTCCTGTTATTCTCGGGGGCAACGAAATCAACGTTTCTCTCCAAGTGATACTGTTTTACTGCAGTCACAAGAACATTTTTATCAGCAAATTCTTGCCCCACGACGAACTCTTGACCTGGCCTCCAGTATGGTAACCCACGTCGATCAATGTCTGATGGTATCTGGCTTATGGCCTGTAAATCCACTTGCGATGAGAACGGCGCTGAAGGAGTGTACGGTGTGGAGGGCCCAGTGAAATACCCCGAACTTAAATATAGCGATTAAAATTTATCTAATAGGTATTTAAGGGCCTAATGGTGCCTAGGTAATATTGGTAAGGAAAATAAATCCAAAAGAATAAAGAAAACGCTTAAAAAGCGAAAAACATAAAACTAAATAGGCGTTAAATGACCATAGGAGGTATGAGACCTCGGTTAGCATATTATATGGATTCTAAAGGCTTAATTATGCCTAAATAACATGTAGAAACAAATTCCTGAAGAAAACGGATCCTTAAAATGGATTAAAAACACAAACGAACCTTAAAGCACGTTTTTTGAGGAAACCGGGAAAATGTGACTTTAAGCGGGTCAAATAGACTCGTAACAATTTTGGTCGACTAAATAGTCATTAATAAACATTAGTGAAGGTTTAGAACCAATAAAATCAATAAAACGAGACAATAGTAAAAACTGTCAAAAACGGGAAGTTGTGGGGTGGTAAAAGCATAAATAACACAAACTAGTGTGTCCACTATTGTAAATAAAATTTTAAAAACCCATGTGGGCTGTGTGTCAACCGATTTGTTCCCCTCACACACACTTAATTTCCTTTTGATTTGCAAAAGACAAAAGAAATAATAAAGCAAAAAGTAACCCTTACTTTACTTTATACACTCTCTCTCCTCCATTCTCTTCTACACTCACATACAGCACTCTTCTCCTTTCTCTGAATTTTTCTTCTTCTTCCCATGCCAGCCATGGCGATTTCAAGAAGCCAAAGCAGCCCCCATATTCTCTCCTCTTGTTAACCCACCAAACCTTCACAAAAAATTACAAAATTTGTACCATTGTCTTCCTCTCATCAAGGAGAACACCTTCCTCCTTTCAAAAATCGAAAACCACTACTTTCATCTCCATGGATATTCTCCATTTGAAGGTTTGAGTCCACCATTGTAAGCTCCTCCTTCTCCTTGATGAATTGAGGTAAAAATAATCTTGGAACTCCATCTTTTCCAGCCCCTACTTGCAAAACGAAAATTCCAAATGAGCCCTGTGGTTGTCTTGTTGTTCCAGCCGATTTTGGTCTCTTCATTGGTGCTGGAATCTTGCTCTCTTGCTAGCCAAATACTCCACTTAGTGGTTGAAGGTAATACTCTTTTAAACCTTAAACATGTATAAACCCTTGGCTAGTTTAAGGAGGAAATTCTAAGTTAGAATTTGTGTATTGGTATGGGCTGTAGCATTGGAGTGTGAACTCCATTTGAAACCGAGAACAAGAAGGAAGAAAGGAAAAAAGAAGAAGAAAGGAAGGGAAGGGAAAGAAAGAAAGAGAAACTAGAATCACAAGGTAAATGCTCTTACCTTGAGTTGGTTTATGTATTGTAGTGTAACAGATTTTGTTGAGTAAAAAGATGAGTAATGTATATGGTAATGAGTAATTGATATGTTGTAGTATAATGAGGAATAGAATGTAACAGTTTTGAGGCCTTTGAAAGATGTTTAAAAGCTTGGGTAGAACATTGGGAAGTAAATGCGTATGTGCAGGAAATTTATAGTGTTGTGATGGAGCTGAAATGTGAGCATTGATGCCTTGAATAAACAGGTTGTATAAATGGGCATTTGTGAGCCGAAACAATGTGTGGGCAATGTTAAAAATATAGGGGAACCTCTGCCCAAATTTGTATGGAAATTAGAGGACTTAGATGTATAAGGAGAGGAATAACCTAGACAAAACTAGGTGTGTTTTTGGTAGTAGTTAGGAGTGATTAATCATGTTGAAAACAGATTTGGAAAGAGAGTTAAGTAATGGGAAAACCCAAGGGGTGTATTGGAGTTAGTAGAGATGATTAGTAACTATGGAATGGTAGTAGTAGCATGTGAATAAAGAGTGTAAAAGCTGTAGCAAGAAGTGTTAAAACACATTGGAGAAACTAGGAGGAATTAAGTGTATTTGGAGGACTTAAGGTGAGTAGTTTGATACCTTGAAAAGATTTGGAGAAGAGCTAGGTAATGGGATGGAAGTAGGATGGTGAGATGATGCAATTAGAATGCTAGGAGTGGCATTGGTAGAGGAAGTATTGGAGGGTAGAAGTTGGTTTAAAAATCTGTAGCAAAAGAGAAACAAAAACTGTTGCATGTGTTGAAGAAGAAGTGAGAAAAATTGTGTAAGTTGATTTAGAAGTGAAAATGAATTTGATGGATGAACTAAGGTGAATTAGAGGATTTAATTAGTGTTTAAACATGTAAGAAACATGTGGAAATGAGTAGGAAATATTGGGTGAGAATTGAGGTGAATTTGGAGTCCAAAGTAGATAATTAAAAGGGGTTCTGCAGCCGACCTACCCAGGCGACCTACCCGAGACTGGGTCGGTCGGGCCGAATTCTGTAACCTGGGTACTCTCTGCAGCCGACCCACCCAGGCGACCTACCCAGAGTGGGTCGGTCGGCCTTTGTAAAAAAAAATTAAAATTTAATTAGATGAAATATATATAAATACATATGTACATATATACATATATATATATATATATATATATATATACATTAATATATATATAATACATAGATATACATATACATATATTATATATACATACATATATATACAGATATAATATATATAAATACATATATATACATATATATACATATATATACATATATATATACATACATATATATATGCATGAGTAAGGCGTTAGTGCTAAAGTAATGAAGGTAAGAACGTTAAGCACACTTGAGTAAAACTAAAGTTAATGGATAACGGGGTTAATTACGGGAGTATTAGTTTTACATACCATAGTATCTTAATATTAATAGAACCACTTGAAATGTTGTCAGTGGTTCGAGAACAACCCGAGGAGTGTGAGGTGACATGGTAAAGTAAATTCCGGTAAAAAGGTATGATTTCTTCATGCCCTGTATCCTAATCTGGTTACCCCGATTTGTGTGCTTATTTGACCACCTAATAAGATAAATGCATGAATCGGATTATATTGCACTTACTTGTGCTTGTTTACATTGTTCTCGATATTTGTCTTGAACAATAGTTTGTATAATTCATGAAATATATGAATAATGTATTTGTGTATGTGGTTGGATGTTGACTTCTACTAATTCCTAACTACCTAACTCCTAACTTAAGTGAGTAAATTGGAATGAGTAGAAGTCCGATATAGCTTCGGCCACGCGTGAGGATGCGGAGTCACAAGAGGTTGGCTGCAATTCCTAACTCTTAAACTGGTCCGCGGCCCAAATCCCTTAAGTGGGTAGCATCCCGGATTGGTGAGTCAAGTAAATCCCGGAGGTGGGACGGAGTAGTCCCCAGGGCCGGAGGTCCCGACGACTTAACATGAGTAAGAGTAAGAGTAAGTAAGTATGAGTATGAGTATGAGTATGTATGCGTATGTATGAAGTATCGAGTAAAAGAGTAATCTCCACCCGATTAACCCGGGTGGACCAATGAAGCTAACAAGTACTGTGTACTGTGTATGTAATGAGCATGTGCATTCGGAAGAAGGTAAGTATGTATTGGAGGGTTATATTGTATTCCTTGTATGTAATGATGTGTATGTATGTATGCCTTGCGTAAGTATTATTGTATTGTGTGTAAGAGCATGTATGCATGTATGTTTGTATGAAAATGAACTGCATGTATTCGACCAAGTGGTCGGCGTACCCTCACTAGTACGCGGGGTATGCGGTTATCATGCGCAGCGAAAGCTGACCCCCTAGGGGGAACGTTTTTAGTGTGCAGGTACCCGAAGCGGATGTGGTCAAGGTAAGAGACCGGCGGCACACCCTTGTACTTAGGAAGTAAGTAGTTGTGAGGAATGGGTAGATGTAGACTCTTAGTGAATATGTATGAACTTGGAGGAGATATTATAATTGTACAAGGATCCTAGTAGACTCGGTTAAGTATATTGTATTGTATGGATTATGGAGGAGTAAGTATCGAATGGACATTGTTGTATTTGATTGATGAATGGAGTATGTATTATGGATGTGTAGTACTCGGGATTCCGGTCCATCAGACCGATGCTGTATGTAGAAGTGGTAGCCTTGTTAGTCACGTGGGTGACTAACGGCATTGTATCACCCACTGTATGTAAGTATGTATCCGCTGCGTGTATCTGATGTGTAAGGAGATTGGACGGTAAGCATTGTGTTAATGGTAGGGGTGTTACAAAAAGTGGTATCAGAGCGAAGTATCGCTCTGATGACTGGAAATACCGAGTTTAGGAGATACCGAGTTAGGAATTAGAAGCTTAGGGCTAAGGGCTGAGTGTTAGCATTAGAGATATGCTAGTTAGAACTACCGGTGAGTACCGGATACCTACAATACCAGACCCGCCCTCCACAATCCCACTGTATAACTTGGGAAAGGACGCCAAAGAGAAGGAAAGTCCTCTCACACTCGGGAAAACCGATCTGGCAGTGGTGAAACCACCGTATGGTAAACAAGAACCGACATATAGTAAATTCCAAGGATTGGAAGACCCGGAGATGGATCCCGGTTGAACAACAATACCCGCACTTAATGGCGGTAGAATGAGAACTCCAACCATAAGGAGACTACAACATGCAACAACATGGGGTGACCTGCTTAGCAGTCGCGAACCTAGCTAACCAATCAGCAGCAGCAGGAAAAGAAGCTCTAAGCGTGCAACAGAGCGGAAAAAGGAAACAGAACAAGCCTGAGATACGAGTCTACGGGACAGTAATAGCTAAGTAATACCACCAATGGTATGCTAGCTGACTAAGGACATAGTCAGGAGTGGTTAACTCCGAAATTACAATGCCAAAAGGTTACAATACCTGGCCGACATAGCTTACACAGCTACAAGGATATCCACGGGATATGAACCGATAGGACTACGGGAGTAGTGCCTAGACAAGCTAAGGCTCAATCACCACGGTAAACCAGTGGGAACGAGCAACAGGAAAAACACAAAACTAAATAAATGGGGACCTCCAAGGATTGGAGAAGTACCCCGACCAAGACAACCATGTCAAGAGCAATGGGAAGCTACTTAAAAGGATCGAGTACCCCAAACAGAGATCAATATGATCTAGGGAAGAGTCAACAAGACTATTAAATACAAGTGGAAACCATACCAAGACCGGTATAGGTCTAACCAAAAACCAACAGTACCACGCACTTGCCACGGCAAGTGCAGTAAGAACAGAACATCTAGAGGAACTCTAACATACCACAGGTACATAGTAATGTACCGTGACAGCAGTGAAACAACTATAGGATCACAAATCACTAATCCTGGAAGCTAGAGGAACAAACCTTGGAAGCCTGACGCTGACCAGTATTAAAACATACCAGTCAGCGGGAAGCTGGACTTGGTCAAGACCACAAACATGGCTATGCCATGTAGAACTTCTTTTAACACCGAACCATTGTTTCAAAACCCAAAATTCTTCTTTCAAAACCACAACTTTTCTTTTAAACCTTGGATTTTTAAACAAAACCAACAGAATTACGGTGAGTATCACAGATTGATACAAGAGGAGTTGACAATAGAATACTTCACCTAGGCGTGTGACGAACACTACGAGTGTACCCAATTACGGGATGTGGGACAACTGCACTCGAAGGAGCTTGCGGGCCTGACACGTAGTCGGGTAAGTGGTAACGTATCAGCATGGTACCCCACGTATGTATACATGTAGTGTGCAACACACGGGAAGTAGTCAACTCCGTTCTACGGATCATGAGTGAGTTCAAATCAGAACAGCTGGACACCTCAAACGATCAAGTATAAAGGAACTCAGAGAATCCATCTGAAGATGAGGAATAAGAACTAAGGAAGTGCAAAGAGCACAGACTAGTAAGCATAGACATTGGACATGTCTTAGGACATCAAGTAAATACATGACAGCTGGAAAGTATACCCAGCCTAAACACAGTAAGGCAATCGCCTAACGTGAACACCACGAGGCTCAACTAACGGGACAGGGTTCCCAAGAGCGATCACAAGATTACCATTGAATATAATCCATTATCGAAGAGGATATTTAACCTAGACTCAAGCACTAGGAGCAAGTATAAACGGTCTACCCACGACGGGAGACGTTATAACCAAAGGGAATCGCTTAAATACAATACTATAACGCGGTATAGTGATAACATCATAAACATTAGCCGGATGCAACGGCATAAACTAACAGCACTCAAGAGCAATCCGTGAAGGGTGTCTGAGTTAACAATAGTCGAACAAGCGTTATGATAAGAGCACGGGAGCTAGCTAGAACGGACATTCGGTTAAATACCGAAGGGATTTCACTTAACAGGAAATACCCTCAACTACTAGAAGGCACGGATTAGCACCAAATTGCCTAAAGGACCTCCTATGAACGGAAGCGTGATGTCACGACTTACCATGGAGCCCAGTAATACTTCCAACCTATGGGGTATACAGGGAGTGGAAACATGTATAAGCAGCTTGCAAAGAGCATAGCTTGCAACAATAAGGCTTAAAAGCCATCAACCAACTATGTTATGTAAACCTTAACGGTTGTAGAACCCACACCATTGATAACAAGACTTGAAAGAGATACTGTCTCATACGACAAGAAATCAACAACTGGACCATCAATTCAAACCCAACACCCGAGTGGCTTGGACTAATGGCCAACTCAGTGTCACTGTCACTAGAACATCAGTCTAGTATACAGTTGACAAGTTTTAAATTACCTTCATGCCTTCTGTAGCAATGGTAACACAGAGGCATAAGAATCGTGATAATGCCAACATTGGCCTAGTCCACATTTGGACACTACGAGAAACCCAAGGGAAGGTACCCCTCGTTAACCGAAGACCACCAATGCGGTGATGATGTGAACCTTAGAAAAGGCTTCCATCTACTATAACAATAAAACCACGCAATAGATATTACCAAGGGGTGATGGAATAAGGAAATGAGATTTCCAAACCATTACGACTTAAAGGAGTAAGCATACTCCATATGCACCCAAACATGTGGTGGACCATTGTGTGAACACCAACATAGCCAACCTTGTCATTAGACCTATGAGTGGAGACAAACCCCACAACAAGAACTTTCATTTATCAGTGATAGAATACTCTCAATTGGAGAACGGGACCAGAAAACCCTTGAAGTTTCTTGGGATGTCCCGGTGATGTACATACAAAATTAAAACTACACAGCTGGAGCCTATAACCGATGCTCGGCACTGGGAAGATAATAGTTGTCAAAAGAAATCAATGTGTGTACACATTGCACACCATGAATGACCAACGCTCAAGAGAGCTTGTAACCCGATAAACCATTTCATCCTCGGTCAACCAAGATACTTGGTGAGTTGTATCATAAATGATGATGGAATGTGAGGTAAGTTAACCTACACATGAAACCTAAAATGGAAGAACATCTCCACATTGGGAAGATATTAATATTGTGGTATGCTACGACAACTGTCATACACACGAACATTGGAAACCCCAGGGTATACATACCATAAGGGAATGGTGCCAATGACAATGGCAATGAGTAAAGAAAACTATCACAGTAACAGAAACAGTAAAAACGATGTTGTATAATGAGTAAGAATACGGTGCGCAACAAGCGACCGATATGAGGAAGTAGCAGATAATGACACGGAGTATAAGTACAAAATGACAGGCAGAAATATTCTTTCCTATCACATAAGTGACTTACTGTCAAGCGTTTACACCTCTGCACTCTGTATGACTGAGTGTTTTGGTATTGCACCTGCGCAGCTAATGATCTAATGGGATGGCTAAGGATATAGAGAATGTAAACTGTAGTAAACCCTTCTTTTCACCAACAAACAGGAAGAGTGTACAATACACTAACAATCACAAAAATGTGAATTCCAATGGAATAAAGGTGAAAGGAGACTTAAGAAAGTCACTACGACCGACGCACAGAAAATGCAAGGTCATACAAGTGAAGAACACTTGTACTGAACCAGAAGAACTGGTATAATTTAGAAGCTAGTGACAACAGAGGAAGCACTACAGTTAAGTGGTGACTTAACCTCGCCTGACAATAAGTCGGAGGAACTTAACGAATAATCGTGGAAGCACGAATAGCATGTGCAGAAAATTACCAGAGAGCTGGTTATAAATCTTAAACTCATTGAGTCCAAACACGGTGAAAGAATACCGCATTTGTTTAGTAAACCTTATTCCCATAATAGACGGATAAGAAGGTGATGTATAACACATTAAGGATAACAAGAAGGGTAAGTAACCCAAGTTATCAGGGTCGCGCAGCAGAAGCTAGTGGGCCCTAGCTAGGAGATAATATACATAGTAAGTATAATAGAATGGCTATTAATGCCTTGAAGCCGGTTAGGCTAGAACCGAATTAATTATGAGTTAAATAAACTCATATAGGAATTCTTGGTGCAAAGACTAAACCATTGGTATGGTTAAGACCCTTTGACCAGAGCATAGTATATAGTATACCGTAGTGAAGCTAAACGCTTCGGATTGCCCGAACTAAATAACCAATGTTTAATATTAACATATGGGAGATTACGTGGGCGTAATCCCTTTTAGGGGGGTAGAGCGAAAACCGCTTAATGCAAGTTTTATAAATAAAACACATAAAACTATAATGTGCATAGCACAAATGAGAATTGATTCGATGAGTGGTACTTACGTTATATAAACATACGTATTCATTCATAGTGAAATTGTGGTAACTAAGCATTAGACATGCAAATACCATAGGGCGAATATACCCATCTTGTAACCCAGTGTAAGAGTATTAGCAAAGAAGAGTAATGAGTAGTGGACGGAGCTCCACAAGTATTGTAACCCTTAAGGAAGTAGTACGAATGGATTAAGAGTAGTAGAGGAATGTAGCCATGAGTAGTGTATTCGTAAGTACGTCAATGAAGTGATTTGAGAACAACTAAATTTCATAAGTACTGTAGTCCTTAGCTAGAATATTTGAGATGAAGGAGAGTAGTGAATGGAAGTAGTAACAGTCGATGAAGTGAGCATTTAGGTATTGAACCACGGAGTAAAGCATTTGGAAGTAGAGTGAGGACGATCGATGGACTGATTCCATCCTTTGGAGATGTATGAATTCGTAATCACGACTAGAAGAGTAAAAAGATAGAAATGAAAAAAACCAAATTATGCTTGTTGAAACTGACGTGGGAAGTCAAACTTGGTCCTGATCAGATCAAGGGAAACCGAACACAAATTAGGGTGGAAAGATAGTTCAACACTGATGCTGATCACATCAGGGTCGAATGATTCTTGAAGCTCCCCTCAAGTGGTCACAAGAATCACACATAGGATAGAAGTAATGAATATAAATTGAAATTTGGAGTTGTATGTTTTAGAAAATTTCTAATTAGTAGTAGTGAAGGAATTTCCCTTAGTATGGAGAATGAGGTTTTGTTAGAAGCTTATACTAGAGAAGATAGTAGTGTAGCATGTTGTATTATTCCAAGGGCAGCGGGACATAGAGGAGTCCTGTGTCTAAATGACCTGAGTACCTGCGGGATTGTAATGTGTATTGCATTGCTTTGGGGATAGCTTTGCACCGTATGTATGTATAAATTTTGTAATGTGGAACTGGATGGTTGGATGTAATGCGGATTGGAGTAATGAGGGTACATTTGTATGGTATGGAATGTAGGAACCTTGAGTAATGAATTGGGAATTGTAAGGAGGAAGAACGTATGGCTTTGGTATTAGGCAAGCGTAAATAAATAAGTATAGTAACCCTATAACCTCGAACAACTTTGAGGACAAAGTTCTTAAGGGGGTAGATTGAAATACCCCGAACTTAAATATAGCGATTAAAATTTATCTAATAGGTATTTAAGGGCCTAATGGTGCCTAGGTAATATTGGTAAGGAAAAATAAATCCAAAAGAAATAAAGAAACGCTTAAAAAGCGAAAAACGCTAAATAGGCGTTAAATGACCATAGGAGGTATGAGACCTCGGTTAGCATATTATATGGATTCTAAAGGCTTAATTATGCCTAAATAACATGTAGAAACAAATTCCTGAAGAAAACGGATCCTTAAAATGGATTAAAAACACAAACGAACCTTAAAGTGCGTTTTTCGAGGAAACCGGGAAAATGTGACTTTAAGCGGGTCAAATAGACTCGTAACAATTTTGGTCGACTAAATAGTCATTAATAAACATTAGTGAAGGTTTAGAACCAATAAAATCAATAAAACGAGACAATAGTAAAAACTGTCAAAAACGGGAAGTTGTGGGGTAAAAGCATAAATAACACAAACTAGTGTGTCCACTATTGTAAATAAAATTTTAAAAACCCATGTGGGCTGTGTGTCAACCGATTTGTTCCCCTCACACACACTTAATTTCCTTTTGATTTGCAAAAGACAAAAGAAATAATAAAGCAAAAAGTAACCCTTACTTTACTTTATACATTCTCTCTCCTCCATTCTCTTCTACACTCACGTACAGCACTCTTCTCCTTTCTCTGATTTTTCTTCTTCTTCCCATGCCAGCCATGGCGATTTCAAGAAGCCAAAGCAGCCCCCATATTCTCTCCTCTTGTTAACCCACCAAACCTTCACCAAAAATTACAAAATTTGTACCATTGTCTTCCTCTCATCAAGAAGAACACCTTCCTCCTTTCAAAAATCGAAAACCACTACTTTCATCTCCATGGATATTCTCCATTTGAAGGTTTGAGTCCACCATTGTAAGCTCCTCCTTCTCCTTGATGAATTGAGGTAAAAATAATCTTAGAACTCCATCTTTTCCCAGCCCCTACTTGTAAAACGAAAATTCCAAATGAGCCCTTGTTGGTGTCTTGTTGTTCCAGCCGATTTTGGTCTCTTCATTGGTGCTGGAATCTTGCTCTCTTGCTAGCCAAATACTCCACTTAGTGGTTGAAGGTAATACTCTTTTAAACCTTAAACATGTATAAACCCTAGGCTAGTTTAAGGAGGAAATTCTAAGTTAGAATTTGTGTATTGGTATGGGCTGTAGCATTTGGAGTGTGAACTCCATTTGAAACCGAGAACAAGAAGGAAAGAAAGGAAAAGAAAGAAGAAAGGAAGGGAAGGGAAAGAAAGAAAGAGAAACTAGAATCACAAGGTAAATGCTCTTACCTTGAGTTGGTTTATGTATTGTAGTATAACAGATTTTGTGTAGTAAAAAGATGAGTAATGTATATGGTAATGAGTAATTGATATGTGTTGTAGTATAATGAGGAATAGAATGTAACAGTTTTGAGGCCTTTGAAAGATGTTTAAAAGCTTGGGTAGTAGAACATTGGGAAGTAAATGCGTATGTGCAGGAAATTTATTGTGGGTGATGATGGAGCTGAAATGTGAGCATTGATTGCCTTGAATAAACAGGTTGTATAAATGGGCATTTGTGAGCCGAAACAATGTTGGGCATGTTAAAAATATAGGGAACCTCTGCCCAAATTTGTATGGAAATTAGAGGACTTAGATGTATAAGAAGAGGGAATAACCTAGACAAAACTAGGTGTGTTTTGGTAGTAGTTAGGAGTGATTAATCATGTTGAAAACAGATTTGGAAAGAGAGTTAAGTAATGGGAAAAACCAAGGGGTGTATTGGAGTTAGTAGAGATGATTAGTAACTATGGAATGGTAGTAGTAGCATGTGAATAAAAGAGTGTAAAAGCGTGTAGCAAGAAGTGTTAAAACACATTGGAGAAACTAGGAGGAATTAAGTGTATTTGGAGGACTTAAGGTGAGTAGTTTGATACCTTGAAACAGATTTGGAGAAGAGCTAGGTATGGGATGGAAGTAGGATGGTGAGATGATGCAATTAGAATGCTAGGAGTGGCATTGGTAGAGGAAGTATTGGAGGGTAGAAGTTGGTTAAAAATCTGTAGCAAAAGAGAAACAAAACTGTTGCATGTGTTGAAGAAGAAGTGAGAAAAATTGTGTAAGTTGATTAGAAGTGAAAATGAATTTGATGGATGAACTAAGGTGAATTAGAGGATTTAATTAGTGCTAAAGTAATGAAGGTAAGAAGTTAAGCACACTTGAGTAAACTAAAGTTAATGGATAACGGGGTTAATTACGGGAGTATTAGTTTTACATACCATAGTATCTTAATATTAATAGAACCACTTGAAATGTTGTCAGTGGTTCGAGAACAACCCGAGGAGTGTGAGTGACATGGTAAAGTAAATTCCGGTAAAAAGGTATGATTTCTTCATGCCCTGTATCCTAATCTGGTTACCCCGATTTGTGTGCTTATTTGACCACCTAATAAGATAAATGCATGAATCGGATTATATTGCACTTACTTGTGCTTGTTTACATTGTTCTCGATATTTGTCTTGAACAATAGTTTGTATAATTCATGAAATATATGAATAATGTATTTGTGTATGTGGTTGGATGTTGACTTCTACTAATTCCTAACTACCTAACTCCTAACTTAAGTGAGTAAATTGGAATGAGTAGAAGTCCGATATAGCTTCGGCCACGCGTGAGGGAGATGCAGAGTCACAAGAGGTTGGCTGCAATCCTGACTCTTAAACTGGTCCGCGGCCCAAATCCCTTAAGGGGGTAGCATCCCGGATTGGTGAGTCAAGTAAATCCCGGAGGTGGGACGGAGTAGTCCCCAGGGCCGGAGGTCCCGACGACTTAACATGAGTAAGAGTAAAGTAAGTAAGTAAGTATGAGTATGAGTATGAGTATGTATGCGTATGTATGAAGTATCGAGTAAAAGAGTTATCTCCACCCGATTAACCCGGGTGGACCAATGAAGCTAACAAGTACTGTGTACTGTGTATGTAATGAGCATTTGCATTGGAAGAAGTAAGTATGTATTGGATGGTTATATTGTATTCCTTGTATGTAATGATGTGTATGTATGTATGCCTTGCGTAAGTATTAATGTATTGTGTGTAAGAGCATGTATGCATGTATGTTTGTATGAAAATGAACTGCATGTATTCGACCAAGTGGTCGGCGTACCCTCACTAGTACGCGGGGTATGCGGTTATCATGCGCAGCGAAAGCTGACCCCCTAGGGGGAACGTTTTTAGTGAGCAGGTACCCGAAGCGGATGTGGTCAAGGTAAGAGACCGACGGCACACCCTTGTACTTAGGAAGTAAGTAGTTGTGAGGAATGGGTAGATGTAGACTCTTAGTGAATATGTATGAACTTGGAGGAGATATTTATATGTACAAGGATCCTAGTAGACTCGGTTAAGTATATTGTATTGTATGGATTATGGAGGAGTAAGTATCGAATGGAACATTGTTGTATTTGATTGATGAATGAGTAGTATGTATTATGGATGTGTAGTACTCGAATTCCGGTCCATCAGACCGATGCTGTATGTAGAAGTGGTAGCCTTGTTAGTCACGTGGGTGACTAACGGCATTGTATCACCCACTGTATGTAAGTATGTATCGCTGCGTGTATCTGATGTGTAAGGAGATTGGACGGTAAGCATTGTGTTAATGGTAGGGGTGTTACACCCAGCTTCATCAACTATGTCATCGTCATCCGGTAAATCTTCAGGCTCCATCTCAGAATCATCATCCGAACTCTGCAGATTTTCATCTTCGGCTTGCTGATGCTCGGAAAAATCATCGTCGGTTTCGTTGTCTTCCTCCGGAGAAGGTGTAGTTACATGCTCGAACTCAACTAGCACAGCCACATTGTTCAGCAAATCTGAATTCTTGATGAAGTTTGATATCATCAGCTTCACCTGAGCATCGCTATTAATTTTGAGTGGAAGGAAGGAACAAGATGGATATCTATTCTCCAACTTCCTGCAAACCATGTCGGTGATAACATAATCTCCCCCAAACTCCAAGTCGACAAGATTTTTGACACTCTCTTTGAAGGATTGAAATGTGGAATGTTCGGAAATTTGAGTGTCGATGAATCTAGACCAATGAGGATGAATATGAAAATATATACCATCTGAATTGTATTTGAGCTCTGCATTTAGATAAAGAGTACATGGAATATCCATCTCAAATATCTATAGCACACAGGGAAGAGTGTAGAGTGTGAAATTGTGTGGACTGAACAACAGATTTTTGATTCTGCTAGAGAAGAAAATAGGAAGCAAGAACCAAAGTTGGGACAAAATAACTTATTTATAGCCAAGACAACACTAGCCGTTAGAATTCGACCGTTGGGGACATTGTACACAAGCCGATAACACTATTATCGGCATCTGAAAGCCGATAATAGTATTATCAGCTTGTGTACAATGTCTCCAACGGTCATTTTTTGACTTGTACAGATGCCGATAACAAGGATATCGGCTTCGATATCCTTGTTATCAGCATCTGTACAAGTAAAAAAAAAACCCGTTCTCGGGCAATTCAAACAATTTGAACCGCGATTGGGAATTGACTCTCGGGAATACACGCGTACGGGAATTTTTCCAAGATTTCAAATTACATAAAGTTCTCTGTCTTCATGGTGTAATTAAGGAATCTGCATCTTCCTGATGAAATAGGGAAGTTGATCAACTTGAGTTATTTTGGTTTACAAGCATGTAGGTTAGCACGGGAACATATTCCTAATCCATAAAGAAGTTGAAGAATTTATCAACCTTGACTTCAGAGGAGTTTATTTTAATCTGCATAGAAGGCACCGGAAGCCAAAGATAGAGTTGACCATCTCTTTGGGAAAATGGACAGACTGAGACACGTATATGGGACATTCATTATTACTTACAATTATGAAACCCATGTCAAGACTTTAGGATTAGGAAACTCAAAAAACTTGCAAGTCCTAGATGGCATCCGTGCAGGAAAATGGATGATACATGATCTTTCTAAACTGCGCAGCCTTCGTGAATTGCACATACCTGATATATCAAGTGAACAACAGATGAAGGAAGTGTATGGATGCCCAAGTCTGAGTACCCTCCAAAGGCTTTCTCTAAGTGGCCATAAATAGAGCTACAGAAGATTGAGCATTGTGCACAGTTACGGAAGCTGAGATTGTATAATATCTCCATAGCTGAAGTGGTGGGTAAAAATGAAAGAGTATCCTGCATTCAGTTTCCCCGGAACCTTGTGTCACTAATCTTACTTCCACCAATTTGAAAGAGCAAGAATCATTTTCCATCATATCTGAACTTCCTTTCCTCAAGAATCTAAGTTTATTTCGTGATTCATTTTTGGGGGAGGAACTGGTCATGAAACCAAGTTCATTCTTACAGCTTGAGAAGTTTCACATCGAACACTTAGTCAATTTGAAGAGATTGATCATAACTGATCAGAGTGAGGATGAAAGTGGTGGTGCTGCAGGACCGCTGCCTTGTTTAAGAAAGATGTCAATTTTAAGAGCTACTTCTTGGAGAGACTTCCCAAGGTCTTCAACAAGTGACATCTCTCGAAGAACTCTCTATTCAGTCAACGAATAAGGAGTTTTATGACGAGTTAGAAGAGGGGGAGAAGACTATCATATCATTCAGCATATTCCAATCTTTAAGAAAAAGGTACCTCTTTCATTCATACTCCACTTAATATCTATGTTTATCTCTCTGCCTCTAATATTGAAGCACACACGACAGTCCATGTTTGCCACAAGTGAACTTCTTATATATCCACTCGAATGAAATGGGTTTTGATTATTCAGTCGAATGAGATAGCCAATCTATTTTATTGTGTGAGTTGATTGATCCCATGGTATTTACCATATTTTTTATAACAAAATTCATACATACATATACACCTTTTTCCTCTTTCAATGTTTAAAAACATGTGTGAATATACTCAGCTGTGAACAGGTCGGGCGGAACTGGTGAATAAACAGCCCTGGTGAGATCGTTAGCCCTCTCTCAAACTTGGATGGACTAAACATTCATATACATATATTTGGGTACATGTGCGGAAGTGCGCCTTTGTATGAGAAGTGTCATAAAGTTCAAAATTTTTTTTTACTTGTTAAAGTTGCTATGATCATTATGTCTTGGAAGATATGTTACTCTTATGGTGTGATGAAATTTCACATGGGAAAGTAGTGGGAACGACAATTTTTTTGTAGTAGACAAGTTGCACATCGTATGACGTTTTCAGCAAGGTTATTTAGTTTTGTATGAAGGTTGTTTAATTGATTTGACAGTTGTTCAGTTTATATGTTTACGCTTGTGTATAGTTTGTTCAATTATTCAATTGTAGAAGTATCGGATGGGATTCTTCACTTCCGTCTAAAAGTAATTCTAGTATATGTATAATGTTATAGTATAAAATATTTGTATCATAACCATTTTGAGGGGGAATAGTATTTACTTACAATGGTATTGATCAAAATAGTTAAATGATTTGGGTTTGGGGATCTTCATCATGATACTTCAAAGTTTGTGTATGTATTGAGCCAAAGAGTTCATTTTGTAATATGTTGGTCGGCGTTTGGTAGTTTCTATATTATACTCTATAAGATAGTCTTAAAATGTTTATGTCAAAAAAAGATAAGTCTTAAAATGAAGAAAAAAGAATGTGCACTAAAGGGAGATGATAGAGTACAAACTAGCGGTAATATGACTAACTTCTTTGAGGATCAAGTATGAATAGTGGTCAGGTGAGGATGGTCCAGGTTTTGGAGATAGACCCAAAGAAACAATTGGTCAGAGATAGCTTAATGAATTGGTCTTAATGTTTAAGGAAATAGATTTTCAGTTTTGCAGCCACTGTCATGAACACATATACCACAAAGGATTAGATATATATATAATAACCTAAGATTATTAAATTGTAATATCCCCTAAACCATGAGGGACTTCAAGTAATTTACTTCATTACTAACTTACCACAGATTGTGATGGGTTCCTAGCTAGCCTTACAATAAGAGTTGCGGTGATATTAATATTTATAATCTAGCTAGAAGGTAACACGATACATTTTAATTGTAACAACATCATTTGTCGTAGAACTATTTACTCTCATACCGAGAGAGGTCAACAGAAGACCAAATAAAAATGACTGTGAATAATAATTCAAGTAGCTAAGAAGATGCAAGTTGACAAAATATTGATAAAGAAAAACCTTACCCTTGTAGGTTACATTGTAGGAAATTAAAAACTACAAATAACTACAAGCTCTCAAAATAAGGATTTTCACACCTCATTAAGACAGTTACCTCCAATTCAGCAGTACTAAGCTCTCAATATGACCACTGATGTAATTTGGTGACATGATTCTAGAATAATGAAGCATAGTCTTCTTACCAGTCTTGAGATCATACACATAAAATTCTACTAACCCGTGTGACATAAGTACGCCATCATCCTTGTAAAACACGAGTAGCGACAGTAATCTAATATTTCCTCTCTGTTTCGTACTCTATATTCCAATCAGCACAACTTTGCCCATTATCTGCTGCTGGTTGCAGTCCCTCAAGCACCCAAATTCGTCTCTCTGTAAGAAGTATCGGCTTCAAAAAATTACTAATAAAGTCTGGACACCCTAGATCATATCGTAATTCTGGCAATGAGGTATATGAAATTATCATGGTGGTTAGATTCAACGACACCCTAGTTCTTTTTTTTTTTGAAAAATGGATATGTATAAATTATCATGGTGGTTAGATTCAACACACCCTAGTCCACCAGACCCTGCAAGAGTTACCTGCATTGGAAAAGAGATGGTTGCTTGTCTCTTGAGCACGCTCACAGAGCCAGCATCTGTTAGCAAGAAATATCTGCCCCAAGATTGGAGGTATCACAGGTTTTAAGTCTTCCTTTTAGGGTAACCCACAAAATAAATTTAGCTTTAGGGACAGACCAATTTTCCAGCAGACATTGTACCATTGAAAGATTTGGGGAGGAGTGGAAATGTCCTATAGAACGAGCTAACCCTAGGGCGGAGGGGGTTATGAGCTGAAGAGAGAGATGGCATCATCTGGAGAGCCACATTGCTTCTTCCACCAGTCCCTGGCATGAAGGATAGCTTTCCAAGTCCAGGGATCATTACCTTTAGCCGTAGCCGACCAATGCTGCTCGGAGTGGGTAAGAAGAGCTTATGGATCCATTGAATCCATAGACGCTCCGAGTCGTGAGCGATGGCTGAGATGATGGTCTTGAGTATGAAGCACATATTCCATTTGTGAATATCCTAAAACCCAGGCCCCCATTTTTCTTGGTATTTATGATGGTGTTCCAGGCCACTGGAGGGGTGACATTACTGTCAGCCTCCCCCGACCAGAGGAAAGACCGAAAACAATTCGTGACTCTTTTGATGGCATTTTTGGGGATAGTAATGCAGGAGGCCCAGAAGCCAACAATGCCATAAAGAGTACTCTGGATGAGGGAGAGTCTGCCAGCAAAAGAGGGTTTTACTTCCCCAAGAGGTGATAACTTTTCGAATACTGTCAATAAGGGGGTTAAAATCCGCTGCTTTAGGCTTCCTCACAGTAATAGGGATGCCAAGATAGCGGAATGGAAAAGTGCCAAGCTTAAATCCTGTAAGTTGGACTAGCGCATCAGCAGTGGCCGGGTTAACTCCTCCAAGAAATATATCAGATTTGGTAGGGTTAAGCATAAGACCTGAGGCTTCAGAGAAGAGATTGACTTTGTTGAGCAACGTTGTTATGGAGTTATGGTCACCTCTACAGAATAAGAGGGCATCATCAGCAAAAAATAGATGGGTGATCCGCAGAGGCTTGCATGATGGGTGATAGTTGAAATTGGGTGAGGCAGGGAGCTGGTCGAGCAACCGAGACAGCATATCCATAGTAAGCGCGAAGAGGTAGGGGAGAGGGGGTCGCCTTGGCGCAGCCCTCTTTCCCCTTTGAAAGTAGCCGAGGGGGACCCATTTATCTTGATCGAGAAGGAGGTGGAGGTGACACATTGCATTATCCAGTTACTAAATTCAGAGGGGAAGTTTAGGAAGGGAGAGTGTCCTGGAGGAAATTCCAGTCAACAGTGTCAAAACGCCTTCCTGATGTCCACTTTCAAAGTACATCGAGGGGAGATGTTGGCCCTTTGATAGTTTTTCATGAGACACGAGCAGAGCTGGATGTTATCTGAGATAAGACGCCCCTTAATAAAGGCTCCTTGGCTGGGACTCACAATAGTGGGGAGAACACTCTTGAGTCTATCCGCCATAATTTTGCTTATGATTTTATACAGGGTATTGCAGCAGGAGATGGGTTTGTAGTCCCCCGGGGACGAGGCATTGTCCGATTTGGGAATAAGGGTTATTAGAGTGGCATTAATCTCTTTTAAGAAGCCGACCACTATGGAAGAAGCTTTTGATGGCTCCACAAATGTCTTCACCAATTATGTCCCAGGCCGCTTTGACGAATTTAGCCGTGTAGCCATCCGGGCCCGGGGCTTTGTCGTCCCCAATGGAAAACAGGGCTGATTTGATGTCACTACTCTCAATGGGATGGGTTAAGAGGGTCCATGAGGAGCGATCAAGGGTTCTGACGTTATTCAAGTTAAGGTCAGCCAAGGAGCGATGGGGGGGAATCCTGGAGCCAAGAGTTTGACGAAAGTGGTCAACCAGGCAATTTTCGATGTCGAGGGGGGTGTGGAGGGTCTCCCCCAGATCGTTCGTAATGGACGCAATGGAGTTTTTATTCCTCCTGGCCTTAATGGCTCTATGAAAAAAGGAAGTATTAGAGTCTGCCCATTTAAGCCACCTGGCTTTAGAGAGCTGGCGAAGGAAAAGAATCTCTTGGGAGTCTCTAACAATGAGATTATGCCTAAGCGATTTTTCCTAGGAGATAAGGGTCGGGTTCCAAGGGTCAAGGTCCAGGCATCTTTGGACGTCACTAAGCTGAGTTCTGATTCTTTGGCCTTTGTCCCCGAGGGATCCAAATTCTGATTTATGAAGGTGGATAAGCCCTTTTCTGAGGTATTTAAGCTTTTGGACGATAGTGTAGAGGCGATTCCCACTCGGGGCAAGCTCCCACGCGTTGCGAACCAGGGGGAGAAAGGAGGGGTCATTAGTCCAAATGTTGAGGAACTTAAAGCTTCTCTTGCGATGGAGCAGGGCTGGGAGAGAGATGACCATGGGGCTATGATCCGACACCAGGGGGGGAAGGAAGGAGGCATAGCTGGTGGGAAATGCCAGAAGCCAATCTTCATTCACTAGGACTCTATCAATTTTCCTAGAACGCGCCCATGGTCATATTGGTTATTCCACCAAGTGAAGAATCTCCCATAAAAGCGAAGGTCTTGCAAAACCGTCGTAGAGACGCAGTTAGCAAGTCCCGGTAGTCTCTAGGGATGGGATTGCGACTACTGAGCCTATCCTGAGCATAGAGAATATTATTGAAATCTCCGGCAACAGCCCAAGGGCCAACAGTACTCTGGCTGAGATATATAATATCATCCCAAAGCTGGGATCTCAAAGCTTGGATGTTCCTCCCGTAGACTACAGATAAGGTGAAGTCCATGGTGCCAACAATAGACACTTTGCAGGTGAGGATTTGGTCAGAGGAATGGATGAGGGAGAGGGTAGTGTTGGAAGGGTTAAAAGAATCCAGATACGGCCACTCTGATGAGCACCATAGTTATGGACAACACTCCAGGATGGGAAGGAACGAGCGAGAATAGCAGGGTAGTTGTTGAAAGAAACACGAGTTTCAAGGAGGCCAAAACACACTGAGATTATTGCTGGCCACGAACTTTTGGATCTCTAGGAGCTTGGTCGATCATTGCAACCCCTCACATTCCATATTGCAAGATTCTAAGGATGGGGTATTGTGGAAGGGGGGGATGGAAGGAGCATTGCTCTCCTCAAGTAAGTCAAAGGTATTAGTGAGCAAGAGCGAGAGGTCATCGGGTATAGGATTTTGAGCCTTACCAGTGGCTTACTAGATTTCCTACCCTTAAGAAGAACCTCCTGCCAGGTGTCATTAGTGTTTAGGGCGAGCAGAATCTTGAGGGAGGGAGACATCTGCTCACCGGAGGGAAAAAGGAGGTGGCGGGGGAAGAAGGGCAGGAAGCACTAGGATGGGAGGGAGAGCCTGAGTCCTGGGCGAGACTAGGCACAAGAGCCACCGACGGTTGACCCGACGGTGGAGGATCACTAGAAACAACGGGGTGGTGCTGGGAGCCGGGGACTGTGGCTGGCTGGCGGGGCGTCTCCCTGACAGCTTGGGCTACCTGGCCTAAAGAGGGGGGGACAGGTTCCTTCCCTGGGAGTTTAGGGGGCCCTAACAAAGACCCCTGAGCATGACTTGATCCCGAGCGGATAGATTTAGGACAGCGGGAGGAGGAGTGTCCTAGGAGACTGCAGAGGGAGCAAGAAACAGGTTCCCATTCATAGACAACCTTCTGGAAACTAGTGCCACTAGGGGCACGGATCTCGATTTCTCTAACAAGGTCCTGATTGAAATCAACTTCGACCAAGATTCTAGCATAGGAGATTCAGTTTTGGAGGCTGTAGCTTGGTCGGTAAAAAAGAGGGGACCCACCTTGGTGCAAATCTTAGCAAGACTGGATTGGGCCCATAGGCTTGTGTGAAGGCTAGGAAGTTGAATTCAGACAGGAATGCGATTGAGGTCTTTTGGATTGAAGGAAAAGTTAGGCGACCATTTCTTTAGGACCAAGGGGGAAGAGTAGAGGAGCCAGGGGTAATGGTGGCCATCGGGTCCGGTTCTACCGGAACCGGCGGTTACCCCAGAACCGATTGGAACCGGAACCGGCCGAGAAACGGTGGGAAATCACCGGAACCGGAACCGAACCGCCTCAGCCGGTTCCGAATACGATACATGTTTTGAGATTCGGGCCCGAACCGGAAACGGAACCGCCTGGAACCGCTTGGAACCGTCGTCGGATTCGGAACCGGAACCGCCCTGGAACCGGTTGAAGTTACATTGGGTTTTTAAAATGTAACCTCTTAGTAGTTGTACTCTTTTTCCTTATTAGGGTTTTCCCAATGGATTTTTTACCTAATAAGGTTTTAATGAGGCAGGAATCATATATAAAATTCTCTTTGTTCCTTATTTTTTGTAAATCAATAAAATTCCCAAGTCTTTGTTTTTACACATTTAAGATTATAAACTTGAAGAATAACCTATCTAGGAGTAAAGTGGATGAAAAGAGCAACGTGGCACTCAAAGGATCTCAAATCGGAGCTAAAACGAAGCAACTGGAGCCGATCGAATCTTTCCAGAACCGGTCGGAACCGATCAGAACCGAAAACCGGAACCGGCTGGAACCGGCCGGAACCGGTTTTTTGACCGAATCCGAAGCGAATCAGATTTCAGAACCGGAACGGAAACGTAACCGGAACCGCCCAGACGGTTCCGAATACGAATACACATTTTCTGGAACCGGAACCAGTGGAACCGGAACCGGTGGAACCGGACCCGTGGCCACCATAGCCAGGGGCCCTTTTCAAGCATAGTTGGAGGTCCTCCTCACTATCAAATCGGAATAGGAACCATCCTTCATCATGAAGGAGAATTTGGGGGGTGGCTACAAAACTCCAAGCCCTCTTCACATATTCTTGACAATATTGAAACCAAATTTTTCCCCCAAATATGACCAACCAGGGCATTTTCTAGTAGTCAATCTCAGGCAATAAATCATTTTCCTCTATAGTAACAAAGGGCTATCAGTGTCTAATATATCATTATTATCTAACCATAATGACATGCCACATTTGATTTCTGTTTGGCAAGTAGCGTGTCCAGAAAAGATGGGTTAGAGGTTTACCTGGCGCCGGCTTACTGGGTGGTATGTCGATGGGTTCTTTTGGCCCAAGCAATCTTCTGTCTAGTAGCATCGGAAGCCCTGGGGCCTTAGGAAGAGCGGCGGAAAGCTCTTATTCATCACACTCGGAGCCGAGGGAGCAGATTGATTGAGGATTCTGTAGCATCACATCCAGGGGGGCTGAGAGTTCAACCACCAAGTCAAGGGCCGGGCGGAAACCGCCGGGATAGACTGGACCCCGCCATTTGCATGGAACTGGGCATCCGTGCCCGCAACACCCATGGCACTTTGATTGTTTCTACTATTGGAGGAAGAGGAAGAGACGACAGCCGCCTCAGCTCCAGCTTTGCAACCGGCTGAGACAGGGTCAGCCCCGACAAAAATTTTATCCAGAGCCATACCCTCAACGGCTAGAATATTACCATCAATTTGAGAGATGTTTGCTGCACCGGAACCAGCCCCGGCACTACATAAAACACAGCCCCAAAACAGGAGTCGAGCATACGCCCCTCCTCTGCTGCCACCGCAGCTATTGAACCAAGGAGTATATTCTTTGCCCCGAAAACAAGGAGGAAATCCGCAACCCCGTCAACCTCATTGGATCCGGCTAACCAAAGGAAACTATTGCAGAGGAGACATGGGCTTGAAAGCCGTCAACACCAGAGGGGGACTCAGACCTACAGGAGGACTTCACACCATAAAAATCCAGCACTTCCTTGCCAACCACAGAGGCGCACGTCGGGCCATCAGAGGAACCAACACCTTGGGGACCAGCAGCTCCTGGGGAACAGCATCAGCCACCACATCCGAAGCTGCAGGAGAGGGAGGACGGGGTGGGGGGCCGGTAGGATGACGAAGGGGGGCCAGAGGGGAGGAGGATGGCGTTGCTCGGGTTGAGGGGCGCCGATTCGCCATAGACAGGGCGGGGAGCAGAGCGCAACAAAGAGGAGAGGGAGAAACGGAGGGGAAAGCACCACCCGGGGGGCCGGTACCACCAGGCTGAGGGCTGGCGGCCGGCAGAACCACCGGAGGGCTCAGGCGGCGGCGAAAAAAAGTAGCACGGCGCGGCGAAGGAGATGAAACCCAGGCGCAGCGCAAGGAAGAGAAGGTTATCGGGGGGATTTCAGGCGTGTGAGGCGCGTCCTATTACCGTTGTAGGTTCAAGGATGTCCAATCGGTGCTTCTAACGACACCCTAGTTCATTGTAGATAGTTTGTCATGGTGGTCCGCGTGGGAGAGTTTGTCCACAGAAGAGTCAGTTTAGCTATTGAAATGTGGAGTTTGTCCACTGAAAAGTCAATTTAGCTATTGAAATGTAAAGATTATATATTTGTGCAACATTTCCAAGAACGTGATGTTAGTGATACGAGTTCATGAGGATGAGTGAATTGAATATTTAATAAGATAGAATGGAAGGAACTTGAGTCGGAGCACATTAGACCATGATTATCAATGGTGCTTAAGAGTTCTTAACTAAAAAAAGAAATAAAAAATGAGGTGGAGGAAAGAGAATGAAGAACTCTAATTTTAAGTTCTTCCGTAAGAACTTCTTAAGAACCCAAAAAAATGGGACCCACCATTTATTTTTCTAATTATAGTATTTTCAATATAAATAGTTAAACCTTATACATTTTAAAATCATAATATTTTTAAAACTAATAATGATATAAATAAACTAAAACATATCAAAATTCTTAAAATCTTATTCTCTACAAAATGAGATCCATATTGACTATGTTTTCATATTTTTAATATATATTATATATATATATATATTCGTTAAATTAGTACTTATTATGATATCAAAATGTAATACTAAAATATACTTGTAATTTATAATATGTACCATTGTATTCATTTCTAAATTCATTATAATATTTTAATCCTAAATAAAAGAATTAATTATGATTATGTCTTATATTGTTAGTAACAACATATAATAATATATATGAATAATTTTATTTTATTTTTGTTTTAAAAATATAATAACTTTAATCATTAATAAAATATTAAGTTAGGCTTATTTGTGTATTATTGAAAATAGTAGTAACAACAATTTAAAATTAATTTTTTATATCCATAAATTTAATAAGTAAAAAGAAAAATGACATGGCAATTAAAGAGAGTTATAAACCAAAGTATGAGTTCTCTGATGTTGGAAAAAATAGATATAGTTCTTAAACTGATGTCACGGTGAGAGAAATAGGAAAGAGAGTGCTAAGAACCCATATTTGGGTTCTTTGATAATCATGCTCTTAGTTATCTTTAATATCTCCGCAATAAGTGTAATCAAGTAAAAAGAGTGTAATCCGAAAATAACCGTTGCGCTCTGAGAACGCGCTCCACGCGCTTCTCTGGTTTCCCCTGTTTCTTCTTCCCCGAGTCTTCTACCTACTCGCCTGGCTCCGCTGTAGCTCCGTCCGCCTGAGCCCCCGGTGGCCCTGCCGCCCGCCGGCTTTCCGCCTGGTGGTGCCGGCCCCCCCGTGGCGGTGCTTCCAACCCCCTCACCCTCCCTATCTCGTCTCTTCGCAATTCGACGTCGCAACTCGCCATTCCCAGATCTGGAGCGGCTTGTGCATGCCTCAGCCATGGGAAGGAAAAGCCCGCTACCAGGACTACTCCGGCGCCTTCCCCGCCGCCGTCCCCGTCAGTTGCCATCCCTTCTCGCGTTGGTGATGTCGAGTCTCCCCCTCCGCCTGTTCTGCCGTCGCCTGATGACTCTCCTTCAACCGCTGATGCAACCTTCCCTCCGTCAATTTTGGTGGTGACTCTGACTCTCCCTCCGTTGTGAAGCGCCCCTTGTTGGAGATGTTGAGGACTCTGCCACGTGCGCAGCCAAGGAGGCCGATGTGTGTGGTGTTGGTGAAGCGCCTCTGGTTGGAGATGTTGAAGACTCCGCCACGTGCGCAGCCAAGGAGGCCGATGTGTGTGGTGTTGCTCCTTCGACAGCCCCCTCGTCGACGTTGTTAGTGCTCAATCCTGAGCCTGTCAACTGGTGTCACCACCTCTGGTTGCCCCCCTCATGCGGCTATTCTGATCGAGGGTAATGTGGCCCCCCCGACTTGCTACCCATTGATGTCCAGGTGGCTCTGGTGGATTGATTCTATAGGTGGCTGTCCAAAACGCCTATGGGGGGCTACCACTTATCACCCCGCCATCGGATTAGTTTGTTGATATCACTGGCCCCCAGTTGATGCAGCCCTGCAGGAGAGTACCTTACTAAGACCGATCCTATTCTACTGGAGCAGCGGAGAAGGAATTCCCCGACTCCCCATAGGCACGCGTTGCCCCCACTACCATAACAAGAGACAAAGCTGGGCCAACAAGAACGCCCCGACTATACACCAGGGGCAAAAGCGCCCTCAGGTAAGAAACTAATCCCTCCTTTTAGTATGTTCGGCTACCTAAACAGAAAGCGGTTGCGGTATGTCTCTACGATTAGATAAAACAATGTCAAATAGACTCAGATAGTAATTTATGTGACCATTAAGAGAATGATTATAATGCGTGAAATTGACTATTGGAGAAATGCGCTAGTTGGACATAGCTGGGAGGAAAAAAATTTAGCTTCAATATGGTTAGAGAGTAAGTATGTGAAAAGACGTGGAGCTCGAGCTACCCCCAGATCCTTCTTCACGAAGAGGGTTTGTAACACCCCTACTCTAATCGGCTCCTAACATCTTACTTAACAATATAATCGCAGCGGTAATCTCAACAATTGAACTACTGGTGTCACCGTTCTTACTCGCCTATACGAGTAATAACGTGCTTCCTGATATACTCTTAAATACGAAACAATTTCTCGCAGTGACAACAAGAGATAGATCTACTTTCCCAAACCAATATAAGATACATTCACAGTGAGCGTTCTAAGTATCCCAATCCTATACACGTTTCTAAGTTCGTATCAAAATGCAACAGTGCATATTTAAATAACTGTAATTAAACTACCCAGCGCGTCCCTCTCTTTGCTGACACCGGAAGCTGCATACCTGCAAAAATGGTTGTTTGTGGTATGGAATCAGCCCCTGCTGAGTATGTTACTACATGACTGTCATGCCCCCTCGGACCCTCAGTTATTTGGTCGAGAGCATGCAATTCATTTTCATGCAAGTATTTAATGTTAAAACTGTAAAGCAACAATATATATTGCAGTAAACTCAAATAACTAACAAGCCCCCGGCTTCACACATCGCATCGTAATAAACCACTGAAAGCGCTAAACGCTTATAGGAGTACAAGGGGAGAAAAAACTCCATTCCAACAAACACTAACAGTTACACATTGAGTTCGGCGACTCACTCGACCAAAACAATCCACCAACATACCACACATAACCACAAAGCACAACCAATGAACAACAAGGCGAAACAACGAGAATTATAAACGAGTATAAACCCTCATCTTTGGCATGCAAGCCCAAATAATGTTCGCCTAATGTACGAGTTGATATAGTCGTTCATAATTGTTCAGTCATGTCTAATGACAACGTCTCGTTAGAACGACGTGTCTCTAAGTTACCCATCTCTTATGGCGGGTCACCCACGGCAGTAGCCACTCCAGCGGTAGAGTCTCCGACCTACGAACAATCTGTAGTTCGTTGGAAATTTATCCTGATACTTACGGTTACCACACGGTATCCTAGTATCGTTAATGGATCACAGTTCACAGTAAGAGTCACATCCTCTTGATAAACTTATCTCTATACCATCGCATCGTTTTATTATTTCCTTAACACAACAGACTAAGGTCGTTAGTCCAATCCTGAGTATGTCGACTCGGAATCCAGTGTTAGATACGAGAGCGGCGTTAATGCGGCCAATGCTCCGTATATAAGTCTCAGATAGAATATATATATCTTATTATTCTGATGCTACAACGTTTTACTTACGTTACTTATATTACACATATAAGATAGCATCATTGCCGCTAGTTCGTTTTATAATATGTTCATATATACGAACGGTACTGTTATCGTACGACAGTAATAATAAAGCAGCATTAATACACAACTCAAGCATATTAATTCACACAAACAGACATTCAATCTTATCACAGATTTTCACACAATGTCTGAACTGAGGAAATCCTCAGAGACAATCAAGCCACATAAATAACATACCGTTCACCCTGATTGTATTACGGTGGAGTATGATTCAGCTAGATCCGATGCTCCTCGTGTCGTCTCTAACAATCTATCAATATGCATCACACTATGCATCAGCATCTCATACTAACAACACACTACGGTACCCCGTACCATTACTAATCCATCCCGGTTTATTCCCCGTTACTAACTGATAACGTTTGTCGGGTTTTCGGTTTAACTCGGGATTTGGAACAACGTCATATTGCATGCGTGGTTACGTCGAGTATATTAATATACTTAACTTTAAACGTTTGTTACCACATGTAATTAATACACATTTGTACATTGTATAGCTTGTCACTATATTGCATGTATAATCTTAATCATTTATTATACATCTCACCTTAGTATTTATTTTTCCTAAGGTTTTTTTCCACCACCCATTTTAATACATGGTTTTCTAACCATAGTATATATTCATTCTTATATACATTTTCTGGTATGTATATATATATTTACCACAAGGTAATTCCATGAGTTATAAATTCTTGTATTATATGTTACATTTTTATCATCTTTTACTAGATGCCTTTTCCCTTTAGTTGTACTATATTGTACAACTTATATTAAGATTATTATCCTAATATTATGTAACATTTTATGTTGTATCTTAACAACTCCCAAGGTTTAATTAACAAATTCCTTGGTTTATGAATCCTATTTATTTATAGTTTGTCACATTACTTAATGTGATTATTCTTACTTTTATTAATTCCATCTAAACAAATAATTGTTATAACATTTATAACATTATAGACTTAGTCTAGGATTCATTTTCCAACCTCTAATATTTCGGTACAGCCCTTGAATTTATTTAAATTCTATTTTGACCACATAACATTATGTAATGTTATGCCATGTACTAATATCATATATTATGATATTTTTATTCCCTTTAATTTATAACATATAGTTTTTATGCAAAACTATTTATTATTGCCGCATGGGCACCTTATAAAAACCATATTCTTTTCATATACCATACTCTCCTTTATTTACAAATTCACCCCATTATTTATACCATGTTATATATCTCATAAAATATAACATTTTAACTTATAAAATGGTATAACCTATGGTTATATTTTTGTAAATTCCGAACAGACCCAATATTATTCTATAATTGTCATTTGGCCCAATTTATAACATATAGTTTGATAATAACATTAAAACCATATATTATACACATATCTCATTAAATACTCTTATATAATTCTAAAAATCACCAAATTTCACCAAAGGGTTATAATTACCCTTACTAACCCATATATAATCGGTTATTACCATTCCACCACATCTTTTATTTCAAAGTGTCATAATGACATAATAACTATATATTATACATATAGTTCATTCTAATTCCAAAATCAACTCAATAAATTCCTAATAGCCCATGGGTGTTTATAATACCATTTTACACCCTTTATTTTCGGTAATAACATATTCACCACATATGTTATAAAATTGTTACAATTAAATTCATAACTTGTTATAAAACCTTAAATAAGTTATCTAACTTATTTAATTTGGTCAAAACCTACCATATGGTCAAGGTTGACCATCTTAATATTTCCTTGACCATTAATTTCTATATATTACGGTTTACACCCATAACTTTCATAAATTACCATTTAACCCCAAAACTTTATATAATCTTATAATTTTTATATAACTCCTTTAAATCTCCAATTTTCGGCTATATCCTTTTATAGCCCCCAAATTTTAATTTAATTACACTATAACCCCAATAATATGCGGTAATGCATATTTAGCACCTAAACTTAATTAAAAGCTTATAAATGCATAAATAAAATGGCCTAAAGTACATGGCCTTATTACAAACATTGGCTTATAAAATAAATTACACATAAATGTCCATAAAAGCCTTAAACTCTCGGCCCTTACACATATGTTTTCTTTATTTACCAATTTTCCACATAATGTCTTAAATTTGACAATTATGCTAATTAATTTGTTATAAAATTTACTAAACCATTCCTTAATCACCTAAGGTCAAAATAAGACCTTAAATACTTTTTCACTCACGGCACAATTTATATAAATATGTATAAGCACATATTAATATACCAAGTGAAGGTTTAAGTGATTTATACCTTGTTTTTGCCTAGTATATGCCTTGTTGGCCACGGCTGTATGGAGATCTATTTTCCACAGCTTAGTTTACATGTTTTCAAACAGCAATTAAGGCATGATTAGTCTCCAAGCAAGATCTAACCATAAGAAGTGTTTAATGTCAATTTTCAAGGTAAAATTTACCTTAGACACCAAGGTATACAAGGTTAATCTCGGCCTGTATTTACAGTAGGCAAAGAGTGTTAAAAGAGCTACTAAAACCAAGCTTTAAACTGGTATAACTCAGATTAGAAGATAGCTAATCTTTACCTTGTTTAAAATGCCTAAAATGGTGTTTTTGGCTTGGATCTGGTTATACTTCGAAGCTCTTGATGTACCAACTGGATAAGTATGTTAAATGAAGATTATAAGCTTAGAAACAAAGTTTCACAGCCGAATTTGAAGGGATCAAAAGATATGTGCTTAAAGCACATTTTTATACCTTAAGGACAAGATTAGCTTTCTCCACCTTCTTCCCTTGTTAATGCCGAGATACACCCTCCATTTAACCTCCATAACAACCTAAGAACATTGATGGAAGTGGTTGATGCTTTGCTCCATGGAAAGAGGAAGAAATTGTGAAGAAAATGAACATTTAAGAGCTTAATAAGCTTACCAATGGTGATTGCTGTTCTCCTCTGAGTTTGGCTGTGTTACCACGAAAATGGAGAAGAAAAGAGAGGTGGGGGGCTGCTGGAATCGGCTGGGAAGCAAGGTGAGTGAAGAAGAATGATTGGAAAGGCTTAATTGAAATGGAAAAGTAATAAAAGTACTTTTACTATTGCAAATTTGGTATTAGGTAGCTAATTTGTCTAACAATGATTGTGAGCTGTCTCCTCTCCTCCTTGCCTGTCGAATTCCTTGGTCAATTGGGTCAATTAATTGACCATTGACCATACTTGGTCAATATTGACTCGAACGGGCCCCACTTTAGGGTTTTATTAATATTTAATATTAAATTTTAAATTTGTAAAAATTCGTAAATTTCTGGAATTAAATTCCTAATATGATATAATATGATAAAATATCATATTTAAAGGTAATTATAACCTTTAAGCCCATTAAAACCCAATTTAGAAGGCAATCTCACAAAAACGTGCTTTAAGGTGTTTTAGTGCACATTTTGTGTTGCAAGGTGCTTCTGAGCTTAGCTTTCTTTGATAATAGTTTTGTTGTGTTCCTTACTTCATTATAATACTTAGGAATCCACTTTGGATCCTATTTGAGGTCATACAATCTTTATGGTGTCTTAAAGCACATTTTTGGCTTTACCGATCTTAAGGCGTGTTTTGCCTTGTTGAGATCTTTTAGATTGTTCCCCAATAATATTTAGATGTTTATTAACCATCTTAGATCATTAGTAGATCATTTAATTAAGTTTTAAAGGTTAGGGGTATTTCAGTCTACCCCCCTTAAAAAGGCTTCGTCCCGAAGTCCTTAATCCTCTACAGTTCACCTAAGGAATCAAGTTCCACTAAGTAACCCAACAGTCCATTGCTAGGGAGTAACTCCCACTAGGTTCAGACCTAGTCTATACATACACAGCATATATCAAATAGCCAAACTCATGGTATAAGCTCATTCGTTTCATAGCACTAAACAAGGTGCACATCCAATTCATCCACAAAAGTACTCAGCGGTACTATATATATATTCAACCAGGTGCAAAACTCAAGTACACAGCACTAGACAAGGTGCAAAACTCATGGTACACAGCACTAGACAAGGTGCAAAACTCATAAAGTACTCAAAGGTGTTTGCAAGGGATACTCCACGCATCCCTATCTACATGTTAGTATCTCGCGAGGATACCCACATCATTCCACATGTATGTGTGCACATATAGTTAACGTTGACAAATCACAGGGAAGCAGTCTTAAAGACCAGGACTTGACGATCCCCAACCCCAACCAACGTCTACTACCCGCGGACACACCGGTTTAATAACGAAGGACACTGCGGTCCACGGCTCCTCGGACAGTATCACCTTATTTCCTTAGTCACCCACAGACACACCGGTCTAATGACAAAGGACTCTGCGGTCCACGGCTCTCTGGGTGATGTCACTCGCAGACACACCGGTCTAATGACGAAGGACTCCACGGTCCACGGCTCTTCGAGTGACGCCCTAAATTCCAATTTCTATTCATATCTGTGTCCACTTGTAGGAAGTTTCGAGAGTCATTCAACCCCGACGTGGTCAGCGTCAGTGTGAGTGTTGAACTATCTCTCACCTCAATTTGTGTTCGGTTTCCTTGATCGGACCAGGATCAAGTTCAACTTCCCACGTCAATTTCAATCAATCAATTGTTTTATCCATTTCTAATCTTGTTTCCTCTTGATATTTGCCACCTTGTGTTCATAGATACACAAGTCAACTAGTGTAATTAATCTAGTCATTGGCATCTAGGATCATGTATCCTAACCATATACCAAGTTCTTTCAACTTATAATTATTCGTACAATTCCTAGAGGTTTTACCTCCACTAGGTTACACATCGGTCTCATGCCGACTCACTCATCGCATTCCAACAATCGGTTTCATACCGAGTCACAAATCATATAGTATGGAGCTTTCTACTCCTTCCATTTGACATCTCCCATAGAAGCTACCAGATAGACCTACTTGAACTCTCAACTGGAGCTAACAAGTTAGGCGTTTATGTGTTTTAATGTTCGCAACGTTTGCATAATAATCGGAAATAGGATAAGAACATTCTATTTGTTCTCCCTTTTCTATTCACCACAACTAATGCGAACTAAAATATATATATATTCATACACATAATACATCATAATATTACCTCAAGTAATATAACACAATCATAACACTTGTACTCTACGTACAATAATAGTTTGCAGCATGTGTACCATGCGCTACGTACCCTACGTACGGTATATTTAGGTGTGCGAAATCGCTCTACCCCCCTTAAAAATGATTACGCCCACGTAATCTACGAATATATCATCGTCGTGAAGTAATAAGTTCAAGATGTTCCATTCCAGTGGAATTATTCGTGCACTAATGTGCTACATATTTCATTACCCCTTTTTATAGGGTCGGGCTTTAGCCCCTCAGGTTATACCGCCATCTCGGTTAGGTGTATGTATATTCATATACGGTTTGATCGGGAGATGTAAACACATCATTTGTTTCCCCAAACCCGCTAGGTACGTCAAACCTAAGCAATATGGGCCCACTCGCTCCGCAAGCAGTCTGCCCAACTACTATATGGTTAGTTTACCCTTTTAGGTGGTAATTTCATGTCGGTTTCAACTCCATGTGACGGTGTTTCCTACACGGTCTTCCATAATTATGGAGTATCGTTAGTCGCACACGCTTATTATTTCAACTAGCCATTCTATTCAGCCCTTCTGAATTCTATACATGCTCATGGTATATTCCCATGAGTTCATGCCACCCTACCGAACTAACCTTCGGTATAAGGGTTGTCGAGCTATGCTCTAGCACCTAGTGCTTGCAATAGTTGTCTCTAAAATATTAAGACGAGTCTGATATGCGCATTTAACTGGCGCCTCATGACTCCAAGTTATTTCTCTCTGGAATGAGTTCGTTCTTTGGGTACCTTGTAGGTCGCTTTTGTTAGTGTGAACTCGTATCCCTCGTTGTGGTATTTTAGTATCCACATATATGGTTCATCCCTCTTCTCCATTAGGGGAATCCATTTGTTTATTTGATCTTCGACTTCTAATTCTCACCAGCATAATTCGGTTAACAGTATTATAATGGTCGCTTGTTGCGCACCATGTACCAGTCGATTGGACGGTTATCCGCCATTGCGGTTTGCATGGAGTATCTAATCTCCAGCTTAGAGTATCTCTTGTAATGCTCGCTTTTGCCCTTCGTCTGTTGTAAACATACAATACGACTGTGGGTTTTAGCTTGGTATTCATTTTCTGTTCAACCTAATTGGTACTAATATACTAACGTTTTATGGCTTGAGCATGTGGTTATTATTATTTAATGCGACATCATCGCAGCGCCCTCAGCGCGTGGTATAACTCTCTCTGTGCCCCCTTTTTGGGTAGCATCTATTATCACAAAGGTTTCTCTAATATAACTTCCTTAGATACCACAATTCCTCTTCTCATTCATGGGTTCGACTTGCCATTACCATTAAATTGGCCTTAGTTTCCTCGTTTACTAAAATCCGTAAAACTTATGTTCTGACTCCTCCATTGTGGAGTTGCGACCTTATGTCACCTTATTATAAGCTATCCTTGATTTTCCTAACCTTGCTAGTTTGACTGAGATCTCTCTCGTCATTACATGGTTTACCTAGTCAGGGTTCCATTCGCTGACTTAGACACAGAGTTGATTACCTCCTGGGTCCTTACACTACTCGTTTACATGCATGGGGTACCATACTGATACATTACTACTTACCCAACTAACTTAATATAGTTTGTCAGGCCCACAAGCTCCTAGGAGTGCGGTCGTCCCATGTCTCGTTTAGTGCACTCGTAGCGTTCGTAGTGTTCGTACCCGGTGATTATCGTACTCTTAGTCTCGGTAATTTATGTTTGAGTAACTATGCTGCCAATTCTTAACCTTTAATGTCAGAATGGCCCTAATATTAGGTTCTATGGTTTCCTTTATTAATGTGTATTTCCTTGACTTTCTCTAAGATAGGTGTTTGCGACTTATCGCCCTAATTCTGGTTTCCACATGCTCGTCATCTGGTATTTGTGAGTGGGGATCAGTAACTACTTATTATCTCTCCCGTTCACTCCTAGGCTGTTAACGCCTTCAGATATGAGTTTTCAGTTCTAGAACTCCACCCAATCCATTGGGTTATACCCTATGGTGTTTCGGACTCCATGATAAAGGTTGACACCTCGTGTTTCCCTATCTTACGGCAGTCCCGTTAGTCTGATATTAATCAGTACTTGTGATTCATCACCCTTTTTCCCCTAGTTTTGGGTCATTTTGGTGGTACTACTAGGGTATCCTTCGTAGGCCTATGCCATACGATACTCAGGCTCAATGCTTATTCTGATAGTCGAATGATTATTGGTCTTTCTATTTAATTTAATCCCAAATGGTTCGAATACTTTCTCCTCAGGTCACAATTGGATACTCACAACTTAGTGGGTTCCGCTAATCATCGCTCTATTTGTGTAGTCCTTACTCTTATTCAACTAGTATTCCTCCATCCTCTTTGAGGTAACGGTATCTTCCGTCATCAGGCAATTTTCACTTTTTAGTTTATATCCACTGCCCTCCATACGGGAGTCTAGCAGCATTATGGATCACAACACCTCCGGTGTGTGTGGTGCGGGCATTACATCGGCCCCTTTATTGCACGTTCACATCTGCCTATTAATTATTATTTTTTTTTAAGTCCTGACTCGTATAGCTCACTTCTTGCCCTCTGGCAATGTTCAATGGTAGTGGTTTAACCACAAGTGTCGCGCACTCTCTAAATATGGTTATGCTGGTCCTGAAGACCCGTCACTCCCCACCGGTAATGATTGACGTTTAATGTCCATACCGGCACTGGGGTTAGGCTTGAAGGCACTAATTAACGTTATTCTCATTTACTCCCCTTTTAATATTCTACTGAATGGTGTATTATTTTCAGGTTTAATGGTCAGACCGGCTAGGTCTTCCCGAGGTTTTATCGACCTCAAACCCAAGGGTTTCGTACCCCTGCCCTTAAGAAGGTTGTGTCCTGCTTTATTGCATTACGGACTTACATAAGATTTAGTGTTTATTGGTAACCGCCTGGACCACTACGTCCTTTAGGGTTAGTTTACCGTCGCTGCACTTGCTGTAGCAAGTGCGCAAGGCAGGTTGAATTTTAATGCTTTGGTTAATGTGGCACTTGCAGTGGCAAGTGCACCATGCAGACTGAGCCACCGGTACGGTGTGTCAGTGCGTAGTGCCATTCCCTAATCGGGTTCCTGTACAAGTCAAAAGTTCTTATTCAAATTAATACAGTCTCACTCCGCACTCGTTCCCACAAGTTTACCATGGTAGTAAGGTCTTACTCCCCTCTCGAGGCGTTGCATGATAGCAACTTAGCGAGTTCTTGTTTCTACAGTTCTCATGATCTCTCCTCATGCACGTCGGGCCATCTTAAACCTTCAGTGTTGCATGGTTTTAGAGTTACTCGCTTCGGGTGAGACTTCTATAAGGTCGTCCATTCCGTCCGTTACATATATCATAATTAATCATTACTCGCTGTTTCTACCTCTTTTCCCCCAAGCGCACCATCGGTGCTTCCTGGATGTAAGACAGGGTTGCTTTGCTTATAGCATGCTAGCCCCATTAGTCCTACAGGGAGTTTCTCCTCAAACTCGGTCTATTATTTATCTCATACTCGTATGGTAGACATTACGTCATTACCAGGACCCCGGTCCTAAACATTACATCAAAACACAAAGTCTTATTTTCTACATTTAACATAATCCTCTTAGCATCCACATCGGGTCTTTCCGATCAGGAGAGTTATCTCCGTGGTGTTTCTCATTTCATTGTCTCACTAGATAGTACTCGAGATACGGGCTGCGGCGGCGGGTGGGGTACCATTGCAAATTTCCCGGGATGCTCTCCCATCAAGTGCGAGCGGTTCATACCATCTTCGCGTTACTTGGGGTTGCTGGACCTTCACCACCTTCCGCTGCTCCGTGTTCTTCCTTAGTACTGTTACCCAGACCTCTCCCTGACATAAGTCAAGAGGACGGGTTAGACCTTTACTCGGTCTAATACCGTAGTCTCGGTCATTTAATATTGAAGTGCCTCTACGGCTATGGTGTGCAAGCTTTAAGCATTGCATCAACCCCGCAAGGTCACGTATCCTCACAACGTTTCCCGTATTCCCAAAACCTATGCTCACTGTATATATAAGTCCTATATCTCTTGTCATCAGAGCGGTACTCCGCTCTGATACCACTTTTGTAACACCCCTACTCTAATCGGCTCCTAAACATCTTACTTAACAATATAATCGCAGCGGTAATCTCAACAATTGAACTACTGGTGTCACCGTTCTTACTCGCCTATACGAGTAATAACGTGCTTCCTGATATACTCTTAAATACGAAACAATTTCTCGCAGTGACAACAAGAGATAGATCTAACTTTCCCAAACCAATATAAGATACATTCACAGTGAGCGTTCTAAGTATCCCAATCCTATACACGTTTCTAAGTTCGTATCAAAATGCAACAGTGCATATTTAAATAACTGTAATTAAACTACCCAGCGCGTCCCTCTCTTTGCTGACACCGGAAGCTGCATACCTGCAAAAATGGTTGTTTGTGGTATGGAATCAGCCCCTGCTGAGTATGTTACTACATGACTGTCATGCCCCCTCGGACCCTCAGTTATTTGGTCGAGAGCATGCAATTCATTTTCATGCAAGTATTTAATGTTAAAACTGTAAAGCAACAATATATTGCATAGCAGTAAACTCAAATAACTAACAAGCCCCCGGCTTCACACATCGCATCGTAATAAACCACTTTTGAGAAGCAGATAAAACACACTTTTTAATTTATAGGGTACAGGAGAATCCATCCAAACAAACACTTAACAGTTCACAATTGAGTTCGGCGACTCACTCGACCAAACCAATCCACCAACATACCACACATAACCACAAAGCACAACCAATGAACAACAAGGCGAAACAACGAGAATTATAAACGAGTATAAACCTCATCTTTGGCATGCAAGCCCAAATAATGTTCGCCTAATGTACGAGTTGATATAGTCGTTCATAATTGTTCAGTCATGTCTAATGACAACGTCTCGTTAGAACGACGTGTCTCTAAGTTACCCATCTCTTATGGCGGGTCACCCACGGCAGTAGCCACTCCAGCGGTAGAGTCTCCGACCTACGAACAATCTGTAGTTCGTTGGAAATTTATCCTGATACTTACGGTTACCACACGGTATCCTAGTATCGTTAATGGATCACAGTTCACAGTAAGAGTCACATCCTCTTGATAAACTTATCTCTATACCATCGCATCGTTTTATTATTTTCCTTAACACAACAGACTAAGGTCGTTAGTCCAATCCTGAGTATGTCGACTCGGGAATCCAGTGTTAGATACGAGAGCGGCGTTAATGCGGCCAATGCTCCGTATATAAGTCTCAGATAGAATATATATCTTATTATTCTGATGCTACAACGTTTTACTTACGTTACTTATATTACACATATAAGATAGCATCATTGCCGCTAGTTCGTTTTATAATATGTTCATATATACGAACGGTACTGTTATCGTACGACAGTAATAATAAAGCAGCATTAATACACAACTCAAGCATATTAATTCACACAAACAGACATTCAATCTTATCACAGATTTTCACACAATGTCTGAACTGAGGAAATCCTCAGAGACAATCAAGCCACATAAATAACATACCGTTCACCCTGATTGTATTACGGTGGAGTATGATTCAGCTAGATCCGATGCTCCTCGTGTCGTCTCTAACAATCTATCAATATGCATCACACTATGCATCAGCATCTCATACTAACAACACACTACGGTACCCCGTACCATTACTAATCCATCCCGGTTTATTCCCCGTTACTAACTGATAACGTTTGTCGGTTTTCGGTTTAACTCGGGATTTGGAACAACGTCATATTGCATGCGTGGTTACGTCGAGTATATTAATATACTTAACTTTAAACGTTTGTTACCACATGTAATTTAATACACATTTGTACATTGTATAGCTTGTCACTATATTGCATGTATAATCTTAATCATTTATTATACATCTCACCTTAGTATTTATTTTTCCTAAGGTTTGTTTTTCCACCACCCATTTTAATACATGGTTTTCTAACCATAGTATATATTCATTCTTATATACATTTTCTGGTATGTGTATATATATTTACCACAAGGTAATTCCATGAGTTATAAATTCTTGTATTATATGTTACATTTTTATCATCTTTTACTAGATGCCTTTTCCCTTTAGTTGTACTATATTGTACAACCTATATTAAGATTATTATCCTAATATTATGTAACATTTTATGTTGTATCTTAACAACTCCCAAGGTTTAATTAACAAATTCCTTGGTTTATGAATCCTATTTATTTATAGTTTGTCACATTACTTAATGTGATTATTCTACTTTTATTTTATTAATCCATCTAAAAACAAATAATTGTTATAACATTTATAACATTATAGACTTAGTCTAGGATTCATTTTCCAACCTCTAATATTTCGGTACAGCCCTTGAATTTATTTAAATTCTATTTTGACCACATAACATTATGTAATGTTATGCCATGTACTAATATCATATATTATGATATTTTTATTCCCTTTAATTTATAACATATAGTTTTTATGCAAAACTATTTATTATTGCCGCATGGGCACCTTATAAAAACCATATTCTTTTCATATACCATACTCTCTTTATTTACAAATTCACCCCATTTTATACCATGTTATATATCTCATAAAATATAACATTTTAACTTATAAAATGGTATAACCTATGGTTATATTTTTTGTAAATTCCGAACAGACCCAATATTATTCTATAATTGTCATTTGGCCCAATTTATAACATATAGTTTGATAATAACATTAAAACCATATATTATACACATATCTCATTAAATACTCTTATATAATTCTAAAAATCACCAAATTTCACCAAAGGGTTATAATTACCCTTACTAACCCATATATAATCGGTTATTACCATTCCACCACATTTTATTTCAAAGTGTCATAATGACATAATAACTATATATTATACATATAGTTCATTCTAATTCCAAAATCAACTCAATAAATTCCTAATAGCCCATGGGTGTTTATAATACCATTTTACACCCTTTATTTTCGGTAATAACATATTCACCACATATGTTATAAAATTGTTACAATTAAATTCATAACTTGTTATAAAACCTTAAATAAGTTATCTAACTTATTTAATTTGGTCAAAACCTACCATATGGTCAAGGTTGACCATCTTAATATTTCCTTGACCATTAATTTCTATATATTACGGTTTACACCCATAACTTTCATAAATTACCATTTAACCCCAAAACTTTATATAATCTTATAATTTTTATATAACTCCTTTAAATCTCCAATTTTCGGCTATATCCTTTTATAGCCCCCAAATTTTAATTTAATTACACTATAACCCCAATAATATGCGGTAATGCATATTTAGCACCTAAACTTAATTAAAAGCTTATAAATGCATAAATAAAATGGCCTAAAGTACATGGCCTTATTACAAACATTGGCTTATAAAATAAATTACACATAAATGTCCATAAAAGCCTTAAACTCTCGGCCCTTACACATATGTTTTCTTTATTTACCAATTTTCCACATAATGTCTTAAATTTGACAATTATGCTAATTAATTTGTTATAAAATTTACTAAACCATTCCTTAATCACCTAAGGTCAAAATAAGACCTTAAATACTTTGTTCACTCACGGCACAATTTATATAAATATGTATAAGCACATATTAATATACCAAGTGAAGGTTTAAGTGATTTATACCTTGTTTTTGCCTAGTATATGCCTTGTTGGCCACGGCTGTATGGAGATCTATTTTCCACAGCTTAGTTTACATGTTTTCAAACAGCAATTAAGGCATGATTAGTCTCCAAGCAAGATCTAACCATAAGAAGTGTTTAATGTCAATTTTCAAGGTAAAATTTACCTTAGAACACCAAGGTATACAAGGTTAATCTCGGCCTGTATTTACAGTAGGCAAAGAGTGTTAAAAGAGCTACTAAAACCAAGCTTTAAACTGGTATAACTCAGATTAGAAGATAGCTAATCTTTACCTTGTTTAAAATGCCTAAAATGGTGTTTTTGGCTTGGATCTGGTTATACTTCGAAGCTCTTGATGTACCAACTGGATAAGTATGTTAAATGAAGATTATAAGCTTAGAAACAAAGTTTCACAGCCGAATTTGAAGGGAGTCAAAAGATATGTGCTTAAAGCACATTTTTATACCTTAAGGACAAGATTAGCTTTCTCCACCTTCTTCCCTTGTTAATGCCGAGATACACCCTCCATTTAACCTCCATAACAACCTAAGAACATTGATGGAAGTGGTTGATGCTTTGCTCCATGGAAAGAGGAAGAAATTGTGAAGAAAATGAACATTTAAGAGCTTAATAAGCTTACCAATGGTGATTGCTGTTCTCCTCTGAGTTTGGCTGTGTTACCACGAAAATGGGAGAAGCAAAGAGAGGTGGGGGGCTGCTGGAATCGGCTGGGAAGCAAGGTGAGTGAAGAAGAATGATTGGAAAGGCTTAATTGAAATGGAAAAGTAATAAAAGCACTTTTACTATTGCAAATTTGGTATTAGGTAGCTAATTTGTCTAACAATGATTGTGAGCTGTCTCCTCTCCTCCTTGCCTGTCGAATTCCTTGGTCAATTGGGTCAATTAATTGACCATTGACCATACTTGGTCAATATTGACTCGAACGGGCCCCACTTTAGGGTTTTATTAATATTTTAATATTAAATTTGTAAAAATTCGTAAATTTCTGGAATTAAATTCCTAATATGATATAATATGATAAAATATCATATTTAAAGGTAATTATAACCTTTAAGCCCATTAAAACCCAATTTAGAAGGCAATCTCACAAAAACGTGCTTTAAGGTGTTTTAGTGCACATTTTGTGTTGCAAGGTGCTTCTGAGCTTAGCTTTCTTTGATAATAGTTTTGTTGTGTTCCTTACTTCATTATAATACTTAGGAATCCACTTTGGATCCTATTTGAGGTCATACAATCTTTATGGTGTCTTAAAGCACATTTTTGGCTTTACCGATCTTAAGGCGTTTTGCCTTGTTGAGATCTTTTAGATTGTTCCCCAATAATATTTAGATGTTTATTAACCATCTTAGATCATTAGTAGATAATTTAATTAAGTTTTAAAGGTTAGGGGTATTTCAGGGTGGTCCTCTTTAGGTTCGACAAAGAAGAGGACTTACAACAAGTATTAGACAAGGGCCCTTGGCTCCTTTATTCTTCCCTCTGGTTCTGAAGAAAAGAAATGGTCCCCCGACCTCTCCTTCAACCCAAAGACCTTAATCGCATCCCGTTTAGATCCAGCTACCAGGCCTCCATACAAGCCTTTGGTCCAATCAAGCCTTACGAAAATCTGCTCAAAAAATTGGCTCTCCACTCATACCGACCAATTACGGCCTCTAAGACTAGAATTTCTTATGCTAGAATCCTTGTCGAACGATTTCAAATATTGAGCTGGTAGAGAGATAGAAATACGGCCCCAGCGATCCCTGGTCCATAAAGTAGTTTATGAATGGGAACCTTTATTCCTGCTCCTCTGTAGCCTCCTCGGCCACTCCTCTGCCGCTGTTCCTCTGTCACCCCGGACCCCCCAGAGTCGGACGAACATTAAACCCTTTTCGGGCTCCCAAACAAAAATCCAAACTCCTCCTCTATAGCTCAGAATGCCGAGAAGGCCCCCCCCTAAGCAGGCCCTGGCAATCCCCCTGGGACCAAGACCCCCTCCATAGAGGCTGCTACCCCCCGTCTGTTCCGCTCACCTCAAACCTTCCTCATTTGTCTTCTCAGTGGCCCTGCTCCTTCGACGATTCAGCCTCTAAACCACCATCCCTTAACTACCCAGGCTTCCCATTTGATTCCCATCCCTTCAGCTTGTGCTCTCTCCCAACCCCGAGGCATCCTGGCAGGTGGTCCCCCAGAATGGTAAAAAAAACTGTTGGCAAGACCCCTCTACCTGGCCCGGAGGAGCACTCTCTCCAGCTAATTAACTCCTTTGACGCTCTTGAGACGGGTTTTACCCCCGCTTCCCTCTCTTCACACCATACCCCCTCCATATGAATCTGGCAATATGGAATATTAGGGGCTGTAATGAACACCCCAAACTCCTTGAAATCCAAAAATTTGTGGCCAACAACAATCTATGTGCGTTCGGCCTCCTCGAAACCCATGTCTCGCTCGACAACCACCTTCCCATCCTAGGTCGTTTCTTTCCCACCTGGAGTTTCCATCATAACTACGAGGCTGATAATTATGGCCGCATATGGATTCTCTACAACCCCTCCATCATCACTCTCTCCCCCTTCCACTGCACAGACCAAATCCTCTCCTGTAAGGCGTCCATCATGGGTACAATGGACTTTACCCTCTCCGTAGTATATGGACGAAACAACCCTGCTAGAAGAGCTCAACTTTGGGAGGACATCTCCAATCTCAACCAAAGCATCTCAGGCCCCTGGGTGGTGGCTGGGGACTTTAATAATATATTGTACGCCCAAGATAGGCTAAGCAGTCGTACCCCTAACCCGAGAGATTACTGTGACTTTGCGGAGTGTGTCTCAAGGGCAGAGTTGCAGGACCTTCGCTACTACGGGCGCTTCTTCACCTGGTGGTGGAACAATCAATACAATCACGGACGCATCCTCGGGAAGATAGACAGGGTTTTAGTTAACGAAGAATGGATCCTAGCGTACCCCACCAGCTTTGCTTCCTTCCTTCCTCCTTTGCGTCTGACCACAGCCCCATGATCATCTCCCTCCCTGCGCCCACCCATCGTAAAAGAAGGTTCAAATTCCTTAACCTGTGGACCAAAGACCCCTCATTCCTTCCTTTGGTTCGTGAAGCGTGGGAGCCCCCCCAATATGGAAGTCAGCTTTTCTCTATCGTTCATAGACTTCGGTTCCTTAGAACTGGCTTCATAAAGCTCCATAAGACTGAATTTGGGTCCATAGGGGAGAAAGGCCAAGCCATCAGAAATGAACTCATGAATGTTCAGAGGCGCTTGGATGAGGACCCTTGGAACCCGACCCTTATCTCACTGGAAAAAACCCTAAGGCTCAAGCTCCTAAATAGGGACGCCCACGAGCTACTTTTCCTTCGTCAGGTCTCGAAGGCTAGGTGGCTTAAACTGGCTGACTCGAACACCTCCTTCTTCCATAGATCCATTAAGGCTAGAAGAAATAAAAACTCCATTGCGGCTGTGTTAACGAGGCTGGAGCTACCCTAAATGACCCCACGGAAATAGAGAACTGTGTAGTGGCCCACTTCCATCAAGCGCTAGGCACTAGTCCTTCCCCCCAATACACTCTCTCGGATCTCAATTTAGACTCCGTTAGAACTCTTGATCAATCCTCTTGGGCCCTTCTCACCCGTCCGGTTGATAACAATGATATTAAATCCGCTCTCCTCTCCATGGGAGACGAAAAAGCCCCTGGCCCAGATGGCTACACATCAAAATTTTTTAAAGCTGCATGGGACATTATTGGAGAGGACGTCTGTAGAGCTATCAAAAGCTTTTTCCGTAGTGGTCGGCTGCTCAAAGAAATTAATGCCACTCTCATCACCCTTATCCCCAAATCTGACAACGCCTCGACCCCGGGGACTACCGGCCTATCTCTTGCTGCAACACTCTGTACAAGATCATTAGTAAGATTTTGGCTGACAGACTTAAAAATGTCCTCCCCGTGCTGGTCAACCCCAGCCAAGGAGCATTCATCAAAGGCCGCCTTATATCAGATAACATCCAGCTTTGTTCGTGCCTTATGAAAAATTACCAGAGAGCTCATGTCTCCCCCGTTGTACTATGAAAGTGGATATTAGGAAGGCTTTTGACTCCATTGACTGGGGTTTCCTCCAGGACACTCTCACGTTCCTAAACTTCCCCCATGAGTTCAGTAATTGGATCCTTCAGTGCGTCACCACCACCTCCTTCTCTATCAACATTAATGGCTCTCCATCAACTTCGTTCAGAGGGAAGCGTGGGTTGCGCCAAGGCGATCCCCTCTCCCCCTATTATTTACCCTCGTTATGGATATGCTCTCCCGTCTTCTCGACCAGCTTTACACCACTCCAGGCTTTCACTACCACCCGTCATGCAAATCCCTCCGTATCACCCACCTCTCTTCGCTGATGATGCCCTCTTATTCTGTAGAGGTGACCAGAGCTCCATCACACTCTTGCTTAACAAAATCAATCTATTCTCTGATGCCTCAGGCCTAATGCTCAACCCCTCTAAATCTGAAATTTTCCTAGGAGGGTTAACACTTCCCTCACTGAATCGCTTGTCCTGCTCACAGGGTTTAGCAAGGGGTCGTTCCCATTCCGCTACCTGGGCATTCCGATCACAGCTAGGAAGCCTAGAGCCGCAGATTTCAACCCCCTCCTGGACAGTATTCGTAAAGCCATCACTGCTTAGGGTAGTAAATCTCTCTCCTTTGCTGGAAGGCTCTCCCTCATCCAGAGTACTCTTTTTGGCATAGTGGGCTTCTGGGCCTCTAGTATCACTATTCCAAAAAATGTCATCAAAAGAGTCACCAAATGCCTCCGCTCGTTCCTCTGGTCGGGCGATGCTGATAGCAATGCCACTCCTTCTGTAGCCTGGAGTGCTATCCACAACACCAAGAAAAATGGTGGACTGGGCCTGAAGGATATCCAACAATGGAACAGATGCTTTATGCTCAAGACCATCTCTGCCATCACCCATGACACTGAGCGACTTTGGATCCAGTGGATCCATAAGCTTTTCATCTCTAACTCCAACACCATTTGGATGACCACTGCAAAAGGAAATGACCCATGGACCTGGAAAGCTATCCTCCATACTAAGGATTGGTGGATACAGCAATGTGGGTCTCTAAATGATGCCATGTCCCTTTTCAACTCCTATCCCACCCATCCCAGGGTTAGCACGTTCTATAATGATATCTCCCCCCCCGTCCCAGGGTTTCAATTGGTTTAATGTTTGTTGGAAGTCTTGGTCTATTCCCAAAGCTAAATTTATATTATGGATTACACTCAAAGGTAGACTTAAAACATGTGACAGGCTCCAATCATGGGGCATATGTCTAGCTAACCGCTGCTGGCTCTGTGAGCATGCTCAAGAGACAAGCAACCATCTTTTCTTCCATTGCAGTTACTCTTGCAGGGTTTGGTGGACTATATGTGACTGGCTTAGAATCCCGACCAACCGAAAAAAGTCTACGCAGCTGCTCATCCTGGATCATCCGCTACTGTAAGAGACACCGCCCGATTGACCTAGTCAAACGAGCAGCTATCGCCAACGTTGTATACCACCTCTGGATCGAAAGATGCAAGCGAGCCATGGCCAACAAAGCCAGAGACCCCTACCACATCGTTTCCGAAATCAAATATGCTATCAAGGCTAGTATTTTGACAAAGATGGAAAGCTCCAGCGCTGACTTAGATTGGCTTGATAGGGTACTCTGCTCCTAGGAGTACGAACATTTTGTAGTTCGTCACACTTTGTTATTTCATGGAATTTGGGCTGCTTCAAGCTCTAGGTTTTATTTGTGCGCTGGCAAGGAGTGTTGTATCCCCTCTTCCTATGCCTTAGGCTTTTGTTCACTGCTAGGGAGATCTTGTATTTCATCACCTCCCTAGCATAAACTCGTTTTAGTTATCAGATGCATAGGGCTCCTATGTATCTATTGTTACATTACCTTTTATATATATATACACATCTCTTTATTCCAAAAAAAAAATAATATCTCCGCAACTATATATTCTCATACCGAGGAGAGATGACAGAGCACCAAATAAAAGTATGATTATTGAAGTAGCTAAGAAGATGTAAGTAGCTAGAAGATTGATACCTTGCACATAGCATTATAGTAAATTGAAAACTTCAAAACAACTACAAGGTTTGTTTGCTTTTAAAAAAATGGAAGTTATCATGACACCGTTGTGTGCTGTGAACCTCATCATTTACCTCCAATTCAGCAGTAATAAGCTCTCAATATAACCATGGATGTAATCTGGTGACATGATGCCAGGATACTGAAGCATAGTCTTCCTACCAGTTTTGAGATCATACACATAAAACTCAAAGAATCCCTGAGACATAAGTACGCGAACATCCTTTGTAAAATACAAGTAGCGACAATAATCTAATATTTCCTCCTCTGTCTCGTACTCTATATTCCAATCAGCACAACTTTGCCCATCATCTGCTGATAAGTACCCAAATTCGTCTCTCTGTAAGAAGTCTCAGCTTAAAAGAATAACCAATAAAAACGGGACACCTCTTATCACATCGGGATTCTGGCAATTAGGTATACAAAATTGTCATGGTTGTTAGATTCAACGACACCAAAATAAAAGGGTCTTTAATATATCTCCATCCAATGTATATATTCTCCAACAGACACATAGTGCCAGTACACTAAGTTCTTCCCAACAACTGAATGACTAACCTCAGCCTATGAGCGCCGTTTCAAAGAGAAAACTTGAAATGAGGATGGAAGTTTGTTAGTCCCCATTAATACATCGTCAACAAAAGTAAGCAACTTGTAATCATTTTCAGACGGATCAAACCCTAGAAAACACCATTCTGTTGATGTTGTCAATATTCTTTGGTGGGTACGGAATGTATACACATTTCTGAATTGAAGGATTCCATAAGATGAAAGTATTATCATCTACTCTTCTTGATGGAGGAGGTCTCCTTAAGAGTAAAAGCCCATCCCGCCCACCTTTCACAGTCCACTCTCTTGGGTTCTCTTCTTTTGGAAACTTGATATCAGATGTTTTATGTAAAGTCTTTGCTACAGCAAAGTGACCAATGACCATACGAATCTTCTATCTCCTTCACGATAAGCAAGGGTTCAAGGAGGTTGTTGTCGTTACAACAGTGTAGGTGGTGTGAGTAGATGAACTCTGGTTCTTTAATTATGGATTTCCATATTTTACTGACTGATGTGAATCGAACCAAAGATTTGACTGGAAGATAGTAAAATATCTCCCTCCATATCTCTAATGGATTGTTTTCCATTGATAATCAATTTTCTCCACTAGGTTACCTGCTGTTACTTCACAAGCATGTCGACCGCGGCTCTCTTTTCCTGTTTTGGAGTAGGGATAGCTTATTTAGATATAGGTTTCTCAGGCAAGGCGAGAACCCATTTATGAGGAATAAAAGAGCCGCATAGCGAGTTAGGGTTAATTGTCTAGAAGACTGCAAAAGAGAAGGCTATTTTTTAGAGTACAAATTTACTAATCAAAATTATTTTAAATCACGGTAATATTTTAAAAAATCTAGTAGCATTAACATTTAAAATATTTAAACTAATTAAAAGAAGTTATTTTCATTTCACGTCCTTTAAATCTTGGTTAAAGTTTGGGTTGTGTTCACCGAAAACATGTATCTAAATAATTCAAGTTTGGATTGTGTTCACCGAAAACATGTATCTAAATAATTCAAATCCACCTTAACTATATTCTCTTGTAAAAATGTTATCCAGTAGCACAGTAAATATCAAAGACTGTTATAAAACATTTTACTCATTATTTTGACGTAACAATATTTGATAAATATTGATATTGGTATAAGAAACATTTAGTTGCATTCACTAAAATTATGTTTTCATTAAGTAAAAATGTGTCAAAACGTTAATTATTGTACAAAGAAATGTACACACTATATATACGATCTTATGTACTACCTATATCTCATGATTTCATTTATACTCAAAATTTTACAATAAAACCTCACCAAACTCACAATTTCTCCTAGCTCAGCAAAGGGGATTGTTGGAAAACGGAGTTTAAATTATGGTTAAAAACACCTATTAAATTATAACTGTGAAACGTAGTCTATATAGACGTCATGTATACCCGGAAATATGGGTTGTGTATAGGCCTTAATCATTGTACCGTGATAGTTATTCATAACATTTATACAAACTACATGTATATATTAAATGTTTGGTACTATAAATATAAATGAAATTTTTGTCGAGACATGATTGAACCTGGAATATATAAAAATTAATAAAAAGATGTAGGTATGACTATGCAACATTAATATTTTAATCTACAAAATATTTTAAAAAATTAATTAAGTATGGTCAAAAGAAAAAAAATAATAAATATTAAGTATTAGGTTGGCTTAAAATTGTAAAATTAAAAAATATACATATATCATTTAAAAATCTTTAAATATCACAATTTACATATATTGGTTTAAGTATGTGTTGCCTAATTAGTGTAAATAATATCAACTTATTTAAATTGTTATTACTTTTACTATTTTAAATCGTATTGTGCTATTATATATATTATGTTTATTTATTATAATCTTTTACCACTTAACAATTTTACAAATTTATATACATATATGTATATTTTCTATTTAATTTAAAAAATTTAGCCAACACATCAACTAATTTAAATTGTTATATTTTGAGTATTTTTATATTTTTATTAATTTATGAGGTTTTTTTGTAGATATTTATATAACATCAACTAATATAAATTGTTATAATTTTTACTATTTTGAAATATATTATGCTAATATATTATGTTTATTATTATAATTGTATACCATATGTATACATTTATATATATATAATATAAATATGTATTTTTTCTATTTAATTTGAAAATTTTAGCAACACATCAACTAATTTAAATTGTTATTACTTTCAGCATTTGTATATTGTATTAATTATGTGGTTTTTATTGATACTTCTATAATATCAACTAACTTAAATTCCTATTACTTTACTATTTTTAAATCTTAATAATTTTTGTTGTCTTTTGTAAATTTAAAACATGAATATATATTAGAGTAGTATTTTATTATAGTTCTGTATAACTTATTTTCTATAAATTTATAAACATATACATATGTATATTTTTTAATTTATGTGGTTACTTTAATTCATTATATAGTAAATGCATAAAAAATTGAAATTAAAATTACTATAATATAAATATAAATATTATATCATTTACTCATTTAAATTATTCTTAATACAAATTTATATTAATTTTGCAAAAATTTAAACTAACATATAGCCTAATTTAAATTGTTATTACTTGTAATCTATCTAAAATACAGTTTTTGCTAAAAGCATAATACAAACACTACTACGACTTTAAATTACGGTTTTGGGCTTTAAAGTTCAATCCTAGCTCGGCAATGTCTCTGCACGGAATATTTTAATTACCACTTGCATAGAACTGTAATTAAAACATTGACTGCGACTCGGAGCGACTATGGATTCAATGGATCCACAAGCTCTTCTTACCCTCTCCTAGTAGCATCTGGTCGGTTACGGCTAAAGGGAATGATCCCTGGACTTGGAAAGCTATCCTTCACGTCAGGACTGGTGTGGATGAAGCAATGTGGCTCTCAGAGGATGCCATATCTCTATTCAACTCCTACCCTCCCAGCCCTAGGGTTAGCCTGTTCTATAAGGACATCTCCACCCCTCCCAGATATTCCAATGGTACAAAGTCTGTTGGGATAACTGTCCATCCCTAAAGCTAAATTTATTTTATGGGTAACCTTGAAAGGTAGGCTTAAAAATAGTGATAAGCTCCAATCATGGGGCATATGTCTTGCTAACAGATGCTGGCTCTGTGAGCGTGCTCAAGAGACAAGCAACCACCTATTTTTCCAATGCAGGTACTCTTATAGGATCTGGCGGACGATCTGCGACTGGCTGGGGATCCCCACCTACCGGAGAAGTCTTCGTAGCTGCGCTTCCTGATTATACGCTATTGCAAGAGGCATCGACCGGTGGATTCTGGTGAAGAGAGCGGCAGTAGCCAACGTTGTCTACCATATCTTGATAGAAGGTGCAAGCGAGCCATGGCCAACCAATCCAGAGATCCCAAGAGCATTATTGCTGACATCAAAGCGGCAACTAAAGCCACCCATTTGTACTAAAATGAATCGTTCCATCGCAGATTTCGGCTGGCTGACAGGGTGCTCTGCTCCTAGTAGCCTTTATCATGTATTAAGTTGTACTTGTATTTGTACTGGCTCTTTCTTTTAGTCAGCGTTACACAAAGTTTTTTCCATAGTCGGGATAGTTATTAATTAGCTCTCATGATTTTTGTTCCAAATTAGGCTGGGTGAAATGCCCACTTGTATCAGATACATGGGACTTCATGGATCTAACACTTCTATTACTTCTTAATTTTATATACATATCCATTTATTCAAAAAAAAAAACATTGACTGCGACTTTAAATTACGATTTTAGGTAAAATCGTAATTTAAAGTCTTGTAAACAATGTCTCTAGCCTTCTTTTAAATTACAGTTTTTTCTAGAACCATAATTTATAGTCTACGGCACTCTTTTAAATTATGATTTCACAGTTAACCATAATCAATTAGCCATAATTTATTGTCTTTTTTACCAGTGTTGCGTGACACATATATGATATATCACATGAATTTTTTTTTTGAAATAAAGGACCAGCTTTTATATTATATTATATGAAGAAGATTACATGCAAGTGGACACTTGTACAAAAGATACACCCATCTACTAACATGTGTCCTAATAGTAAGAAAACTTGCATGAAAAGCTTCATCATCAAAGTGAGCATTCACCATGGTCAGCCCTAGCACCACCACCACCATCGCCGCCAGCTGCGGCTTTACAAACGTTGTGGATCTGTACCTTGCGATCAATAGCAATCAGCTAGCAAAGCCGAGTGGGATCCAACGGCTCAACCGAGCTCGGATAATTCTCTTCTGCACATGCAACAACATAACCGGTGGAAAAACCGAGAAACCAACCCAATCCCAAAGCTCACAAAACACAAAAACTCAAAAAAAAAGCTGGATGAAAACGTTAAAACTTCTCTCACTAGAGAATAAGCTAAGAACTAAGCAGAACAACAAAACAAGATAAAAACTATTCCATAGATGGACAAGTACTAAGCAAAAGAGAAGAAGAAAAGAGGAGGAAGAAGAAGAAGAAAAGATGAAAAAAAGAAGAAGATAAGAAGAGGGAGGAGAGAGCGTTTTCTCTTTCTATGACTACATTGCTCCTTCTTGTCCTTATCAATACATCGCATGAATTTTTGAGGCTCGGAAAGTGAAGTTGACTACATGTTGTCCATTACCTTCACGTTGTTACTTATGTTATGCACGTCATGATCAGGGGCGGACCTAGTAGGGTCACGTGGGGTCACGTGACCCATGACTTTTGTAAAAAAAAATTAATATAGTGAGTTTTAATGTAGTTTTTTATAAAATAGTAGATATTTTATGTCTTAGTGACCCCACAAATGTCATAAAAATTTAACTATAGAAATTTTTATTTGTCAGTGACCCCATAATTTTTAGTCTCTGGGTCCGCCACTGGTCATGATGACATAGGACTTGGAGATATGTTTTGTCCCAAAGTGGAAGAAATTGTGAACACTGCGCTATGATTTTCATTTTCATGATTTTGGAGACTTCAAAGATTATATTTTCACGATTTTATGACTACATATGATGAGAGATAAGAATACATCTGGCCTCAATTTTACTGTTAAATTGACCATGTAGTCAATTGTGTAACTTACTCTGAACTTAATTCCATAAGAAATAAACCTTGATAAACTACTAATAATGGCCTAGATTGAGATCCAACCGGGACTGTTGGAACCGAACCAATTCCACTGATCGGGACCCGGAATCGACTCAGAATATGACACACTCTTATTGAAGCGGTTCCGATCGAATCTTTGTTTTTAAGATTCAGGCCCGAACCATGTTCGAGTCGAGGGACTGATGGGACTCGAAACCAATGGAATTGGTCAAAACTGACTGTTGCGTTTGAAAATATAACTGTTGGAACATAACCAGATAAAGTTTTTATGAGAAGTGACATATTAATAAAATTTTCTTTGTTTTCTGAATGTGCAATTTTAATCGTAAATTTTAAGTTCTTTTTGCATATTATTCAATACTTGAACAAAAGTTAGACAAAAAATTTAAAAATAAAAATAAAAATGTGCTAAAGAAATTTCAAAACCAGAACTGGGTCTAGAACCGGTCAAAAACCGTAAAAAAACTGGTTCAAATACGAATACATCTCCTATAAATTTGGAATTAGAACTGTGCGCTCATAATCGGTGCGAGCTGATTCGAATACGAATCCTCTCAACTAGGACTCGGAAACGGAACCAACCTGGTTGGATCTGTGACCACCATTAACCTATTTTGTATTAATCGTACGGTATATTATACTAATATTTATTATATTATAACTTGGAAGATGGATGAACTTAAATGTTCAATGAACCGTGTCTACCTGATGAGAGTGAAAGACCGCACAAATGAACAACCCATGTCGCATTCATACCGCCATACGCGACTATAGTGGACCATATTTTTGAGTTTTGAATGGTAGAATAGACTTTATTTATTAGATATTTGTCAGATTTATATTAATGTGTATTGAATATTTTTATTTTTATTTTTATTTTAGATGTTTATGCATGGTCTCACTCTCTCATTATTATTTCAAATGAAATTATTACCATTTTATTATTAGTGAGGAGACTTCTCAATCCCTTCCATTATCATTCAGATGACATTATTAGCCCTTCATTATTAGGGGGCGTTTGTTTTGGGTAATCAGGAAATGATTCTCTTTCCTACTGTTTGTTTTGTTAGATTTTCCTATTTTCAGGAAAGGAAAAGGGAATAGAATTACCCAAAACCCTCTATCTTGATTCTTCACCCCCTACCAGGAAATGAGATTCTCTTTCCCAATTACACTTTGACCAGCGACGTATGACCATTGAGTCATTGACAGATGACTAATGACCAATGACCAGTGACCGATGAATGTTAACCGACAATTAATGACCATTGACCGACAGACGTTGACCATGACCGGCGGCCGTTGACCGGTATTTATTTCATTTCCCCAGCTCAAACAAACCGTCATGAAAATCAAAGAGATTCTTTTCCATTCGTCTCTATTCTCTTTCCTGATTCAATTCTGTTTCCCCGAATGAAACAAACGCCCCCTTAGTGATGGGACCACAAAGATTGTTGTAATACTTACCATTCAAATACGTACTTACAATATGTTTATGTCATGTAAAGCTAGTAGTGCGCAAGAATAGCTCCCAAAATGAGGTTCATTTTTTTATATAAAAAGTCGCACCACCACATTTCAACATATTTGAAGCGATTCAGCAAAAAAAAAAAATTGTACTGCAACTAGTAAGATTTACTATTCATGGACTATAGACGTCTTATTGTGCGGACTATCGGATATCATTTTCAGAAGAAAAAAAAAGTTACAGCGGTACTCCTTTACTTGTTTAAAATATGAGAAAATTCATATGCTACTAAAATGTTTCATAATTAGCGATATACCTGTTTTTTAAACTCTTGATCTCCTATGCCACGAAAATGTTTTGAAATTCACAAAATACCACAATTTGGTAACGGACGTTAACTGTGCCCTAGAAATTACCTTATTGCCCTTGACAATTTTTTTAATTTTTTTTTAAAGTTAGTGGTTTTTATAATGACTATTTTCTTTGATTTTTTTTAAATTCACAATATACCCCTGTTTTACAATAAATTCACAAAATACCCTTGTTTTTACAAAAAAGTTCATAATATGCCCTTGTTTTTATGAGATGTTCACAATATGCCCCTGTTTAATAGAGATGAATAATGGACTCCAAAGGAAGCGCCAAGGAAAAATGATACTACTAGTTGTGATGTTCTAATGTGCAAACTTATTGAGTTTTGAGAGGGACAAACAAACAAGAGATGGATATCTAGTTGGCCTAAACAAGAAAGTGTTGAACTATTCAGACTGCAAATATGTGGCTAGCTTATTGAACAAGATAACAATATCCTGCTAGATGAATAGAGAAAGCATCAAATTCAAAAGAAAAGCGAACAGATTTCAAAGAGAAGAAAGAAATGAAGACTACCCAGGAGATGGACATTTGACAACTTGTGATAGCATATAGTATGTTTCTTTTTTGTAATTTGACCCTGTTATGCTGTTGCAGTATTTGACCGAGTTGAGTTTTTTGCAAACAAAGGAAGAAAACGAAAGTGAAAGAATCTTGAATATTAGTGGTAGTTATATTTTTTTGGGTAAAATACAATGTGCAAGAACACAAAATATGATATGTTGCATATTAATGCTATTATACGCTTCTGTCTAGATTCAGCAACAAGTAGTATTTGTTTTCATCATTTTTCAGTACAGATGTACTCCATTGCTTTTACAGTTCATATCCATCTTCACTGATAATCGACTCCAGAAACTCATTTTATTTTTCCCAAGTATTTGTCAACTTAAGCTTTGTAAACTAGATGCTATTGCTAGCTATGGGGTGTCTAGCCTATATAAACTTGTTTATATATAATCGTGTAATTGTGTTGTGGAAACGTTTATACATAATTATGGAAACGATTATATATTATCATGGAAACGATTATATATTATTGTGGAAACATTTTTATATAATCGTGGAAATGTTTATATGTAATCGTGGCATAACGTTTATATGTAATTGGGTGTGGAAGCGTTTAAATATAATCGTGGAAACGTTAATATGTAATCATGACGTAGAAACGTTTATGTATAATCGTGGTGTGAAAATGTTTATAAATAATCGTGGAAACGCTTATATATAATCGTGGAAACGCTTATATATAATCGTGGAAACATTTATATGCAATCATGGCATGGAAACGTTTATATATAATCGTGGAAACGTTATATAAAATTGTGGCGTAGAAACGTAAACATATAATTGTGGAAACAGTTATATATTATTGTGGAAATGTTTTATATAATCGTGGAAACGTTTACATATAATCGTGGAAAATTATATGTGTAATCGTGGCGTGAAAACATTTATAAGTAATCATGACCTGGAAACGTTTATATGTAATCACGGTGTGGAAACGTTAATATATAATCGTTGAAATGTTTACGAATAATCATGAAAGCATTTACATATAATCGCGCAAACATTTATATGTAATCGTGGCGTGGAAATATTTATATAATCTTGGAAACGTTTATATGTAATCATGACCTGGAAACGTTTATATGCAATTGTGGAAATGTTTATTTATAATCGCGGAAACGTTTATATGTAATCGTGGCGTAGAAACGCAAATGAGAATTGTTATTTGCAGTCACAAATTCTCCAACCCTGAAAATCTGTCGAGTCAGTGACGATGTTATAGAGTATAGAACGACTTCAAAAAAGCTTACCCTACACCACACACCCTAAAAACCACAAACCCTGAAAATTTGTGGAGTCAGTGACAACATTATAAAGTATATAAAGAATTCAAAGATTATCCTACACCACACACCCTAAAAACCACCATAGGTGTAACGCCCCTATTTAACGTATTTACAACGGAATTAAAATACAAAGGCGATTACAGACCATCGGGTTCCAAACACCCGGTACCAACCTCACCAATTACAACCATTACAATTATCTAAGTTACGGTCTGAACTTCGAGAAAACTTAACATAAACAATAACATCAATAAGATACATTAACTCTCCACAAAACCTAATCCCATCCCAATCACTCATTCTCTTCGTGACCACCTGTATAATAACTCGTACCTGCAAGATAAAACCAAACAGCCCACCCGGGAGGGGTGTGTCAGTTCCCTGGAATGGAACTGGTACAATTCTCCAAAAACAATATATAAAACATAACTCTTCAAAATAAACAGTAACTTGAAATCAAACTCTTGAAAGTAAAACAGGGAAAACAAGGCTGAAATACCCCTAACCTTTAAAACTTAATTAAATGATCTATTAATGATCTAAGATGGTTAATAAACATCAAAATATTATTGGGGAACAATCTAAAAGATCTCAACAAGGCAAAACACGCCTTAAGATCGGTAAAGCAAAAAATGTGCTTTAAAGCACCATAAAGATTGTATGACCTCAAATAGGATCCAAAGTGGATTCCTAAGTACTATAATGAAGTAAGGAACACAACAAAACCGTTCTCAAAGAAAACTAAGCTCAGAAACAACCGGTGACACAAAAATGTGCACTAAAACACCTTAAAGCACGTTTTTGTGTATGAGCTCAAAGATAATGACTTTTTGTCATTTAAAGACTGTAATATATTATTTAAATCATTAATTTGATATATAGACTATTTAATAAAGTCTAAATCAAAGTTTGAAAATAAAAATCAAAATATGCCATTTAAGTATGAATAGTAACCCAAATAGTGCATTTTGGACAAATTGACCAAGTTTGGTCAATGGTCAATTAATTTACCCATTTGACCATATGGCTGTCGGCTGGAAAGGAGGTGGGAAGACAGCTCACACATCATTGATTGCCAATTACTACCTAATACCAATTTAGCATAGTAAAAGTTACTTTTCTTACTTTTTCAAATCAATTAAGCCATTCCAATCATTCCCTTGCCTCTTGCCCCATTCCAGCCGATGCAGCAGCCTTCCCAGAACTTCTCAAGGTGTGTTCTTGAGTTAGGAAGACAATTCAAACTCTTAAGCTCTTAAGGTAAGGTTTTAAGGCTTATTTTAGCTCTTTTTCTTCATCTCTTCACTACCTACACTTAGATCTCGTGGCTCATCAATTCCTATGGCTCATTCTCAGTGTTCTAAGGTTAGAACAAGCACCAAACTCAGCTGAAGCAAGTCTAGGGGCCAAGGTTGTTCAAAGTTGCATTTTAAGGTAAAAACATACCTTAAGCCTTTCTATTCTTCATCCGGTTTTCTTCCTTTGATATTTATGAGTTTATACACTCATAATCTTCATATTTACATATTCATTCGTGGTAGCCATTTGGAGCAAGGGTGGCCGAGATCTAAAGCAAATACCCTCTTTTAAGGCATTTTGCCAAGGTAAAACCTATTACCACAGCAGCTTGTTGGTCTAGCTATTTCCTATGTCTATATGGTGAATTTAACACCTTGTGGTGTGTTTAAATCAGGCCTAATTCCTCTTGAAGTTCCCTTGCATTTTTAAGGTGATTTTGCCCTTAAATCTTACATTAATTGTTCCTTATGGTTAAGCTCAAGCTTGGAGTATAACCATATCTTATTTTGGTGTATTAAACATGTATAAATGATGTGGTGAATTTACCTCTAAGCTGCCGAGCTCATACAAGGAGAAATCAAGGTATAAACACCTTAAAACTTATGATTTTATGATTCTTAGCATATATATAAATTATGCCAGAGTGGAGTAATTAATATGGGTTATATTAACCTAAAAATGGAAAAAATGACTAAGATAAATTAAGCTTCATTTAAGTGATTTAATTAACATAATGGTCAAATTAAGACATTATGTGGAAAAATAAATAAACTAAAGTGAGGCCGTGAGTTTATACTATATTTTGAGAGATTTAAAGTGTAATTTATTTTGCAAGTTCAAGGTTGTAATAAGGCCATGTCATTAGGCCATTTTAATTTAAGTTTATAAGCTTATTAGTTAGATTTATGCTTATATAATTAAGTTTGGGGCCAAACCGTAATTACTGGAAAATTATAAAGCCATGGGCTTAATTTAGAGGAATTTAGGGTTTTTAAATGAATTTAATAAAAATTATAACATTTTATAAAGTTTTGTGTCAAAATTGTAAAAAAGAAAAGTATAGGATATGTTTGGTATTTACCGAGAGTTTGGGTCCAATTTGGTATTAGAAGTCAAATTTGACTATATAGGAGACTTTGACCAATTTTGGGGAATTTAAGAAATTAAAATACTACCTTATAGTAAGATGGTATTAAATTGTAAAAGATTTATAAGAGATGGGGTTATTTTGTGATTTCCGAAAACTTGGGGTACTAAATAGAATTTAGAACAGTCCTTAAGTTATTAGGAATTTTTAGAAGTTTATTTGGTTAAATTTGGAGTTTATATGAATTATATAAGTATAATATGATATTTTATAACATTGTTACAAATGGTAACAAATGGGTAAAAACCAAGATTTATAGGAAGTATAAGGTTAGGAATAATATTTATAACCTTTTGGTATAGTTTGGTAATTTTTGGAGTTATATATAAGGTTTTATAAAGATATATGTATAATATATAGTTTTAATGATGTTAGAAAACTATGTATTATAAATTGGGAAGATTTGGTAAATATACAAAGTTTGGTGGTGGGAATTTAATTAAAACGTCCTAGGGTCTGTTCGAAAATTATAGCCTTTTAAAAATTATAGGTTATAATTATATAAGGTTTAAGGATTATAATATAAGATATGTTATAAGTGTAACAATGAAATATAATTTGGGATGGATTTGTGATTTATAGAAGTTTAGTGGTTTATAGTGAAAGCCGAATAATATAAGGGCTGTTTGGTATTTTATAAACAAAATATAACTATAGGTTATAATTGTTTTAATGACTTAAATGTCATAATATATGTTATATAGCTATAATATACATTATATTAATTATGTGATGGATTTTGTAAATACTTAAGAAAATAAGTGTTGTTCGGTAATATGGACATTTTAAAATAAAATTTATAATATGGTTTTAATGTTATAAAGGGTTATAACATTTATAGTATAAGGAATATTCATTGAAAGAGAATGAATATATTATAAAGACATACCATATAATAAATAGTTCCATAATACATGTATATAAATAAATACATGTTATGGAGTGGAAAAATATAATTTGATTTAATAACCATGTATTTCCATAATTAAAATAACATATGATAAAGGGAAAAGAATTACAAACATTAGATATGGAATTCTAATGTTAAGAGTATACATGAGATAATAAGGATTTATATAATTCAAAGTACTTTTACATATGAATTATACTCCATTAATTTGGAAAAAACAAACCTTAGAAAAATAAAAACTAAGGTGAGTTGCATAATAAATGATGAAGAATTATACATGCAATATAGAAACAAACTATATGATATACAAGGGTATATTAAGTTACATGCGATAACAAGTTCAACATTAAGAATATTAATATACAAGGCAAGACTACGCATGTAATATCGTTTCTTCCAAATCTCGAGTTAAGCCGAAAACCCGACAAACGTTGACAGTTAATAACGGGGATTAACCGGGAGGTATTAGTGACGGTACGGGGTACCGTAGAGTTGTGTTGTTATGCGGGATGCTAACCAGTAGTATTATGTATTGTTTAGACTGTTAGAGACGACACACGGAGCATAGGATCTTGCTGATTCATACTCCACCGTAATACAATCAGGGTGAACGGTATGTTGTTATGTGTCTCTGATTGTCTCTGAGGACTTCCTCAGTTCAGACTTCTGTGTGATCTGTGATAAGATTGTTTGTCTGAATGTGTTAATTAATATGCATGAATTGTATATTTATATCTGCTTATTATTTACTGTTGTTGAGTTAACAGTATTGGTTCGTGTATATGAACCTATATATAAAAACGAACTAGCGGCTATGGTGCTATCTTATATGAAATATAAGGATCGTCAGAAAAACGTTGTAGCACTAGGATAATAAGATATACATATTATCCGAGACTTTTATACGGAGCATTGGCCTTTCTAAACGCCGCTCTCGTATCTAACACTGGATCCGAGTTTACAGACTCCGGATTGGACTAATGATCTTGGTCTGCTGTGTTAGAAAATTTGGTAATGCGTTGCGATGGTATAATTAATTAATGGAAGATAGTAAAGCCAAGAGGATGTGGCTCTTGGTGCTGCTGTGATCACAAAAACGATACAGGATGTCCGCGTACGGGTCCGTAAGTATCAAGAAAATTTCCCGTGGGCTAGAATGGCTCGTTGGTCGGAGACTCTACCGCTGGAGTGGCTACTGCCGTGGGTGACCCGCCATAATATATGGGTAATTAGAGACAAGTCGTTTTTAACATGACATTATCACTAGGTATAACTGAACAATTAATACAGCTGAGACTTATACAGTGGCGAACAATATTGGTTTCTACACCATGGACGAGGACTAATACTTGTTTATTATTCTCGTTGTTTCGCTTTGTTGTTCCTTGGTTATACTTGTGGTATATTATGTGTGTTGATGGTTGTGTTATTGTATGGATATTACTGTTAATTGTTTTACAGTTTAAATATTAAAACGGTATTGCATGTAACGAATCTCATGCTCTCGACCAATTAATTGAGGGGTTTGAGGAGGCATGACGGGGCATGTGATAACATACTCAGCAGGGGCTGATTCCATACCACAAACCATTTTTATTGTAGGAGACTAGCTGGTGGGTCGACGCGGGGTGCGACTATTGTGTTACTGTTGGTTAGACTTGGTATGGTGTGATACTAGTGTTGTTTTGGACTTGGGTTGTGTAACCGAGGTGTATTTTGATTAGATGCTCACGGTCTGTAATAATCGGTTATTGTTGGATTTGTTTTTAGATTGTTTAAGTACTACTATCTATCTCTTGTGATCACTGCGGGAATACGTTTCGCAAGTTGATTATCAGGTAATTCGTTATCACCCGTATGGGCGAGTGATAACAGTGACACCATTAGAGCGACAGTCTGTTATTTACCGCTGTGATTTATTTATTTTGTGCGATAGTTATATTATAATTAGGAGCCGAATTAGTAGGGGTGTTACAAAAGTGGTATCAGAGCGGAGTACCGCTCTGATTACAAGAGATAATAGTTTAAGTACCGTGAGCTTAGGTTATTCACACACCAGTACCAAGGAGATAGTTGTAAATGATTTGAGTTAGGTTATGGTTGGGAAAAGTACAGTATTTATACCAAGAACTGACTTTGGTTCTGAATTCTTCAGATGTCTTCTGGAAGACGTTCGACTGGCAAAGGCAGAGGAGGTGGTGGAAGAGGCGGCGGGCCTGGAGGAGGTCCTCCTGAGGCCCCAGCCGTGGGCGTAGCAGAGACGGTAGCAGCCGTCTTCGCTCAGCTGGCCCAGATGGGAGGTGTCCATATAGGAGCACCACCTGTAGTCCCACCCGTACCTGCACCTAGAGAGCCGAATTGGCTAAAGAGCGTAGCTGACATGCGAGTACCTACCTATGACGGAGTTGCTGACCCCACTGTCCTGGAGAGATTCATTGTTGAGCACGAGAAGGCCTTTGATGCCATACATGTGCCTGCTGAGCACCGGGTAGGTATAGCAGCCTTTCATCTGAAGGACGCTGCCAGCACTTGGTGGAGGTCCGTGAAGGCACATTACATTGCTATAGAGGGTTTTGGTTGGACAGGCTTTGTGGAATTGCTGAGAGAGAAGTACTATCCTGCTCATTTGAAGCAGAGGAAGAGGGAAGAGTTTGAGGCCCTGAGGCAGGGTAGTATGACAGTAGATCAGTACTACTCCTTGTTCATTGGGCTCTTGGACTTTGTCCCAGGAGTTGTTTATTCTGATGCGGTGAAAGTGGAGAAATTTAGAGGCGGGTTGCGATATGCTATCAAGGCCGCCATGGGTGCTACCTTGTACCCTACGGTCCAGGTAAAATTAATTGACAGTTTATACCTTGTAACTCAGTTTGATTTATTACAAGTTCGGGGAACTCATTGATGCATTACAGGAGTGTTATGACGCTGCTTCTCGGACTGAGATGATGGTGAACAGGGAGGACGGCCAGGGACAGAAGCGTAAGGCCCCCGAGAAGGAGGCGGAGGTTGAGGCTGGAAGCGGAGGCAATAGGGGTTGGAAGTAAGAACCACCTTAAGTTATTTAATCCATTTAAATTACTTACTTACTGCCTGCTTTTATACCTGCTATTCCTGACACTTTGATGATCACAGGAAGAAAAAGTTCTCCTGGAGGGAGAAGAAGAAGGAGCAGGCCAGCCAAAAGGGCAAGGACAAGGTCCCGATGCTGACCGGGCCTACCTATGATGTCCAGCCTCTTAGATCTGCACCCTCTAAGGGTAAGTGATCTAACCTTGTGAATGAGTTGTGTACTACACCATCCATTACCATCCTTGTACTAATCAGAATGTGATATGATAATAGGATCTGCACCCCAGCGCCACTTTCACTGCAAGCGCTGTGGTAAAGACCACCCGGGCAATCGGTGGACTGCCACCATTGTGGAAAGAAGGGCCACAGGTCGTACGAGTGCTTTGCTAATCCAGAGAGCCGAGCGTACCACCCGCCGAAGGGGACTCAGAGCGCACCTACTGGAGGAGGTGGAGCTCGAGGTGGCTAGAGGGGGCCGGCGCCCCAAGCCCTGAGGGGGCAGCAGCATCAGCAGCCACAGCAGCAGAACCAGAACCAGAGGAACCCGCCGGGCAACCGTATGCTGAATGCAACGGGAGCTTCAGGCGCTGGCACTAGTACCCAGCGCGGTGAAGGTTAGTATTTGAAACCTTAACCATTGTATGAGAGCATGACTAAGTGTTAAACGCTTTACCTTAGCATAAATGTGTGTTTTAGTTACCGCTTTAGATAAACGACTCACCTAGGAAACCTTTTACCTCTTAGGAGACTTCGATATCTGCTATCCCACACTTACAAGACAGAGGTCACCTAGATCCGTGGAAGAAAAACGGGAGTACCCTAGTGAGTTGTGTCATGTGGTCAGACCGGGCATGATACTTCTCAGAGAGTTCCTAACCCTAGATGAGCAAATCGCCATAGTGAATGAGTGTAGAGCTTCAGGTAAGGGCATAGGAGGATTTTATACCCCTGTATTTGATAGTGGTTCTAAAATGAAGCTACACATGATGTGCTTAGGGAAAGATTGGGATCCACAGGCTAGGGTTTATCGAGAGGCGAGGATAGTAGGTGGCGTATCAATACCTAGGATACCTGAGAGTTTCCTAACCTTGGTGAGAAACGTAGTGGATATTGCTCAAGACTGTGAGACTGATTCATTACCCGACATGACACCTGACGTTTGCATTATCAACTACTATGAGCAGGGAGGAAAACTTGGGATGCACCAGGATCGTGATGAGACGACCGAGTCCATCACCAGAGGAATACCGGTTGTGTCATTCTCCATCGGCGATGATGCTGAGTTCATCTATGGAGACCAGAAGAGGATGGATCTAGCAAGCAAGATCGTCCTCAAGTCTGGGGATGTGTTGGTATTTGGTGGAGAGTCGAGGCTTGTATATCATGGTATTAAGAGCATTAAGCTCAATACCGCACCACCAGCTCTAGTGAACGATACCCACATCCGACCTGGCCGTTTAAATTTGACTTTCAGACAGTACTGATGTAATTGTAGTAACTAAGTGTGTAACCTTGTATAATACAGTTGGATGAATGAAATAAGAGTTTTGTATCTTCAAGTATTGTGTTCAGTTTGTTGACACCGTTAAATCATAACTTCAGGCTACGAAAATGGGAAAGAGGGTACCATCTGCATCTTAGATATGGCGCAAGCCAAGGAGTCCGGTAATGTCATCACAGGTATGACAATTACAACCGACAGTAAATTAGTGATTTATTGGGACTCGATGCTAATACGAGAGGTGATCTCAGGTACCTTTCCTGTTGATGGTGTTAGTGCTTCCGTATTGTTCGACTCAGGGGCTTCGCATTCTTTTATTTCCTTGACATTCGCTAAGAAGATGGGGGCCCCCCGAAGCTTTCAGACTTTTCAGTCACCCTTCCTTCAAAGGAGAAAGTAGGTTGCACCAGACAGTATACGGGGTTAGAGATCAGCATCATGACTGAGACCTTTCCCATCGATCTGATCGAGTTCAAGAACTTGGGTTTTGACATTATAGTGGGCATGGATTGGCTGCAGAAGCATAGGGGCCGCCTTCATTGTGCAGAGCATCGACTACTACTGAAGGGGCCGAGCGCAAGACAGTGTCATACCGCAGTGTGAGGAGAGAGCCGACTGTCAAGATCGTGTCAGCATTGTCCCTGATGAAGGATGTTAGGAAGGGCCGACAAGCCTTCCTCTGTTATGTACAAGACACGAGACAGAACGACGTGACGGACGTAGACATTCCAGTCGTGGTATATTTTCCCGACTTATTTCCTGATGAGCTGCCAGGCATGCCGCCTGCGCGCGAGGTTGAGTTCGCCGTCGACTTGTTGCCAGGTACGGGCCCCATTGCTAAGGCACCCTACCGTATGGCACCGGCTGAGATGAGAGAGCTGAAGCTACAGCTGGAGGACCTCCTCGACAAGGGATTCATTCGACCTAGTGTTTCTCCTTGGGGTGCTCCAGTACTGTTCGTCAAGAAAAAGGATGGCAGCATGCGACTCTGCATCGACTACCGCGAGCTTAATGCGGTCACGGTCAAGAACAAGTACCCATTGCCACGAATAGATGATTTGTTTGACCAGTTGAGAGGGGCCAGTGTATTCTCAAAGATAGATCTCAGATCTGGCTACCATCAGATTTGGATTGCAGAGGGCGACATTGAGAAGACAACCTTTAGGACACGGTATGGACACTACGAGTTCACCGTTATGCCATTCGGATTGACGAATGCGCCAGCCATATTCATGGACTTGATGAACCGTCTCTTTAGAGAGCATCTCGATAGTTCAGTTGTAGTCTTCATCGACGATATTCTGATCTATTCAAAGACCAAGGAAGATCATGAGTTACATTTGAGACAGGTGTTGAATATTATGAGAGAGAACCAGCTGTATGCCAAGCTCTCTAAGTGTGAGTTCTGGTTGGACAGCGTGTCATTTCTAGGACACATTATAACAGCAAGCGGGATATCTGTAGACCCTGCTAAGATTGAGGCAGTAAAGAGAGGCCGAGGCCGAAGACGGTTACAGACGTCCGTAGCTTTCTGGGTTTGGCCGGTTATTATCGAAGGTTCGTGAAGGACTTCTCCAAGGTGGCCAAACCAATGACGAATCTAATGAAAAAGGAGTCCCAGTTCTTATGGTCTGCAGAGTGTGAGCAGTCCTTTCAGACGCTGAAGGATCTCCTGACATCGGCACCCATTCTTACTATCCCTGAGGGCACCGATGGGTTCGAGGTATATTGTGATGCCTCTGGAACCGGTCTAGGCTATGTGCTTATGCAGCACGAGAAGGTAGTTGCCTACGCATCCCGACAGCTGAAGAAGCATGAGGTGAATTACCCCACACACGACCTTGAGTTAGCACTAGTACAAAAAACGTCTATTTCGGCGCCCCTATTTCGGCGGTTGTAGATAAAACCGCCGAAATAGGGGCGAGTGGCATGCGAGATGTATAATGTATGTAAAGAAGGGGTCTATTTCGCGCGGTTCCTAGATATGAACCGCCGAAATACCCTTTTTAATAATAAAAAAAATTAAAGAGACCTATTTCGGCGTTCCTTACACGAAACCGCCGAAATAGGTATTTCTATTTTTCTTTTTTTTAATTTAATCATCTATTTCGGCGGTTCTTTGTTAGGAACCGAAATAGGTCTTTAATTTTTTTATTATTAAAAAGGGCCTATTTCGGCGGTTTCTAACAAAGAACCGCCGAAATAGGTCCTTTTAATTAACCCCCCAGCCCAGCTCGACACAATTACGATTTCATTAGGGATTAACCCCTCTTCTCTCTCTGTTCTCCCGGCGACTGCGAACCCGACGCCACCGCCACCACACTTCCGTCGCCCGCCCACCCTCCTCCTCCTCTCGCCTTGCCGGACGTCGCGCCGTCGGTGGTCGTCGCGTCGGTTGGCGTCGCTGCCCTCCTTCCGCCCAGCAACAGAGGCGAATAGAGGTGAGTATAAACCCTAAGTTAAGTTTCGGTTTTGTTTAATAAAATGTTAATGTTGTTAAAATTGTTAGATTGTTGTCACATTGTGATTGTGGATGCTGATATTTATTGTGTGTGTGAAATCTTTGCAAGATTTGGTTGTTAAACTAATAAATTTATGTATGCACACAAGGTGTTTGACGAAATGTCCGAGTGAATTTTTTTTGTTTTTGGCCCTTCTTTTAAGTATAGTTAGGTTAGCTTATTTGGGCTAGATTTATTATGCTTATATATGGGGTGGAACAATGTTTAGCATTATTTGTTTAAGTATAGTTAGGTTAGCTTATTTGTCCACTTAAAATTACTTGTTAATTCACATTTCATAAGTAAATATACATTGTAAATATACATTGGTGAGTGAGATCTCTGCTAGTTATTTTTGCATAAATAAGCAACACATAAATTAGAAAAATTTCATAACTAAATTTGTTTTCAAGAAAAGGATTTTAAATATTGTATTGTTTATGTAATAGTAAAAGTGCGGTGGAGATCTTTAAATTATTTTTTCCTTATGCAATGAAAATGGCATGTATATTTTGTTTATCTAATTGCACAAAATTTGTACTAATCCCAAATGTAAGTTTACTTGTTCGAACAAGTAATATAAGTTAAGCAATTAAGAGTTTCTCCTTGTCTTCATAAACAATATTGTAGTCGAGTTGATGAGTTATCATCTTTGACACTAAGTTCCCCACTCTCTGTAGATTGTATTAGAGTTATACTAAAAAAATTCTTATTGTGCTTGTTTGAATGAGCTAACGATAATGTTTATAATTTACATATTTGATTATGATATTATATTATCGTTAATACATGAGTGTGATGCATAAGAGGTATATTGAAAATTATGGATAACATGTTAAACATGAAAAATACAATTTAGGTTGTTATGTAAGTTATAGTTTGATCTTATCATTTATGAGTTGTTATGAACAACTTCATTCATTGGTTAAATACTATTAAACATTCGGTAGTGTATATATATATATATATATATATATATGAGTATTGTATAGTCGTTAAGTTTAATATAAAATTATTCTAATTGATGTGAATGTTGTTCAATCTTTATGCGTTGCCTCTGTAGAGATTGGCTACACGCGTCTCTCACGCCCGATTGAGAAGAGGGGCTGAAAACAATTCATTTAGAAACCGGTATATTTTTTTTAATTTAACTCTTCATTCTCTTCATTCTCTTCACTCACTGTAAATTTGCAACCTAACTGCATATAAGGAAAAACAAACTACTGAGTTTCTCTTGTGTCTATACGTATTTGTGTCTCTACAGATAAATACTTAAGAAGCTTCTTTACCATTTGATGGTAGATTGAAAGCGGAGCGGAGAACAATTCATTTTCGAACCGGTAATATAATCTAACTTATCATTTTTCTCTTTTGTACTTTGTATTTGATTTCCACAAATTATTGGAATTTCGTTTGATGAATAAATTTGGTATATATTAGTTTGGTTTATGATTGAAATTTGTGTTGTTGAATAATTGGTGAATGCTTAATAATAGGCATGGTTGTGTCTTTTTTTACTTTGTATTTGATTTCCACAAATTATTAAAATTTGGTTTGATGGATAAAGTTGGTATTAGTTTGATTTGTGATGGAAATTTGTGTTGATGAATGGTTGGTGAATGCTTAATAATAAGCATGGGATAGGTAAAATTATGCAAAAGTCATGCCTTTTTTTAAAAAAAAAATCTCTTCGTAATTAATATTGTTTGATGTATGTGTATATGTCTAACAATATCTAATTTTTTTATTAGGTCTCACTACATTCAAGTCCGTGAATCACCTCTCTTGTTTCCCGCCTTCTTCCATTACTGTTGCACTTTCCTCCTCTGTGCACAAGTAAGTAACTAAACCTTATTATTTGTTTAATAAATGCAATTATGTATTTAAATATAAGTGCTAGTACATAATTTAGCTTCATTCCCTATTTGTTGATGCATTTCTTTTGTAATTTATTTTTTGTTGCTCCCTTGCAGAGACATATCAGAAGTGGTATTGCTGCATCTCTCGCACAGAAGCCTACCTCTCAGGCACCAGTCTCCCCTGTCCATAAATCCTTAAAAAACAAGTACGTATTTTAACTCTCGATTCTTTGTTAATCTCTAAACCGGTTTGAACTTATACAGTGGAGAATTGAAAGCGTTGATTTGATGATCTGAATTTGCAATTGGTTTTCAGTTAGCTAGTAAAGAATTGATTTATTTTAATTGTTGGTTGCTGCCATTGTTGGAATGTTTGTGGTTGTGATGACTTTGGTGAGTGCTGAATAATAAGCACGGGATGTGTACAATTATGCAAAGGTCATGCCGAATTTTTTGTAGAAAAAGTATTCGTAATATTGTTTTAAACACCGGTTTCTGTTTTAGAAGTGCAACAATTTCTTAAATTTAAAATGCTAGTTTATTTTGTGTTTGCAACCTTGAGTTAGGCTAGACTAATTGACAATCATCCCAGTCATGCTCCATTAAGAAATAAACATGTGCAACTTAATACAGACCATATTCTACAATGGCTCTAACTCACACCTGTGATCTGTTGCACATGTAGTATGGAGCGTGAATGGATGTATGGTGATAGAGGCGAACATTTTGACAAAATGCTGAAAGAGTTTTGCAAAGCTGCAGTGCAACACAAGGACAGGACAAAGGCGGAGAAAATTCCATGTCCTTGTGTTGATTGTGGTGTGGTTAGACATTATTCAAGCATCAACCTCGTACAATTCCATGTGAAGACGCGTGGTTTCATGCCACATTATACAAAATGGATTTTTCATGGAGAACCGGTTGAAGATAATGCTTCATCTTCCTACAGTCACGATCGGTGTAACTCAAGAACCGAGCAGACATTCGATACTACTAACGAGTCAGAACTCCCAAGCGCTTCCGGAGTCAATGTTGACAGTGAGTCGACTTATCATGATGAACAAATTGACGAGATGCTTGATAACGTTGAGGATAACTTTGTCGACCGGCCGGATGAGTATCAAAGGTTGTTGGACGCATCCAAAACGGCGTTGTATCCTACTTGCACTAAGTACACGAAATTGACAGCTATATTGAATTTGTTCAACCTGAAGGGAAGATATAGATTGAGTGACAAAGGTTTCACGGCATTCCTCGAGCTGATTCATGATATGCTACCGGATGAGAACGGTCTCCCTACCACCACGTATGAGGCAAAGAAATGGGTGTGTCCAATGGGAGTAGAGTACAAAAAAATTCATGCGTGTCCAAACAACTGTGTGTTGTACAGGGGTGAATACGAACATCTGGACAATTGCCGAAATGTTCGTTGTCCCGGTATAAGCATAAAGATGGTGAGTACTCCTCCGTTCAGAAAAAAAGCCCTCCAGCAAAACTTGTTTGGTATTTGCCGATTATACCCAGATTCAAACGGTTGTTTACGAATCCGAAAGATGCAAAGAACTTACGATGGCATGCGGAGGGTAGAAAGAGTGATGAGAAACTAAGACATCCAGCAGATGGGCCTCAGTGGAGAAACATCAATAGACGGTACAAAGAACATTTCGGACATGAAGATAGGAATCTGAGGCTTGGGTTATGTACTGATGGAATGAACCCGTACGGCACATTGAGTAGTCAACACAGTACATGGCCTGTTCTGCTAGTGATCTACAATTTGCCCTCATGGTTGTGTATGAAACGAAAGTACATCATGTTATCTCTCCTGATATCTGGTCCCAAGTTGTTGAGATGCTTGATTTATCCTTGTAACACCCCTACCCTATTCGGCTCCTAATCAACTTAATTAACAATGTAATCGCAGCGGTAATCTCAACAATTGTACTACTGGTGTCACCGTTCTTACTCGCCCATACGGGTAATAACGTGCCTACTGATGTAATCTTAAATACGAAACATTTTCCCACAGTGACAACAAGAGATAGATCTAAACTTCCCAAACCAAGATAAAATACATTCACAGTGAGCTTTCTAAGTATCCAAAACCTATACATTTCTAGATTCGAATCAAAATGCAACAGTGCATGTTCAAATAACTGTAATCAAACTACATCCAACTTCCAACATAAACGAACTGCTAACCGCCGTGATAACGAGAAACTCCTATACATCATACTAAATCCATAAAGCATAAACATCGACAAGTGAGCATCTACCCAAACCTGAATATACACAACCTTACCATAATACAATTCACCATCTTCATCGTCATATAGACAAACTCCATGCGCAGTAATAATTAAAGTGAAACTCCAATTACCCTGTTCCTGCTCTTCGGCTTCGACAATAATCAACAACCTGAAATGGTGTAGTATCAGCGATAGACGTTGAGTATGCCGGGCCTGGACCCTAATGGTCACTTGTCATATTAACCATCTTATTATTAGATTGGTTTCATGCTTTACCGTTTTACAGTTATAATCAATACTGTAACATAATGTATAATATACATAATCATCCATACAAATATTCATAGATATTCAACCATCCATCCAATCCAAACAATCATTTAATAACATAATCCACAATTATATATCGAACGTATCGAACAACCACAAAATGATGTACAATGTACAATCGCCGTAGTGTATACCATCCTTTATTAATTTATTTTAGTTTGGCCTTCAAGGCCCCATCCATATGTACAATGTACATTCGCCGAAGCGTACAGTTTCCATCGTTAATTTAGTTTACAATTAGCCTTGTAGGCTCCATCCAATCATGTTTAATTATTAATACCAGTTGGGCGTCATGTTAGGACAACCCGATAACCTCACCATGGACAGTAGTCCTCCCGTACACAAAGGTGCTCATTTCGCCAGAGGTCCGGAGGCCCCTGACTCTCTTATGTCTCGTAAGACGTCCATAAAAAGGCCGTAGCCACCTGATCCACGATCCAGTTTGGGCTCGTTGGATATAACCTGGAGCGGAATCCAATTAGGAAACCCCTCAGTGATCACAAATGTGCAACCAAGTAGTTCGTAAACTACCGGGATTCCTCCACTCAACTCAACTCATACCATCTCTCTCTCATAATGTTTAAGATATGCTCGTAGTCTTATGGAGAATAATTATTAATTAGCTGCCCAATGGGTCTCACGCATACCTAGAAGTAATCTAGGTTATATTCATGTTCGAGATATGCTCTAGAGACCGACAATGTCGTGACTCGTCCCTAAGTGTTTTACTTAGGTTACCATATACTTAATATTAATACTATGGTATTATATCAAGTAACCGTCATGTCATCACAATAACGTATATGTATGTTATATAAGTCGATCTATAGTCGGTAGTGTTAGTCCCGTAGGACGCTCGTGCATAAAGTAATAATGCAGTAACACTTAAACACATACATGTAACCACACACATATAACACACAAGTTATATCAACCAAATCCGAGCCCAAGGAGCAACCTTAGGACAACTCGGATCAAAGGTGGTCAGTATGATGATGCTCAAATTGTTGAGATACTTGAGGAATGGTCGGAGTTCGTCTGTACAAGTTTAATGAATTGATGATCATGAAGATGTTTTGTGAACTTTTTGGAGTATGTAATTGTAACTCTGTACACTTGTGGATGGTGTAATGGTAGATTTGAATTGTAATGTTGTTTTTTATTTGTAATGAAAGTGTGTAAATAAGTGTAATTGCATTGGTTTTGTTAACTCTCAAATTGTGGTGCGTCGTTGGTATTAATTGGGAGCTTTTATAACTTTTAAAATGTGTGCTGGAGCTCCCTGTATGGATGAAGCTTTATTACAGGTCTCATTGAAACAAATGCGGTGAATATATATATATATAAGCTAGGATGGAAAAAAACAAAAAAAAATACCCCTATCTCGGCGGTTCTAGAGCACAACCGCCGAGATAGACCCATGGGATTGACCGATGCTGAGTTTGACCATGAGTCTATCTCGGCGGTTCTTAGAGAACAACCGCCGAGATAGACTCATGGTCAAACTCAGCATCGGTCAATCCCATGGGTCTATCTCGGCGGTTGTGCTCTAAGAACCGCCGAGATAGACTCATGGTCAAACTCAGCATCGGTCAATCCCATGGGTCTATCTCGGCGGTTGTGCTCTAAGAACCGCCGAGATAGGTACACCTATTTCGGCGGTGCTCATTTCGGCGGTTCACAACCGTCGAAATAGGCCCATTGGAACCGCCAAAATAGGCCTTTTTTCTACTAGTGTAGGCACAATAGTCTTCGCTTTGAAGATCTGGCGACATTATCTTTACGGTGTGACAGTCACTATGTACTCTGATCATAAGAGTCTACCATCTCTTCTCTCAGAAGGAGCTGAACATGCGACAGAGAAGATGGGTCGAGTTCTTGAAGGACTACGACATAGACCTGAGGTATAAGGAGGGTAAGGCGAATGTAGTAGCCGACGCCCTGAGCCGCAGAGCTCATTCATTGTTTACATTATTAGCGAGCAGCAGTATGATTGATGAGATACGAGTTGCACAGGAGAGTGATCAGTATATGCAGAGTATCAGACAGAAGATGTCAGAGGGTTGTTTCGAGAGATAGAAGTATGACTTCGAACTGTGTGATGATGGCATGATTCGACTGAATGGCCGTTTGTGTATTCCAGTCTTCTCCTGACCTGAAGGAGAAGATACTCCAGGAGGCTCATTGCTCGTCCTTATCCGTCCACCCTGGTTCTTCGAAGATGTATAAGGATTTGAAGGTTCATTTCTGGTGGAGCGGGATGAAGAAGGATGTAGCTGAGTACGTGGCTAGATGCTTGACCTGTCAGAAGGTTAAGTTTGAGCATAGGAGACCCGGAGGTTTAGTGCAGTCTATGTCTATTCCTTGCTGGAAGTTCGAGGACATCTCGATGGATTTCGTTGTCGGTCTCCCACCGACTAAGGGAGGACTGAACACGATTTGGGTCATTGTGGACCGTCTGATGAAGGTGGCAAAATTTGTTGCTATGAAGGATACCTGGAAGGTCCCGAAGTTAGCGGACTTGTTCCAGAAGGAGGTGATCCGGCACCATGGTGTGCCAAAGACTATTGTTTCTGATAGGGACCCTCAATTTTTGTCCAGATTCTGGGGACAGGTTCAGGAAGCCTTGGGTACAAAGTTGAAGCTTAGTACGGCGTTCCATCCACAGACCGACGGTCAGAGTGAGAGGACCATCCAGACACTAGAGGACATGCTGAGAGCATGTGCCTTAGATTTTCAGGGGAGCTGGTTAGAGCGTCTACATTTGATAGAGTTCGCCTACAACAACAGCTACCACTCCTCGATACAGATGCCACCGTTTCAGGCCCTTTATGGTAGATCGTGTAGGACTCCTTTATGCTGGGATGAGGCCAGCGAGACTACGCTTCTAGGACCAGAGTACCTAGAGCAGATTAAGGAGGATGTCCTACAGATTCGTAAGAACATGAGGGAAGCTCAGGACCGGCAGAAATCATATGTAGACACCAGAAGGAGGGACATTGAGTTCACTACCGACGATATGGTATTCCTTAGAGTGTCACCCATGAAGGGGATATTCCGGTTCGGGCAGAAGGGCAAGTTGAGCCCAAAGTACGTTGGACCTTATGCGATTAGGGAGCGAGTGGGCCCGTTAGCCTACAAACTGGATTTGCCAGCAGAGCTCGGGAGGGTGCATGACGTCTTCCACGTTTCACAGTTGAAGAGGTATGTGCCCTATCCATCGCACGTTTTACAGCCAGAGACTTTAGAGTTGGACCCCGCTCTACGATATGAGGAAGTACCACTCCACATTCTCGATACGAAGACGAGGCAGACTAGGAACAAGACCGTTAGCATGGTCAAGGTTCTCTGGTCAAACCATGAGGTGGAGGAGGCTACATGGGAGTTAGAGGACTCCATGAGAGCGAAGTACCCAGCACTCTTCGAGTAGTAGCTGTGATACTTATACGGGTTCGTGGTCAAACCCTTTTTAAGGGGGGTAGACACCACTTGGCTTGCGCATATGTTATGCATTAGGTCTTGTTTTTGTGGTGTGTTTTGGTAGTATGCTGCATCATACATGTTTGTTTGGATGATTGTATGTCTGATACATCTTATGTATGTGCCTTAGTGCACCTGGTTGAATATATATATAGTACCGTGAGTACTTTTGTTGATGAATTGGATGTGCACCCTGTTTAGTGCTATGAAACGAATGAGTTTATACCATGATGTTTGGCTATTTGATATATGTTGTATGTATAGACTAGGTCTGAACCTAGTGGGAGTTACTCCCTAGCGATGGACTGTTTGGCTACTTAGTGAAACTTGATTCCTTAGGTGAACTGTAGAGGATTAAGGACTTCGGGACGAAGCCTTTTTAAGGGGGGTAGACTGAAATACCCTAACCTTTAAAACTTAATTAAATGATCTATTAATGATCTAAGATGGTTAATAAACATCAAAATATTATTAGGGAACAATCTAAAAGATCTCAACAAGGCAAAACACGCCTTAAGATCGGTAAAGCCAAAAATGTGCTTTAAAGCACCATAAAGATTGTATGACCTCAAATAGGATCCAAAGTGGATTCCTAAGTACTATAATGAATTAAGGAACACAAAAAAACCGTTCTCAAAAAAACTAAGCTCAGAAACAACCGGTGACACAAAAATGTGCACTAAAACACCTTAAAGCACGTTTTTGTGTATGAGCTCAAAGATAATGACTTTTTGTCATTTAAAGACTGGAATATATTATTTAAATCATTAATTTGATATAATAGACTATTTTATAAAGTCTAAATCAAAGTTTGAAAATAAAAATCAAAATATGCCATTTAAGTATGAATAGTAACCAAAATAGTGCATTTTTGGACAAATTGACCAAGTTTGGTCAATGGTCAATTAATTGACCCATTTGACCATATGGCTGTCGGCTGGCAAGGAGGTGGGAAGACAGCTCACACATCATTGATTACCAATTACTACCAGATACCAATTTAGCATAGTAAAAGTTACTTTTCTTACTTTTTCAAATCAATTAAGTCATTCCAATCATTCCCTTGCCTCTTGCCCCATTGCAGCCGATGCAGCAGCCTTCCCAGAACCTCTCAAGGTGTGTTCTTGAGTTAGGAAGACAATTCAAACTCTTAAGCTCTTAAGGTAAGGTTTTAAGGCTTATTTTAGCTCTTTTTCTTCATCTCTTCACTACCTACACTTAGATCTCGTGGCTCATCAATTCCTATGGCTCATTCTCAGTGTTCTAAGGTTATAACAAGCACCAAACTTGGCTGAAGCAAGTCTAGGGGCCAAGGTTGTTCAAAGTTGCATTTTAAGGTAAAAACATACCTTAAGCCTTTCTATTCTTCATCCGGTTTTCTTCCTTTGATCTTTATGATTTTATACACTCATAATCTTCATATTTACATATTAATTCAGTTGGTTAGCCATTTGGAGCAAGGGTGGCCGAGATCTAAAGCAAATACCCTATTTTAAGGCATTTTGCCAAGGTAAAACCTATTACCACAGCAGCTTGTTGTTGTCTAGCTATTTCCTATGTCTATATGGTGAATTTAACACCTTGTGGTGTGTTTAAATCAGGCCGAATTCCTCTTGAAGTTCCCTTGCATTTTTAAGGTGATTTTGCCTTAAATCTTACATTAATTGTTCCTTATGGTTAAGCTCAAGCTTGGAGTATAACCATATCTTATTTTGGTGTATTAAACATGTCTAAATGATGTGGTGAATTTACCTCTAAGCTGCCGAGCTCATACAAGGAGAAATCAAGGTATAAACACCTTAAAACTTATGATTTTATGATTTCTTAGCATATATAAAATTATGCCGAGAGTGGAGTAATTAATATGGGTTATATTAACCTAAAAATGGAAAAAAATGACTAAGATAAATTAAGCTAGTCACTTAAGTGATTTAATTAACATAATGGTCAAATTAAGACATTATGTGGAAAAATAAAAAACTAAAGTGAGGCCGTGAGTTTATACTATATTTTGAGACATTTAAAGTGTAATTTATTGCAAGTTCAAGGTTGTAATAAGGCCATGTCATTAGGCCATTTTAATTTAAGTTTATAAGCTTATTTAGTTAGATTTATGCTTATATAATTAAGTTTGGGGCCAAACCGTAATTACTGGAAAATTATAAAGCCATGGGCTTAATTTAGAGGAATTTAGGGTTTTTAAATGAATTTAATAAAAATTATAACATTTTATAAAGTTTTGTGTCAAAATTGTAAAAATAGAAAAGTATAGGATATGTTTGGTAATTACAGAGAGTTTGGGTCCAATTTGGTATTAGAAGTCAAAGTTGACTATATAGGAGACTTTGACCAATTTTGGGGAATTTAAGAAATTAAAATACTACCTTATAGTAAGATGGTATTAAATTGTAAAAGATTTATAAGAGATGGGGTTATTTTGTGATTTCCGAAAACTTGGGGTACTAAATAGAATTTAGAACAGTCCTTAAGTTATTAGGAATTTTTAGAAGTTTATTTGGTTAAATTTGGAGTTTATATGAATTATATAAGTATAATATATGATATTTTATAACATTGTTACAAATGGGTTAAAACCGAGATTTATAGGAAGTATAAGGTTAGGAATAATATTTATAACCTTTTGGTATAGTTTGGTAATTTTTGGAGTTATATATAAGGTTTTATAAAGATATATGTATAATATATAGTTTTAATGATGTTAGAAAACTATGTATTATAAATTGGGAAGATTTGGTAAATATACAAAGTTTGGTGGTGGGAATTTAATTAAAATAGTCCTAGGGTCTGTTCGAAAATTATAGCCTTTTAAAAATTATAGGTTATAATTATATTAAGGTTTAAGGATTATGTAACACCCCTACCGCTAATACCGTCATTACTGTACAAATACTTACCTTCGCAGCGGATATTACTTACTCAACGGCGGGTGTACAATGCCGTTAGTCACCCACGTGACTAACAAGGCGGATTACAATACTACATACTATCGATCTGATGATTATGAATATACCGAGTACTCTACATCATACAATACTTCCCATTGCATACTCATCCATAATCCAATTACAACTCCAATACAATACTATACCGAGTATACTACAATCCTTAAATTACCGATACAGTTCAAACTTCCAAATTCGCATTACAATACAAGTACCGATCCCTACTATACAACTACCCATGCTTACGTAGCAGTCCCCGTCCTACTCTCTCGAACGGTGAACAGCTTCGGTACCTGCACACTAAAAAGGGTCCCCCGAGGGGGTCAGCTTACGCTGCATATGAAATCCGCATATACCGCGTGCTAACCGCGGTACGCCGACTACTTTGGGTCGGATATACATGGAGTTCATTTTACATGCATACATACATACTCATACTACACAATACAATCAAGGATACCTACATAAATACACAAGTACAATACCTACTAAGGAAGACAATTCAGTAGTCAACCATTCGTATTTGTTATACATTCTTTACTCTTCGTACTGTGTTCTATATTCGTTGCTTTACTCATACTTACTCCTTACTCTTGCATACTCATCACTCCATGTTCAATACCTTACTCGTACACGATCCTTACTCTGTGCTCGTTACTATACTAGTGCATACTCACCACTCGATTCTCCATACTTACTCTACATACTCGATACTCGGTACTTACTCATACTCATACTGCCTTACTGTATACGCTTACCTTACTCATACATACGCAATAGACCATTACGTGGCCTCTGGGGCGGAGTCATACTCAAGACTCGCCACCGACCTACATACGAGGGCTATACGCTTAGCTCCTCAACTCCAAAGTCCGTTCTACCGGACTACACAATTCCCAACACTCTTCTCTCAGAGCACAATACAACCTCATGGGTTAGCCTAGAAGTATCTCTCGATAACCTCTGTTGCAGGGAATTACCACCGTCTAGTATCCTCAGATTTAAGGGTTTCCCCAACATATCGAATACTCTCTCGTTCGGGGCATACTTACATCAGTCGGGTCCTCTCATAATGGGTCGACTAATTACTAAGGGGTTTGGAGATCCCTCATCATTCTTTACTACTCTCATGGTTCATGTTTTTCCCCAAGAATAATCCCTCTAATAGAGGTTACTTATATACTTCCACTACTGTTCGTTTGTAGATTATTCATTTCGTTTCTCCTACCGTTATCGGGAGGTTATCACTCCCGTACACTCTCTCACATTCTAGTGAGTTCATTGGTTTTACGTTCCCATTTATTGGTTTGTTGGTTTAGTGCGTTGCTACGGTTTCATTAATTCACACATGACTCTCGCTACGAGTCAATACACAACAAGACTCATCTATGAGTCGGTCTACGCACTAAGTAAAGCCACACAATCATTCAAGAAGGTTAGCTCAATCAACATACAGCAAGACATATAATGAAAGGCAATAAACCGTTTTCATGCTTTAGTCTTGATTAGCCGGCATACAGCACACAAATCAACGTAACTCGGTTAGCATACGGGGCATGAGGAAATCATACCTTTCACCGGAGTTAGATTCACCATGTGTTCCCTTGTTCCATGGTTCGTACTTGTACCACTGATAATATTTCAACATGATTATTAATACTATACTCTTTCGATACACAAATAATTACTATTCCCGTACTTACCCCGTTATCCCGGTATACTTAATGTTCTCATACTCTCAACCTACCTCATTACTTTTCATACTTGTTTCCTACTCCCATACTTACTTCTTCACCATTGTTGTCACATTAATGGTATATTACTAAGGTCCTCTATTCATGTACTGACCTACATACATACATACATATGATTACTATGCTACTATATATTTTTTTTTTTGTAAGTTAGGGCCGTCCGACCCACCGTCCGACCCAAGCCCTGGGTCGGACCGTTCCAGTAGATTCTCTTCTCAGAAATTCCCCCTGTCCGACCCAGCACTATTCCGTCCGACCCATACTCCCTGGGTCGGACCATTCCAGAAGGTTTTAGTCCTGTCGTCCAAGCTTCGTCCAACCCACGTCCGACCCAACGTCTGGGTCGGACGAAGTCAGAAACTTCGACGACGGAAATTTTAGCCTGTCCGACCCACGTCCGATCCACGGCTCTGGGTCGGACCATTCCAGAAAGTTTACATCTCGTTGTTTAAGCCCTGTCCGACCCACGTCCGATCCAGACTCTGGGTCGGACGGTTCCAGAACTTGTTACAGATTTTGTTTTTCCTTCCCAATTTCACCCATTGTTTCCCCAATCTTCCTACATACATCCTAACATGTTTTAGTACCATTTAAACATTCTAAATCCTCTTAATTCATCCACCAAATCCATTACTAAATCCATCGAACAACTTACACAATTTCCCTCACTTCCTTTCAACACTTACAACAGTTTTTCATTCTCTAATGCTACATATTCTTCTACAATTCCTACCATTCAATATCTCCTCTACCAATGTCACTCCTAGCATCCCAAATACATTTCCAAGCCATTACATTACCTACACCCAAGTCCGACTCTCCACTTACCAAATCTTGCACATTAAATTCTCTTAACTCCACCAATGTGTTCTTATACACTTTGCTACAGATTGTACACTTCCTATTCCTCATACTACAATTGCCATTCCAATGGTCATTAAACATCCCTACTATCCTCAATACATACCTTGGTTCTCCCATTCACCAAGTCATCCACAAATGTACACATTCCTACCAAAATTTTGCCATAGTTCACCTACAATTCTCACTTATCCACACATACCCATTATCACCAAAATCATTCCTATTCTAGCCACACCCATACAAGGGTCCTACCAGAAATACAAGCAATCTTAATACATCATTAATTCCTCAAAACACAATATCAATACATATACACAATTCCTTGGCTCTAGGGCCTACAATCCACATACTTGTTCACAAATACCCAAACTTTCACAATTACAATTCTACTACATTATTTTGGTTTCTTTAAATTGGTTTACCCATTCCCATTATCCTAGTGCATTAAAATTTTAGCATTAAGGAAGAGCTCTTACCTTGAGCTTATATTTCCTTCATTTCTTTTCCACTTCTTCTCCTTCTCTTTTTCTTGCAAAATCGGCCATGTGGGGGATGGAGTTTCCAAACTCCATCCCAACACCCAAATTACATAAGGAGAATATAATTAGACTTCTAATCTCTTAAAACACTACTATTCAATGAAGGGTTTAAATCACCATTAGTTAGGGTTTTTACCTTGGAGTTTTTAAGAGAGGTTTTTAAGCCTTGAATACAAAGGAGAGTTCCTCCACCATTGGAGAGTTGAACCAAGCTCAAACAAAGAAGAGAACAAGGTATTACAAGAAGGGCAAAAATCAGTTATACAAGGAAGGTGGAGGAAACTTGAATCTTTTATGGAGATTTTTACCTTGTTGGAAAGAGGAGACTCCAAGCTTCACAATGGTGTGCTTTTCTCTTCAAATGGAGAAAACCTGGAGATGAAACTCATCCTTTTCGAATTTTGGAAAGATAGAAATGTAGAGGAGGATGAGGGGATTACAAATATGTAATTTATTTTACATTTGGAGCTCACATGGAGGTAGAGCAAGGAGAGAAAGAAGAGAAGCCATGGGGGCATCCTTGAGCTCTCAAAAATCGGTTGCAAGGGGGAGAAGGAGGGAGTGCTCACGGTGGGAAGGAGAAAGAATAGGAGAGAGAGAAGGGAAATGAGAGAATAAGAGGAGAGGGGGTATTTACTTTTGTACCTTTTTACTTTTTTTGCTTTCTTTTTTATTCTTATTTGTTACTGTGTGTGTGTGTGTGTGTGAGAGGGTTGTTTACCCAGTAAAAATCGGCCCCCACTATACTGTTAAGCTGGGGCAGTTTCTCGTCTTTTACAGAAGACGCTCGTTATTTACCCGGTTTTGATACTATTCACTAACCGGGCCCGTTTTCCGGAAATTTTCTCGTTTCTTTATTTTTATTGGTTATTAAGCTTCCATAAATGCTTAATAATATTATTCCATGAATTATAATTTTTTTACGGGTCTGTTTGACCACTTACAGTCACGCTTTCGGGTTTCCTCGAAAAACGTGCGCTAAAGCTCTTTTAGCGTTTTAATACATTTCTTGGATCCGTTTTCTCCGGGAATCATTCCCGTATACTAATTAGGCATGAATAAGCCTTAGGAATCCTTACGATACTATAACCGAGGTTTCGTACCTCCTATGGTTATTTAACGCTCATTTTAGCGTTTTCCGCTTTCTAAGCGTTTTCCTCATTTCCTTTTGGATTTATTTTCTTTACCAAAATTACTTAGGCACTATTAGGCCCTTAAATACTATATTAGAATAATATAATCACCATATTTAAGTTCGGGGTATTTCAGATTATAATATAAGATATATGTTATAAGTGTAACAATGAAATATAATTTGGGATGGATTTGTGATTTATAGAAGTTTAGTGGTTTATAGTGAAAGCCGAATATATAAGGGCTGTTTGGTATTTTTATAAACAAAATAAACTATAGGTTATAATTGTTTTAATGACTTAAGTGTCATAATATATGTTATATAGCTATAATATAACATTATATTAATTATGTGATGGATTTTGTAAATACTTAAGAAAATAAGTGTTGTTCGGTAATATGGACATTTTAAAAAAATTATAATGTGGTTTTAATGTTATAAAGGTTATAACATTTATAGTATAAGGAATATTCATTGAAAGAGAATGAATATATTATAAAGACATACCAATAATAAATAGTTCCATAATACATGTATATAAATAAATACATGTTATGGAGTGGAAAAATATAATTTGATTTAATAACCATGTATTTCCATAATTAAAATAACATATGATAAAGGGAAAAGAATTACAAACATTAGATATGGAATTCTAATGTTAAGAGTATACATGAGATAATAGGGATTTATATAATTCAAAGTACTTTTACATATGAATTATACTCCATTAAATTTGGAAAAAACAAATCTTAGAAAAATAAAAACTAAGGTGAGTTGCATAATAAATGATGAAGAATTATACATGCAATATAGAAACAAACTATATGATATACAAGGGTATATTAAGTTACATGCGATAACAAGTTCAACATTAAGAATATTAATATACAAGGCAAGACTACGCATGTAATATAACGTTTCTTCCAAATCTCGAGTTAAGCCGAAAACCCGACAAACGTTGACAGTTAATAACGGGGGATTAACCGGGAGGTATTAGTGACGGTACGGGGTACCGTAGAGTTGTGTTGTTATCGGGATGCTAACTAGTTGCATTATGTATTGTTTAGACTGTTAGAGACGACACACTGAGCATAGGATCTTGCTGATTCATACTCCACCGTAATACAATCAGGGTGAACGGTATGTTGTTATGTGTCTCTGATTGTCTCTGAGGACTTCCTCAGTTCAGACTTCTGTGTGATCTGTGATAAGATTGTTTGTCTGAATGTGTTAATTAATATGCATGAATTGTATATTTATAGCTGCTTATTATTTACTGTTGTTGAGTTAACAGTATTGGTTCGTGTATATGAACCTATATATATAAAACGAACTAGCGGCTATGGTGCTATCTTATATGAAATATAAGGATCGTCAGAAAAACGTTGTAGCACTAGGATAATAAGATATACATATTATCCGAGACTTTTATACGGAGCATTGGCCTTTCTAAACGCCGCTCTCGTATCTAACACTGGATCCCGAGTTTACAGACTCCGGATTGGACTAATGATCTTGGTTTGCTGTGTTAGAAAATTTGGTAATGCGATGCGATGGTATAATTAATTAATGGAAGATAGTAAAGCCAAGAGGATGTGGCTCTTGGTGCGTGCTGTGATCACAAAAACGATACCAGGATGTCCGCGTACGGGTCCGTAAGTATCAAGAAAATTTCCCGTGGGCTAGAATGGATCGTTGGTCGGAGACTCTACCGCTGGAGTGGCTACTGCCGTGGGTGACCCGCCATAATATATGGGTAATTAGAGACATGTCGTTTTTAACGAGACATTGTCACTAGGTATAACTGAACAATTAATACAACTGAGACTTATACAGTGGCGAACAATATTGGTTTCTACACCATGGACGAGGACTAATACTTGTTTATTATTCTCGTTGTTTCGCTTTGTTGTTCATTGGTTATACTTGTGGTATATTATGTGTGTTGATGGTTGTGTTATTGTATGGATATTACTGTTAATTGTTTTACAGTTTAAATATTAAAACGGTATTGCATGTAACGAATCTCATGCTCTCGACCAATTAATTGAGGGGTTTGAGGAGGCATGACGGGGCATGTGATAACATACTCAGCAGGGGCTGATTCCATACCACAAACCATTTTTATTGCAGGAGACTAGCTGATGGGTCGACGCGGGGCGCGACTTTTGTGTTACTGTTGGTTAGACTTGGTATGGTGTGATACTAGTGTTGTTTTGGACTCGGGTTGTGTAACCGAGGTGTATTTTGATTAGATGCTCACGGTCTGTAATAATCGGTTATTGTTGGATTTGTTTTTAGATTGTTTAAGTACTACTATCTATCTCTTGTGATCATTGCGGGAATACGTTTCGCAAGTTGATTATCAGGTAATTCGTTATCACCCGTATGGGCGAGTGATAACAGTGACACCATTAGAGCGACAGTCTGTTATTTACCGCTGTGATTTATTTATTTTGTGCGATAGTTATATTATAATTAGGAGCCGAATTAGTAGGGGTGTTACAAAGGCACTTTAAAATCACCAAGTCAAAGATAACAAGTTAAGGCTAGGGACAAATAATAGAAAGGTAAAGTTAGTCAATCCAAAAATCACACCATGAGTTAGTGAACATCCAATGCTCAAGTTAGAACCAATTCCAGTTAGGAGTAGAGAGACCCAAGTAGTCACAAGGACTAGGAATGAAAGAAGATATCCAAGAACCAACAACTCAAGAGTGGAATAAAACCAATTGGGAGAGATGGCCCCCACCGCCAAATATCAATGTCCATATGGACGAGGGATATACAGCCCCCTGCTGTCAAATATAAATGTCCTGGTGGACGAGGGATATACAGCCCCCTGCTGTCTGATATAAATGTCCTTGTGGACGAGGGATATACAGCCCCCTGCTGTTACCAATGAAGACGCGCGCACGTCACAACAAAAGACTCAGCTCATGGATGAAACAATATCCAGAGTCAAAGGAAGAATTACCAAGAACGTCATTTTCCATATTTCCACTAGATCACTAACTACCCAGAGCAATACCAAAACACTCAGTCCTACAGAGTGCAGAAGCGTAAACCCTAGGCAGTTAATGTCTAATGAAACAACCAAACAGAAGGAACCCATAACCACGAAAGTTTCACATTCAAGGCTCAGTTAGTCACATCAAGCTGAGTTAGCCACACAACAGTTTCCTTTTGAAATTCCTTTAAACTCAGTTAGCGTTTTTTGAAAACGTCTCATAAGTCAATCAGCAAAAGTATCAGAGTACGAGAAATCGTACCTGATTAACGTTGTAGCAGTTCTAGTAGACTCATGCAACATTCAACAACACTATGAGAAACATTAAAGATAATCTATCATCAATAACTTGTAACCTAAGTTAAACTTAAATAAACTCCTCACTCTTATTTCTAAGTCTCAATTGTCTTTTAAGCCCTCACTTAAATGTTATGTATAACCTTTGACTTGTCTTAGAATGTTGTATAACTCAAGGTTGTAAGACCAAGGAATGTATTTTATTAACACTTGTTAATTGTTCCACTCGTATCGACTTTACCCATACTTAACTATAATTCTCACATTTAAGACCTTTATATCATAAGTGCATTATATGTTATTCAATCAATCTTAGAATTTTAATAAAAATTCTTAAGCTCAATACTTTTATTCTTAATTTTGAATAAACATCGGATTATGACCCATGATAGGTTTGTCTTAGAATACTATATAATTATCTCACAATGTAATGACTATTCATTCTTATCAACATCTACTAGCTTACCTATTATGATTAACCCTTCCCCTTAACTTAATTAAGATCTACAACCTGTATATTGGAATCATAGTGATGTAGATGCATTTCATTATAACTTAATTGATCTTAGAATTCAAAGACAACTACTAGACTCAATTATTTTATCTTTACTTTAGAATGGCTTAATATTATAACCATTTAATTATCTTGTCTTAAGATGTTCAATTACTTTTCACCCTGAAACAACTATATTTTAATTAACTCAAACCCTTCCAACTCTTATACTTAGTATTCGCAAAGTATACTATTCGCTTAATTATTACCTATATACTAAGGTGTTTTAAGACAACCCTTTTTATGCATCCTTACTTACATTTTAATTTCCTAAATATTTAATTTTTACACACATTCTCTCTATAGATTATGTATAATCTGATTGTACTAAATTTTAATAAACTTATGTCTTAAATACATTTTATAATATTTACAAAACCAAAGGTTTCAAAGGAATAACTTAATAATTAATTCTCTTTACTATGTTTTAGGATAAGTATTATGTCTTAACATAAGGTGAAAATTTAACTAAGAAGTAAATCCTCATTCATAAGAGAAATTGTCAAGTAACTAGTAAGATCATCTATTCTGAAAAATCCTCATACCTTATATTCAAATGACCTTTTAATATTTTTAGTGTTATAAGGTAAACCAATATAATCTCTTACGTAACTTAGTTTCATCTAATTAAAGGTTCAAAGGTTTTAAGTACCTAATTCCTATTTACAAACCTTTTTATAAGTTCTAACTACTGAATACATCACTTAATTATAAACTCACCTCCTAAATATTGGTAATTAATGTTATAAATATATTCTATATGGCTCAACTAATTCTAAGAACTCAAGGATTATTATTTAGATTAACTCCCTAGCCATATTTAATATAGTTTTATATCTTAATCCTTTTAATGATTTTACCTTAAAACATTAGTTATTACTCACTATTATAAATGTTATGAAATGATTAAATCTAGCCTTATTAACCCACTTCACATTTAATGTAACAATATTTCATTTATATATTATTAATTATATAACAAGATCTAATTGTGTAACATTTCATGTAATCCAATTACAAATTCTCCTAAGTTTAACTTATTAATTGATTAACCCAATTATATATTTACATTGTGGTCATTGACTAATATTGTACATGTGTTTTAATATGGTTTACATAAATCTTAGAAATTCAAGATAACTCTTTAAGCTTAACTTCATAACCACAATTCAATACTACCCCATATAATATTCTTTTAATAGTATTATGTATAGGTTTAGTTTAACTTATTAATTCCTTCATATTCTATTTTCTATAAGGTATTTTATTTCTTTTATTTATTTATTACATACATAAACTAGAATTTATTCAAGACATTATTTATGTAGTTTTATTGCATTTAATTATTTATATTAACTTTTACACATATCTATATCCAATATATGGTTTATAAAATAAAGTATTTTCCTTAGTTCCAATTAAGTATATTAACCACCACATTATATAGTTAGTATAAATATAGTTTAATTAAATTCCTTATTTTAACATATGTTACTATTTTATTTCTTATATATATATATATGTATTTAATTTTTACTTCACTTAAAAGTTGATACTCAAAAATATTTCTTAACATTCTGTATTAAATGTTAGTTTAGTCTTATTATATTATTTTCAACCTATAAAGTTTATTAATAAGTCATACTTTAATTTTTGTTACATTTAAAACCTTATATTATAAGATAACTTATGAGAAACCTTTGAAATACAATTTTTAAACCCACTTCCTCTTGTCCAATAATTCCCAAATTAAGTATAGGGTAACTATAACATTTAGACATATTATAAAATTTTTATTTCATAAAAATATCTTTTTAATTTAACCAAATAATTCCATAATACTCAGAACTTGTAAAAATTATAACTTACATTTAAAAACTCAAAACCCATATTAATTTACATCAACATAAACTAGATTTTATAAGGAATCTATACTTAAAATTTCAAGTCAAAATACATTCGGGAAGGTTGTTAAATAAATCTAACAAGATAGGGTATTATTATAGAATTATATAAACTTAATATATTAATAATAACCCACGTTTTAATCTCGGCCGTCCGTTCCACTTAACTACGATCGGACGGCCTAATTTTCCCGAGTTCTTCAGAAAACCCCAAATCGACACGAACAGAGATTCGATCGATTCTCTCAATCCACATGACGAAATTCGGTGATTCTTGTTTCATTGGATTCGAAATTAAAAGACAAATCCAATGGTACTAATTTTATAACTTATAATGCAGTGTTCGATGATTTCAATTATGGGCTGTTCGAACTAGGGTATGTGCGAGTTTCTGATTCGAATCCCTACAAATTCTCTCAATGTATTGCGTAATTGGTTAAATTGATAGAGGGTTATGAACGGGAATGCAAAAACGAATATCATAGATGGTGGAATTTGGTCGGAAACTCACCGGAGATGCGCCAGTGATGAAATCGAAATCGATTTCTGGAAAAGTCAATATTTTATGTGTAGTTCGAGTAGCCTACTTCACGGATCAACTCGTGCTAATTGAGAATGATTAAATCCACACAACCTACGGCATTTTAAAGTAGACATGTAACTCTAAACATTGGTGGAAGAATCATGGAAAACAAATAACTAGGGAGAAAGTTACAGATCCACAAAGATCTAAGTTTACCATATCGTTTCTGGAAAAAATTCTGGACAAAACCCGACGTGATCGAGTAGGTAACTTTAGACGACTATATCGTCCACACGATTGCGAATCAGCCTTGGGTGTAAACATAAAAGTTATAGAGGGATTAGAGATCTAAAAACGAGCTAAAGAACACGAAATTTGGCTGAGAAACGAAGAAGTTATGGTGAGACGAAGTTTACCTGATTTCAGAAAAATCTGGAATTCTGGGTTACGAATTCGCAAGGAGGCAACTTTAGATCGATTTTCCCGTCGATGTAGAATGATTTAGGTTATATATGAGTTATGGTTAGAAAGAGCATTTGTAGGAGAAGAGAAAGTAAAAGGCGGCACTCAAAAATTCCAAAATATGAGAGAGTTATAGATGTCACAAGTTAGGGCGAAATCAGTTGGAAAGCTGGCGAAAAACATGGAGATAAAAAAAAACTAAGTGTCAGGCGCGTATCCCGAGGCACGCGGATGAGTCAGCAGACATGCCACATCAGCATCTTTTCAAAATTTTGGCTCTAAACTTGATTTTATCATAACTTTGGCTAGAATGATCCGTTTTTGACGTTCTTTTTATCAATCTTCTTGGTTTTCCATAACCTTTTTATTGGTATAGGTTTCATGAGATGGTTTGACCATTCTCAAAAAGTCAACCCTAGCAAGGCTTAATAAGCTATAAGGTTTCCATAATTTTATTTTGACTTTTATGATTCAAATTAATGTACAAATTATTTCTAAAATCTTTTTAATATACTTGGAGTGTTTAGAAATTTTCCCAAGATTTATTGACTTTTAAATCTTATTATTAAATTTATAATACTATATAATAATATATAATAATTAAATATTTTATAGTATTCTTTAGGGTTAAATAGAAGAAATCCCCTAAATTAATTTCACAATTCCACATAATATTAATATTCATAATTCCATACAATACTTTAATATTAAATAGTATTATTTAAGGTTTAATAAAAGAAATCCCCTAAATTAATTTAAATTAATTTAGGGGTATTTCAGTATATCCCCCTTAAAAGAAACTTCGCCTCGAAGTTTAAAAAAATTAACTAATAGGCACTCACACCGCTTCGGGTGTGCTGAGACAATAATAATTCCAATGAAATTCCTTACCAATCCAATCCTTTATTTCCATCCATTTCCATTTCAACATTCCACTCAAGATTACTCAAAATCAAAACCGAACCAAGATATACCAAGACATTTCATGATGAAAATCAAAAGTCACATACTGTGTCATAATGTAAAATACATACATACACCTCTCACTCTGCTAACAACAAAACATGGCATAATCTGGATGAGGTGACGAAGAAAGAGTATGCAGTATATCCCCCTTAAAAGAGCTAAGGTACGCCCTCGTACCGCTACTAACGAGAACCACAGAAGGATAGAAAAACATTATGCGAATAGATGTGGGTACTTCGCTCAGAACACACTATCCAATAAGGTTGTTTCAAAAACCAATCACAACAACATGCATGGACCATATTAGACTACCAAACATTTAGTTTCTATTTTCTTTAATTACTTGATGTTTATTTCAAACGCCACATTCAAAGAATTCAACACCTTATTATCCAGCTTTATTGTAGATTTTATTGCACCGTTGATTTTATTTATAATTGTTGTATATATATTTCTTCTGATTGTTAAGTATTTGCATTTTTCTCGATTATTATAAAATTTTATTTTATGATCCTTATCCTTTCATTTTATGACTGGTACGAATTATATGTCCATTATATGTTCATTTTATCATATCAATTATATTAACAAGCTATAAATCAGGTGTAACATACTTGAGTAGTATAAAATAATATTTCAGATCATTTACTAATCCTCGATAATCTTCCAAAATTATCTTCAAGGGTTTATTAGCCAACCATATGTTAAAACTCTTTAAAATAAATATTTTCTGTGACTTTTCAAGTTTCAATTGTTTTTATAATTAACTATCGTATTTTAGACGAATCATTAAGTGTTTACTTCATAAAATTTACTTATTATATATTTACATAATTTCACACAAGACAGAGTTTTAGGAAGTTCTTATTAATTATAATGTAGCTCCAAAATCTGATTTCTTTATCTTAAAATTTATTTTTTTCAAGGTAGGGACTCTATATATAAATTTTAAGTCAAATGAATTAGTCTAGTGAAAATTCACTCACTCTTGATAATTATTTTTCTTAGGGTTTGTACTATGTAAGTATTCCTCTGATCATTAAATCTTAGTACTCCCTTAGATAATGGTGGCTTTTCATATATATCACTCTTAGTGTGACTTCTAAAATTTTATATATGTATAATGTTAAACTTCCAAATAAACGTGAGAATTTCAAATCTTTAAGTAACTCTCAAATTTTTTTTGCTAGATGCTCAATACTCCAAGTATTTAAGAATCAATGATATTTAGTTTAGTATTACTCTTCTCTTCACTCAATCTTTAAGTAACTTCCTTTAATATTTTTTTTATATTCGACAAGGGGTAGATGTTATACCTTGGAGTACCCAAATTTAAATCCCCTTCCTCCATGTATAGGTATTTTTCACCAAATATTTAACTCAATAAACCCTTTACATGTATGAATTTTAATGCTGGATCTTAAGATACAAATTTTGAATTGTTCATTGTGGCTAGTAATGAAATACGCCTAGCTCAAGGTTTCATGATGGTAACGTCTTACCACCAATCCTCCTCAAGTTCAACACAATCCATCACTTGCGTAGAAGATTATTTACGGTTAGATGACAAGGCTTGTCTAGCCCCTAGACTTCCAGAAGTGGGTGTGCACCCCCACTACTTTCGGCCAAGGAGTTCGTCGCACCAGGCACTTCCCGTAGGGTGTTAGGTTTAGGTGTTTTCTTTCTAAAGTTAACATAGAGTTTTAGTGTAGTTTACAGGTTCAGATTTTGATCTTTTCTAATATGCTACTAGTTCTTGTTAGCTTAATAATTTTCGAGACTTAAGATTTATCTTAAACATTATCTTTAGGTAATAATTTGTACCAAGTAGTTCATGAGATTTATTTTCAAGCTTTAAAGAAGTTGAGGTACTTATCACTTAGTTATTCAAAGCTCCATTTGTATACTATTTTCAACCACAGGTTTCATTTAATGTTCTAGGAACATGTGTACTAGCTTTTAAAGGATTGCATTTTTAGCAATGTATTCTCCATAAGTATGCTTTTGAAAAATAGCTTAATATTTGATTTATCTCAACCAAAATCTTATCGTACTTAATATACGATGTTCCAAACTTATATTTTCTTTTACTGTAGTTTAATGTTTGAACGGTATAACAACACATCACACTCAACAGACATTCATAAAAGGAAAGTGTGTAAAGGAATCATTCACAATTCCAAGAAGGGTTAGGAGTCGAGCCTTACTGGAGTCCTCACTTCCCAATTCTACCCCAATTCCCCAGTTTTAAGTGCACCTATATTCTAAGTATTTCACTCGGCTTGTTTTCTCAGGTTCAGAGCGTAACTACGCTCTGATACCATTTTCTGTAACGCCCCTATTTAACGTATTTACTGCGGAATTAAAATACAAAGGCGATTACAGACCATCGGGTTCCTAACACCCGGTACCAACCTCACCAATTACAACCATTACAATTATCTAAGTTACGGTCTGAACTTCGAGAAAACTTAACATAAACAATAACAGCAATAAGATACATTAACTCTCCACAAAACCTAATCCCATCCCAATCACTCGTTCTCTTCGTGGCCACCTGTATAATAACTCGTACCTGCAAGATAAAACCAAGCAGCCCACCCCGGGAGGGGTGTGTCAGTTCCCTGGAATGGAACTGGTACAATTCTCCAAAAACAATATATAAAACATAACTCTTCAAAATAAACAGTAACTTGAAATCAAACTCTTGAAAGTAAAACAGGGAAAACAAGGCACTTTAAAATCACCAAGTCAAAGATAACAAGTTAAGGCTAGGGACAAATAAAAGAAAGGTAAAGTTAGTCAATCCCAAAATCACACAATGAGTTAGTGAACATCCAATGCTCAAGTTAGAACCAATTCAAGTTAGGAGTAGAGAGACCCAAGTAGTCACAAGGACTAGGAATGAAAGAAGATATCCAAGAACCAACAACTCAAGAGTGGAATAAAACCAATTGGGAGAGATGGCCCCCACCGCCAAATATCAATGTCCATATGGACGAGGGATATACAGCCCCCTGTTGTCAAATATAAATGTCCTGGTGGACGAGGGATATACAGCCCCCTGTTGTCTGATATAAATGTCCTTATGGACGAGGGATATACAGCCCCCTGCTGTTACCAATAAAGACGCGCGCACGTCACAACAAAAGACTCAGCTCATGGATGAAACAATATCCAGAGTCAAAGGAAGAATTACCAAGATTGTCCTTTTCCATATTTCCACTAGATCACTAACTACCCAGAACAATACCAAAACACTAAGTCCTACAGAGTGCAGAAGCGTAAACCCTAGGCAGTTAATGTCTAATGAAAAAACCAAACAGAAGGAACCCATAACCACGGAAGTTTCACATTCAAGGCTCAGTTAGTCACATCAAGCTGAGTTAGCCACACAACAGTTTCCTTTTGAAATTCCTTTAAACTCAGTTAGTGTTTTTCGAAAACGTCTCATAAGTCAATCAGCAAAAGTATCGGAGTACGAGAAATCGTGTCTGATTAACGTTGTAGCAGTTCTAGTAGACTCATGCAACATTCAACAACACTCTGAGGAACATTAAAGATAATCTATCATCAATAACTTGTAACCGAAGTTAAACTTAAATAAACTCCTCACTCTTATTTCTAAGTCTCAATTGTCTTTTAATCCCTCACTTAAATGTTATGTATAACCTTTGACTTGTCTTAGAATGTTGTATAACTCAAGGTTGTAAGACCAAGGAATGTATTTTATTAACACTTGTTAATTGTTCCACTCGTATCGACTTTACCCATAGTTAACTATAACTCTCACATTTAAGACCTTTATAACATAAGTGCATTATATGTTATTCAATCAATCTTAGAATTTCAATAACAATTCTTAAGCTCAATACTTTTATTCTTAATTTAGAATAAACATCGGATTATGACCCATGATAGGTTTTTCTTAGAATACTATATTATTATCTCACAATGTAACGACTATTCATTCTTATCAACATCTACTAGCTAACCTATTATGATTAACCCTTCCCCTTAACTTAATTAAGATCTACAATCTGTATATTGGAATCATAGTGTTGTAGATGCATTTCATTATAACTTAATTAATCTTAGAATTCAGAGACAACTACTAGACTCAATTATTTTATCTTTACTTTAGAATGGCTTAATATTATAACCATTTAATTATCTTGTCTTAAGATGTTCAATTACTTTTCACCCTGAAACAACTATATTTTAATTAACTCAAACCCTTCCAACTCTTATACTTAGTATTCGCAAAGTATACTATTCGCTTAATTATTACCTATATACTAAGGTGTTTTAAGACAACCCTTTTTATGTATCCGTACTTACATTTTAATTTCCTACATATTTAATTTTTACACATATTCTCTCTATAGATTATGTATAATCCGTTTGTATTAAATTTTAATAAACTTATGTCTTAAATACATTTTATATTATTTACAAAACCAAAGGTTTCAAAGGAATAACTTGATAATTAATTCCCTTTACTATGTTTTAGGATAAGTATTATGTCTTAACATAAGGTGAAAATTTAACTAAGAAGTAAATCCTCATTCATAAGAGAAATTGTCAAGTAACTAGTAAGATCATCTATTCTGAAAAATCCTCATACCTTATATTCAAATGACCTTTTAATATTTTTAGTGTTATAAGGTAAACCAATATAATCTCTTACGTAACTTAGTTTCATCTAATTAAATGTTCAAAGGTTTTAAGTACCTAATTCCTATTTACAAACCTTTTTATAAGTTCTAACTACTGAATACATCACTTAATTATAAACTCACCTCCTAAATATTGGTAATTAATGTTATAAATATATTCTATATGGCTAAACTAATACTAAGAACTCAAGGATTATTTAGATTAACTCCCTAGCCATATTTAATATAGTTTTATATCTTAATCCTTTTAATGATTTTACCTTAAAACATTAGTTATTACTCACTATTATAAATGTTATGAAATGATTAAATCTAGCCTTATTAACCCACTTCACATTTAAATGTAACAGTATTTCATTTATATATTATTAATTATATAACAAGATCTAATTGTGTAACATTTCATGTAATCCAATTACAAATTCTCCTAAGTTTAACTTATTAATTGATTAACCCAATTATATATTTACATTGTGGTCATTGACTAATACTGTACATGTGTTTTAATATGGTTTACAGAAATCTTAGAAATTCAAGATAACTCTTTAAGCTTAACTTCATAACCACAATTCAATACTACCCCATATAATATTCTTTTAATAGTATTATGTATAGGTTTTGTAACACCCCATCCAACAACAAACACACTTAACAACAAACTGCAGCGGAAAACAAACTTCAACACATTACTTAACTTCTTGGTGTTACACGCCGTTAACCACCCACGTGGCTAACAAGGCTAATACATATACATTGTACCGGTCTGATGGGCTAAATTCCCGAGCGACTACACATTACTATCCCTTTCCATTAACAACAACGACAACATACACCTTTCAACTATACCGAGTATTTATAAACTGATGCCGATAACAATTTCGGTCTTACTACACCTACTGTATATATACACTTAAATGATTACCCATGTACAATGTCTACCCCGTCCTACTCTCGAACGGCTTCCAGCTCTCTGTACCTGAAACAGGAAAAGAAGAGAAAGGGTGGCCCCCAAGGGGCTCAGCACCTTTGCTGGTATGGTAATCCCGCAGCCCACATGCTACCGGGCCACGCACAACTAATTGTCGTCTTAGCATGCGATTGATTATATTTAAATCATGCATGCAACTGTAAACACACAACACATAACAATTCGCCTCAATGGGCTCAACAAACGGATAATACATCCTTACTTGATAAATCACTCATGGTATTCATTATCCCTAGAGTGTTCCTCCTCTAATGGAGCTACTTCCTTAATAGACGACACTTACCCTTAAATCGGGTTAACCTTAAACGCCTCTTATCACAAACTGGGATTCATTTCCATGATCCACACACTCCATATTTTACAACATATAACATTCCTCACATAACAAACATAACAACACTTTTCACGTTTCGACGTGCACATGATAACATCGCAATAGAAATTGCTTTACAACAACATCACATAACATAACGGGAACGGTCCTCTTAGGAACCGACCCAAACATAGTTAATTCACTGGTGAGCCTAGAGAATGGTGTCACTCTCATGGTAAGCTCGTTATACAACAACAACAACACTCATTACCGTCCTAATAGTTGGACGAGTAACTTAAGTTAAGATGGTTCGGGTTTGGAGGCCCGAACACACCACACAAACACATGTTCCCCCTAAACCGATCATAAGTCAGAATAGCTAAGCTTTGGAGTAAGCTAATGGGAGATCATAACCCGTGAGGGAAACAACCATAACAAAGAGAAGGGTAAGGCTAAGAAGGATACCCTCTCCCAAACAACGCGCGACCGGCCTAACCGGATTCCTCACCACTGTTAGTACATACTTACTTTTAGATATTAGTTAGAACCCCACTATGGAGCCTATCACATAACAACACATACAGTATTACAACTGGGTTAAACATACAAGGGAGATCCCTACATTCACAAACACATATCACACAATTAACACACGCATAGCCGTGGTTAGAACGTCCCATGGTTCGGGTCGTTTAATCCGAATACCGAACTCTCATGTGATCCTAGACTCAGTTAACTAAGGTTAACACTTCCGAGGTTAAATGGTATCGGAGTTGAACACGCCACATAAATGAATTACTGTAAACTCATTACATGTTTTATCTTACAACGTGGCAAACATACAGAAAAACACATTGGCATACAAGCCGGTGTAATCCGGTAGGACACAGGTTGCAAGAAAACCATACCTGTCACCGGAGTCCACTTTATCATGTCCACTTATGTTCCTCGAGCAATTCTCGAACAACTGATAACATTACAATTACTTTCATTAACATTGGAGTAACATGCTTGTTTAACGTCTAATGCGCCCATAGTTACCCCGTCATCCCGTTATATTTAATTTTACACTTGTGATCTTAAGTTCACAGCTCTCACATCAAACCTAACATTTGTTTACACACTTTAAGACCTTTACATGTCACCAAACAAGGCCTAAACATCATCTAAAACCATTACCATTCAATCCCCCATCATTAGGAGCCTTAAACAAATTTTTTTCTTCATCTCTGGTCTGGACCGCCCCTCTGGGGCGGTCCCAGGGGCGGTCCACAACAGATGCTACACGTTGTTTTTTTTTTCACTTCTCTGCACTGGACCCCCCCCACAGGGGCGGTCCACTGCAGAACCAATTTTCTAATGTGCTTTTCTCCTCTTTCTGAACTCCAAATTCATCCCAATTTTTTCCTATGCTTTACACATGTTCTCCCACATGTTTTAACATCTTTTGGGCACACTTAAACCCTCTCGAAACATCCCAAAAATTCCTTAAACTCTTACTCAACTTTTACTAAGTCCTTAACACTTAGAACATTTTTTTCTTACACTTGTAACTTGTATTCTTGCCTAAAACTTCACCTAACCAAAGTACTCCCTCACTACCTTATAACCACCCTTTTAAACATCATTTGCACTACACTCATCCCCTTTACACACACTCCTCAAGTCTTTCCCACAAGTTCATAATTAAACCTTCACAAGGCGTTACACTTTCATTGTTCACCAAACTTTGCACAAGACTTTACGACACCTCCACCATCACCTTGGTGTATCAAGAAATCATCCATTAGTTCCCTAAATCTCCAAGACTATGCCTAAGGCATCTTAACACCTAAGAACACCTTAATTCACTTTCTTTCATCATCTTAACACTTAAAAATTCCTAGTACCTTCTAGGTCATAAAATCTCATTACAACACATAAACTCTTTTGTTTATCAACTAAATTTCGCCATAGCTTCTCTTGTATATACTCACATCCAAACACATTGTTTTTCACCTTTAGACAATCAAGAACATTCAATCTCTTAATACACACTCTTATACACAAACATATGGTTTTTCATCCTTTAACCATCAAACACAATCACCTTCACAAGAGATGTTCTTTACACACAACTAAACCTTTAAACTACACTACATCACAATATAGTGCATAAACTTAAATTGCTTGGCACTTAGGCCCTTAAATAACATGGCTCTTAGGCCCTTAAATTGCATTAAACTTAAACACTGAATCTCCACATTTAAATGCCTTCAACCTGCGAATACACACAACAATGCTCCCATGTCTTTTTAGTCCACCTTGTGGATAGTTTTCTAGCTCATTTCCCATTGGCTCTTTAGGTTAATTATTAAGCAAGTATAGCTCAATTTCCTAGTACATAAAACTACATTAAGAGAGGTCATTTACCTCTTTGTTTTCCAAGTTTTCTCACTTGTTTTCTCTTGTTCTTTCTTGATTGAAAATCGGCAAGGAGCTTTTATCACTTGTCAATCTTCTAACCATTACACATATAAGGGTAATGAGCATTAAGTTTAATACCCAAACTCATAGTCAAACCCTAGGTTTGCATATGTGTCTTAAAATACCAAAATTTGATGCTTACCTTTGGAATTCGAAAGAGAGCTTGGTTAAGTAGCAAGATAGGACTCCTCCTAGTCCTTTGAAGTTTGAATTAAGCTATGAAGAGAGCAAGAAAAAGCACCATTGTGAGGTGAATTTTCGGACACATACAAAAATGAGAGGAAACTTAGATTTTCTTTGGTTTTTGTTACCTTGAAACAAAGGAGAATGACAATATGAAAGAAGATGAGCTTTTCCCCCTTCAATGGAGATTCTTCATGGCACCAAAATGGAGTTCTTGAAGATTTGAAAAGATAGAAGTGAAGAGCTTGGTCTAACTAAGACAAATATGGTCTTAGAATTTGATTTGGAGCATTAATGAACATTTGGTGAGCAATTGAAGTTGGAGAAGAGAGGTGCTGCACCATGAACGGTTTTGGTTGGGAGAATGGAGGAAGATGACGGTGGGAACAAGAGGAAAGAAGAAAGGTGAGAGAGGCAAAGTTTGAAGATATTTATGTTATAAGCAAATAGTAACTTACTTTATTTTCTTTTACTTTTCTTAGTTGGATGGCCCAAGTATGGTGACTCCACACCACTAAAACCATGCCCCCTTACATATTAGAAGGGTATAATGGTCTTTGTTGACCAATTTAATTACTTATAACAACATATGTTACAAACTAGCTTATAAAAGTTACTATTCATAAAAAACAAGGCACATAGAAGTGAAATTTTAATTTCCCATTGATATAGACTTCCAAATGTGATACTATATAGTACATATTAATTAAAGAGTAATGATGGACATTTAGCCATTCAAAAACTCATTTACAAGACAATTTTTCAAAAACGTGCTTTAAGAATCCTTAAAGCACATTTTGTGTTTTAACTTGTTTTCAAGCTTGGTTTTCTTTGGTAATTGATTTAATATGTTCATTAACATATTTATAAGGCTAGGTATGACCATTGAGTCTATACAAATTTATCCCAAGCTTAGAGCACATTTTGCTCTTATTGACTTTAAGGTATTTCTTGTGTTTTTATTTGGTTTAACTGTCTACCAAGGTTTCTAAGGACTTAATTAGCCTTATAAAATCATAATTAAATATTATCAAGTCTTGGTAGGCTCTTTGGGTCCTAACCAAGTTCACTCATAGCTTAGAGCATGTTTTTGCTCAAACTGTATCTTAGTGCTTTATGCATTTACTGTGGTTTAAATTTGTTCACTGATGTTTCTAAGGCACTTTTTAGCCTTTACATACCTTAGTTTAATATTTAAACCACATATCAAGGTTTGGGGTATTTCAATCTACCCCCCTTAAAAGAACTTCGTCCTCGAAGTTTACACTTCCCATACATCTCTTGGATTAGAACACAAGAATCACTTGGAAATAAACTTCCATAACCAAACACACTTTACATCACAACCTCGGACTTAATGGTCCGGGCAACACATTCACATCCACACATAACATAACATATTCACATGATAACCTCGGACTCAATGGTCCGGGTATCTTAACAACATTTACACATACATAACAACCCCTTTGACTCACTGGTCTTGGGTAACATAACAACCTTTAGACACGTAGGTCTTGATGACATAACAACCTTTAGACACGTAGGTCTATGTAACACAACACATTTAGACTCATAGGTCTTGATAGCATCCACTTTAACAAATCAAGGTCAAAATAACATTTATTACACATTCCACACAACATGTCATAGCATGTATAGCAATCAAAAATATCTTTGATATTCACTATGATCCCGCAGAACCCGGTCGCGATGGACACCTTCCGTCCCCGTGCCCTTGGGAGATCAAAACAATCACTTAAATTTGAAATTTTCCTTGTGAGGTTAAGTAAGAGAACTTTAATTATGTAAAGCATCTATCGACGTTTTATAAATACCAATTCAAAATCCTTTTGAAAACACATACAACTCCAAGTCCAACTTATGCTCTTAGCTTCTTTTCTTAGCGTGGTTATTAGTGACCACTTAAGGGGAGCTTCAAGAATCATTCAACCCTAATGTGATCAGCATCAGTGTCGAACTATCCTTCCACTCCAATTTGTGTTCGACTTCCCTTGATCACATGCAAATCAAGTTCCACCTCCCACTTCATTTTCAAGCATCAAATAAATCACTCATTTCCAATTTTCTATCTTTTAAATCATTCTAGTCATGATCATAACATCTCCAAGGGATAGAACTTCGTCTATCAGTTATTTCCATTCACTTTAATGGTGTCATCTAGGGAATTTAATTCTCACTAGGTTCTATGTCGGTTCCATTACCTTTGATGAGTCACTATATAATATATATACACATATATTTTATCAAATACCACACAGTTTCACATTTATACACTGTCGGGGTTTGTTCCCCGGAGTTTCTCTACTCCCACACTTGTACTATCACACACAATTGTTAACAAATACACACTTACCACAATGGTATTCGCATCTTTTGTGTGCAATTACCATAATTAAACCATGAATGAATGTGTATGTTTACGTAACACACACACCAATCATCAAAACAATAATTTTGTGCTATGCACAATATAAGTCACATACACTACGTACACTTGTACAGTAATACACACTAAGTGGTTTTGCGCTCTACCCCCCTTAAAAGGGATTACGCCCACGTAATCAATCACTAAACATTGGCTTAAAATGTTCTGCCGTCGTGAAGTGTTTTAACTTCCACGCGGTCTATTACACAATGGATTCTGATTAAAGGATCTTAACCATATTGGCGGTTTAGTTCCTAAACCAAGAATTCTCATTGGAGTTTATTTAAACTCTTAGTTAGTTTCGATTCTGGACTGTTAGGCTTCTAGGCGTTAATAATTAGCCATTCACTCGTGTTCACCATGTACATCAACACTTGAATCACTGGCTCACTAGTTTCTGCTGCGAAACTCTAGTAACTGTAGAGCTTAATTGCCCCATTTGTTATTCTTACTGTATTGTACATCCCCAATTGTCACCTTCATCTTGGTAACAATGGTTTCTCCACCGACGCGTGGTATCTTACCGTGAGCGAATTCGGTGAGTTATAAACTTTCTATCCACTTCCATAACAATTTACTGTGTATACAGCTATGTATTTCACAATGATTGACTTGTTCCCTTCCGACTTACTGTCAGTTGAGATTGAGCTACTACCTAGTGTGTAGTGCTCTCTCAGCTATCTACAACATTGGGGTATATTCCATACCGATATTTAGCAGTTAGTGCTACTGTAGTCACTTACTGTTAATCATGTCTCCAAATTTGGTTTTGCACAAGTACTCTTTTATTGGTGCGGCCTTGCATTTCCTATGCATCGGCCATTACAACATTATTCCTCCACCATTAAACATGTTTCCAATTCCTAGCTATCCCACTCGATCATTACTGCGCAAGTGCAATACCAAAACACTCAGTCATACAGAGTGCAGAGGCGTAAACTCTTGACAGTAAATCCCTTATGCAATTCGCTATGGAATTCACACTGAGTTCCTCATCACACAGTACCTATCACTGGCTTGTTGCCCAGTCTGTTTAACATCGCTTATCTTGCATCTCTACTAAGTTTAACTCATAACGGGTCTTATCTGCTACATTATCGTTTAACAAACTTATACAACGGTCGCTTGCTGCGCACCGTGCTCTTACTCCTTGTATAACATCAGCTTATATCGTATTTACTGTCACATTAACTTCCACACACATACTTACATTATTCACATTATGGTTCATCACTCATTTGGATGACTACTGAATGCTCTTCGAGCATCGATCATTCGAGTCACAAGCCGGCATTATTCAGCTCGGTGTTTCACTTCATACACACATACTACTAAACTAACTGCTCTCAAATAATAATAATATTGTCCATCCTTAACATATTTCTTGAGCTTGGTTCACATAACTACCGCTCCAGCGGTTTCACAGCATCGAGAGGTATCCCCACTCTTAGTGCAGTGGTTCGTTCTCCACTCTATTCACTTATATAACATAAACTTTTGCAATCAATCTAATTTTCATAACACATTTTATTTGTGGCCTATAAGCCTTATTTGCCTTGAGCTGCACTCATTGTAGGCTGTCCACACACATGTACTTCTCTGTACAAACATTACATGGTTTGGATATCAATTGAGCTCCCTGACAAGGTCGTTGCATTTCGTTTCCCTTCATGGGATGCCCCTTAGGATTGTCAGTCCGTCTCCTGACAACTTATGTCTAAACTGGGTGTTAGTTTCAACCCTTGTGTTTCTGTCATGCGTTTCGTGCAATAATTACTGATGCGAACACCCTTTAAGGATTGCTCCTGGTTGTCACTAAGTTATGCCTTTACATTTAGTTCGCACTTATTGGTACATTCAGTTAGCCACGCCGCTTGCGTTCTTATCTGGCTTATTATCCTTCTGTGAAGATCAACATTTCCTTGTAGTGTAGGTACTCATTCTAGGAGTTTCATCCCGTTCATTGCACAGTAATGTGTCCACATTAGGCATCTGCCTTGCCATACACAGGCTGGGTCACCGTTCCAGCTATCATGTTTATCCCTGAGGATCCTTAAGACATGTGTGATGTCTTTACATAACAGTTAGTGCACTTCGCACCTCCTGACTCTTAAACATTTCCTTGAAAGGAATTCACTAATTCCTTTAATCTCGTTAACTTAACTGAGTTCCTTAACTTCAACCATTCCTTGTTAATCCTTAGCTCTTGTTTGACTTATACTGCTGACCGTAGTATGGAGTCGACTACTTCCCGTGTTTCGGACTCCACTTGTATACATATGTGGGGTACCATACTGATACATTACTACTTACCCAACTAACCCATAAGTAGGTCTGTCAGGCCCACAAGCTCCTATCGGAGTGCGGTCGTCCCACGTTTCATTTGGTACACTCGTAGTGTCCGTCACACGCCTAGGTGAAGTATTCTGTTGTCAACTCCCTTATATTGTCCCATGACAATATGCACCCTGTGCTTCCCGAACTTAATCGAGGGAAAGTTTATCCACTGTCGTATCCTTGTCAACTGTCCTTGGTTTTACTGGTTTGGTGTAAAAGAAGGTTAGAAAGAAATGTTGGTTTGAAAGAAAATCTGGTTTTGAAAAGGGAAGAGTTTGAATAAATCTGGGTTTGAAAGAAAATTTTCATGGTTTCACAACATCTTCTTACCTTAACCAAGTCTAGCTTCTTGCTGACTGGTGTACTTACAATTACAGAGGTTAGGCTAACAGGCCCTTCCACTGTTATGATGATCACATTTAACTTTATGGTACTTTACCAAGTACTTTGTAGTGGTTATAAATTTCCCGAACAGCCCTGTTATAGCAGCACTTGCTATGGCAAGTGCGCCATGCTAATTGTCTATCGGTTTAACATGTGTACTAATTAGTATCACATTTGGAAGTTTAAATTAATGGGAAAGCAAAAATTGCGTTTCTACGTGTCTTGTTTTAGTGAATAGTAACTAAAATAAGCTAGTTTGTAACTTATGTCAATATAAGTAATTTAATTGATCAATAATGACTTGGTAACCCCTTATATTTAAATGGGGGCCGGTTTTGCATGTGGTGAGTCGTCACCCTTGCTAGCTGATTGAACAAATAAATGAGTAAATAAGAGAGCACTATTTGCTTTATGTAAACAATAATATCTTCAAAAGCATTTGCAATCAGTGAATTCTCTTCATTCTTCATTTCCTCCTTGCTGTCTCACGTAGACTATCCCCTTCCCTGCTCTCTTTCACGATCGAACCAGCACAGCACCATATGCCATCTTCAAATCCTTGTAACTTCTAGCTCACTTGTCCAAATTAAAAATTAAGACCACCGATCTCTTAGTCTCGTCAAGCTCTTCGACCTAGTCCTTTCAAATCTTCAAGAGCTCCATTTTGGTGCAAGAGGAATCTCCATGGAAGGAGCTTGAGTTCATCTTTCCATATATTATTGTGCTCCTTTGCTTCAAGGTAAGGAAACTCAAAGAAAAATGATGTTTCCTCCATGTTTTATGTTGTTCGAAAATTTGCCTTAAATGGTGTTCTTACGTTGCCTTGTTCTAGCTTCACTCCAACCTTTCAAGGACTGGGTGGAGTCCTCTCTTGACACGTTTCCAAACTCTCTTCAAGTTCTAAGTTGACAAGCAAGCAAATATCCTTACCGATTTCTGAAACAAGAAAGAAATTGTGAGAAAAGGAGGTAATTATGCTAACCAAAAATAGCTTGAAATTCCTTTGGAAAATGAACGTATGTTGTCTACTGAAACTACCTAAAGAGCCAATGGTAAATGACTTGGAAAATGTTCTCAAAGAGACTAGTAAAGGACATACGTATTGTTTTGTGTATTTGCAGGTCAAAGGCAAATATGTTGTGGGAAATTCAGTGTTTAAGATTTGTGCATTTTAAGAGCCTAAGTGCTATGCAATTTAAATTGTGCACTATGTTGTTATGTGGTGTATATTTGGTGAAGTTTTGAGTATAAGAGTGTACTGGGAAGTTTATACATATGATGGGTGTAAAGAACTTATGCAGCAGGACTTGAAAAATGCAAGTACGTCAATTCTGTAGTTCGGTCCGGGACTTGGGATTTGGATAACATCCCGGACCATGTATCAAAAAGGGTCGAGAGTTATACATAGATATAGGTCCGGGACTTGGGTCTTGTACAAGGACCCGGACCACCCTCCTTAAATCACCCGAGAGTTTGCCTAGACTGGTCCGGGACTTAGGACCTGTATGAAGTCCCGGACCACCCTGTTAAATGTAACCGAGAGTACAAGACTGTCTTGGTCCGGGACTTAGGGTGAGTACAAGGTCCCGGACCACCCTATCAAAACATGCCGTGAGTTTCTGTAAGTGTTGATCCGGGACTTAAGGTAGGACCAAGTCCCGGACCACTCTAAAGATGTTGTTTAAGGTAAAAATGATGTGTAAAGATGGGGATTGATAAGTAATGATGTTGTAAGGATGTTAAGGACATGTTAGATGTGATATAAAGACAACCAAGTGGGTGGAAAGTTGTAATAAAATGTGAAAGTAAAACAAGTTAAAAATGTCAAGTTTTTAACTAGTTAACGAGGGTAAGTTATGAGCATTAGACTTTAAACAAACATGTTACCCCGATGTTAATAAAAGTACATGTGATGTTGTCAGTTGTTCGAGAATTGCTCGAGGAACATAAATGGACATGATAAAGTGGACTCCGGTGACAGGTATGGTTTTCTTGCAACCTGTGTCCTACCGGATTACACCGGCTTGTATGCCAAGTGTTTTTCTGTGTTTGCCACTTGTAAGATAAAACATGTAATGAGTTTACAGTAATTCATATATGTGGCGTGTACAACTTCGATACCATTTAACCTCGGAGGTGTTAACCTTAGTTGACTGAGTCTAGGATCACATGAGAGTTTGGTATTCGGATGTGAACGACCCGAACCATGGGACGTACTAACCACGGCTATGCGTGTTAATTGTGTGATATGTATATGTGAATGTAGGGATCTCCCTTGTATGTTTAACCCAGTTGTAATACTGTATGTGTGTAGGTGTGATAGACTCCATAGTGGGGTTCTAACTAATATTCTAAAGTAAGTATGTACTAACAGTAGTGAGGAATCCGGTTTGGCCGGTCGCGCGTTGTTTGGGAGTGGGTATCCTTTTTAGCTTTACCCTTCTCTCTGTTATGGTTGTTTCCCTCACGGGTTATGATCTCCCATTAGCTTATCCCAAAGCTTAGCTATTCTGACTTACGATCGGTTTAGGGGGAATATGTGTTTGTGTGGTGAGTTCGGGTCACTAAATCCGATCCATCTTTAGGTAAGTTACTCGTCCGACTATGAGGGCGGTAATGAGTTTGGTTATAACGAGCTTAACATGGGGTGATATCATTCTCTAGGCTCACCAGTGTATTAACTATGTTTGGGCCGGTTCCTAAGAGATCGTACCCGTTATGTATGTGTTATTTGTATGTTGCAAGGTTATTGTGATGTGATGTTATATGTCGCTTAGAAGTGAAATATGAGGACCATGGATATGATTCCTAGTATGTAAAAGGGACGTTTGTGGAAACCCGATTGTGGGTAAATGTCGTCTGTTAAGGTAATAGCTCCGTTAGAGGAGAAATACTATAGGGTTGAAGAACTCAAAGAGTGATTGGTTAAGTATAAATGAGTTGTATATGTTAAGCCCATTGGGGTGAAATGTATCATGTTGTGAGTTTATGTTTCACATGCTTGGTTTAAATGTAATCAACTGCATGCTAAGACGACAAATAGTTGTGCGTGGCCCGGTAGCATGTGGGCTGCGGGATTACCATACCAGCAAAGGTGCTGAGCCCCTGGGGGGCCACCCTTTCTTTCCTTTTCTATTTCAGGTACAAGGAGCTGGAGCCGTTCGAGAGTAGGACGGGGTAGACATTGTACTTGGGTATTCATTTAAGTGTATGTACACAGTAGGTGTAGTAAGACCGAAATTGTTCTCGGCATTAGTTGTAAATACTCGGTACAGTTGGAGGTATTTGTAAAATGAGTGTTGGAGTTGATAAAGGAGACGGTATTGTATAGTTGCTCGGGGATCTAGTCCGACCGATACAGTTGTGTAAATGTTAGCCTTGTTAGCCACGTGGGTGGTTAACGGCGTGTAACACCGATGAGTTAAGTTATGTGATGATGTGTATTTTCCGCTGCAGTTTAATGTTAAGTATGTTGTTGTATGTTGGGGTGTTACAAAAAGTGGTATCAGAGCAAGTGTCGCTCTGATGACTGAATTACCGAGCTTAGGAGTACCGAGTTAGGATTTCAGTACATGTGGGTTAAGGGATGAGTGATAGCGTGAGAGATACGCTAGTTAGGAGGACCGTGAATATTGGAAACCTACCATATACATCCCACCCTCCACAATCCCTGGTTACAACTGGGAAAGAACGCCAGAGAGATGGAAAGTCCTCTCTTACTCGGGAATACCCGACCTGGCTGCACTTAAATGTCCTTATAAGTACGGAGAGCCTGTCATACGGTAGTTCCGAAAGGTGTGAATCCCGAAGACGGTTCCCATTTTAACAATGTCTGCCGCATAAGATAGCGAAAAGTGAAGAATCTTGCGCATAAGAGAATAGAATTTCCAGCAACCTGGATCGACATGCCGAGCAGTCGAGAAAAAAAAAACCAGCTTGCAATGCACCAAGCGTGCAACAGGCAAAGTGAGGTATGAACCCGAGACAGTGTCCACGGGACTACAATGTTAACTAATACACCAATGGTATACCGACCGAATAAGGAACTACAACGTAGTATGAGGAGGATGTAACACTAAGTAAAAGGGGTCTCCCAGAAGGGGAAACACCCTAGTTAATGGTCACCATGTGAAAATAGTGAGGAAAAAAAAACCCAGAGGATTTATTGTTAAGACTGTGAAATCAAGTAAGGGCCAGCAAGGCCACTAATGTCAGAGTAAGCGGAAACAATACCGCAACCAATGTTTATTGGACAGTAGCCAGTTAGCATGGCGCACTTGCCATGGCAAGTGCCGCTATGACAAGGCTGTACGGAAAACTTAAAACAACTACAGGTACTTAGTAAGGTACCGTGAAGTTAAGTGAGATCAACATAGTTGTGGAAGGGCTTAGCAGCCGACCTGCAATTGGAAGTACCAGTCAGCAGAAGCTAGACTTGGTTAAAGCAAGGAAATGTTGTGAAGCCCGAGAATTAATCTTTTAGACTTAAATTATCTTCAAAACCTTTTTCCAAACCAAATTTTTTCCAAACCATTTATTTCCAACCTTCCTTGAAACCAGACCAGGAGACCTACACCGGCCTCAGTGCCACATGGTAGGCAAGTTATACCCAGTGACTTTTAAGTAACCGGATGGAAACCGGTAAACCTAAGGGTAACAACCCGAGTGACGGAATGCATACTATCACAGGATATAAGGGAGTTGACAACAGAATACTTCACCTAGGCGTGTGACGGACACTACGAGTGTACCAACTGAATTGTGGGACGACCGCACTCCGATAGGAGCTTGTGGGCCTGGCAGACCTTCTTATAGGTTAACCGGGTAAGTAGCAATGTATCAACAGGATACCCCACATATGTATACGAGTGGAGTCTGAAACACGGGAAGTAGTCGACCATACTACGGACCGAAGTAAAAGTCAGACAAAGTAAAAATTACCAAGAATGGTAGAAGTAAAGAAACCAGTAAGGTCAATAAGACTACAAGAATCAGTGAATTTATTTTAAGGAAATTAAAGGTGAACAAGTGCGAAGTGCACTAGTTGGTAAATAAGGACATGGAATATGTCTTAAAAATCCTGAGGAATGAATGTGCAATGACCGGGATGAGACTCCCGAGATGATCACTAGAGATATCAATCTCCTAAAGAGAATATATAACCCAGTCAAGAACGCAAGGAAAAGCAGTTAATTAAATGTACTCATAATGGAAAGCCAGATGTAATGGCATAACCTAGTAACACCCAGGAGCTATCCTGAAAGGGTGTTTGGAACAGTGGTTGAACGGAATAACGTGACAGAAACGCAAGGGTTGAAACTAACACCCAGTTTAATCTTAAGGCGTCAGGAGGAACTCTGACATCCTTGAAGGGACATCCCATGAAAGGAATAACGACCTTGTCATGGAGCCCAGTACAACCTGCAAACCGTGTAATATTGTTGGAAGAAGTAAATGAATGTGAACAGCCTATAATGAGCGGAGCTCGAGGTAATAGGGCTTATAAGCCACAAGTAAAATGTCATAAGTGAATTTTGTGACTACGAAAGTTTATGGTATATAAGTAAAAGCGGATAACGAACCACTATCTAAAGAGTGGGGACACCTCTGAGTATTGTGAAACCGCCAGAACGGTAGTAATGAGTAGGAATATGTTTAGAGAATATGTTAAGGGTTGACCATATCGTTATTACCCAGGAATGATGTGAGTAGGAAAAGTACGAAAAGGACTGTGTACCAGTTGTGGAGACGGATGTAATAAGTCTAATAGCAACCACCAGAGGTGTGTGATGCTAAATGTGTAATGAGCAACGCTCAAGGAGCATAAAGACCGAAGAATAGAGTACCAGTAATCAGCCAAAAAATGGCGAAACACAGTGTAATGGCGGAAGCTAATATAATAGCTGATGCAGTGTGATTGATGTTATACAATGAGTAACCGGTGCGCAGTAAGCGACCGTTGCATGGGTATTATTAAATAATAAAATGGCCAACAAGCACAGTTATGAGTTAGACACAGTGAACACGTAAGATAAGTGATGACATACAGACTGGGCAACAAGCCAGTACTTGATACTATGTGATAAGGAATACAGTGTGAATCCCTGCAACGCATAAGAGATTTACTGTCAAGAGTTTACACCTCTGCACTCTGTATGACTGAGTGTTTTGGTATTGCTCTTGTGCAATAATGATCGAGAGGGATAGTTAGAAATTCGGGAAATGTCAATTGTGGTAGAAGTATAAAGAGTATTATAACGCGATAAGGACCGAGCATAGGAAATGCAAGGTCGTATCAATGGAAGGATACTTGATTCACAATAAGTGACTATAGTTACACAGTGTTAAATATTGGTATGGAATACCAAAGTTGTTGAAATGACTGAGTGTACTACATTAGGTAGTAGCTCAAATTCAACCGATAGTGAGTCGGAAGAAATCAAGTAAATCATGGTGATACATAAGTATCATGGAAATGCATAGAAAGTTGAAACTCACCGAGTTCGCGCATGGTAAGAAATACCACGCGTCGGTTGAGAAACCGTTATTACCTAAATAAGGGTGCTAATCGGGAATGTACAATACAGTAGGAATAATGTATGAACAACTAAGTTCTAAATATCAGGAATCGCATAGCAGAAACTAGTGAGCCAGCGATCCAAGTGTTGGATGTGCGTTGTGAATATGAGTGAATGGCTAGTTAGTAACGCCTAGAAGTTTCACAGGCCAGAATCGAAACTGGTTATGAATTAAATAAACTCTAAAGAGAACTCTTGGTTAGGGACTAAACCGCCAATATGGCTAAGATCCTCAAACCAGAATACATTGTATAATAAACCGTGTGGAGATTAAACACTTCACGACGGTAGAATGTTATAGCACAGTGAGTAAGTGATTGATTACGTGGGCGTAATCCCTTTTAAGGGGGGTAGAGCGCAAAGCCACTTAGTGTCTATTACCGTACAAGTGTACGTGAACTATGGTGTGCATAGCACAAAATAATTTGTTTTGATGAGTGGTGTGTGTTACATAAACATACGCATACATTCATGGTTTAATTGTGGTAATTACGCACAGAAGATGCGAATACCATTGTGATGAATGTGTTCATTTTGGCAACAGTTGTGTGTGAGGTACAAGTGTGGGAGTAAAGAAACTCCCGGGGAACTAAAACCCCGACAGTATATGTTCATATGATACTAAATGTTAAACTGTGTGTTGTATTTTGATAAAATATATGTATATGTACAATATAGTGATCTATGAAAGGGTATGAAACCGACATAGAACCTAGTGAGAATAGATTCCCTAGGTAACTGGATTAAAGTGAATGGAGATGACTGATAGACAGAGTTCTATCCTTGGAGATGTATGTTTATGACTAGAAGGATTAAAGATAGAAAATGATAGTTTGAATTAGTTGCTGTTTGAAAATGAAGTGGGAGGTGGAACTTGATTTGCATGCGATCAAGGGAAGCCGAACACAAATTGGGGTGGAAGGATAGTTCAACATTGATGCTGATCACATCAGGGTTGGATGATTCTTGAAGCTCCCTACAAGTGGTCACAAATAACCACGCTGGAAAAAAAGGGAATAAAGAGCATAAGTTGGACTTGGAGTTGTATGTGTTTTCAAAAGGGTTTTGAACCGGTATTTATAAAACGTCGATAGATACCTTACATAGCTAAGTTCTCTTACTTAATCATAAGAAATTTTAAATTTAAGTGATTGTTTTGATCTCCCAAAGGAACGGGGACAATATGTGTCCATCGCGACCGGGTTCTGCGGGAGCACAGTGTATGTAAAAGAAATTTTTAGCTGATACGTGCTAAACGTTGTGTGGAATGTGTAAGGAAAAAATTTAATTGGACCTTGAGTCCTAACGTGGTTAAGTCCGAAGTGTTATGTTATCAAGACCTATGAGTCTAAATGATGTTGTGTTACCTAGACCTATGTGTCTAAAGGATGTTATGTTATCAGGACCTATGGGTCTAAATGTTGTTATGTTGCCCAGACGAGAGAGTCTAAGGGTTGTTATGTATGTGCAAATGTTGTTAAGGTACCCGGACCAGCAAGTCCGAGGTTACTATGTAAGTATGTTATGTGATGTATGGATGTGGATATGTTACTCGGACCGTCAAGTCCGGGACTGTGATGTAAAGTATGTTTGGTTATGGAAGTGTTTTATTATACAAGTAATTCCCGTATTCTAACCCAATGATATGTGGGAAGTGTGAACTTCGGGGACGAAGTTCTTTTAAGGGGGGTAGATTGAAATACCCCAAACCTTAATAAGTTGTTTAAACATTAAATAATAAATTATTAAGACTAAAAAGAGTCTCAGAAACATTAGTAAACAATTTAATAAATAGTAAATACAATTAATTGCCTAAAAGGCAATAAGGACAAAGTATGCTCTAAGCTTGGGATAATCTTGATTAAGGCTTGATGAACTTACCAAGACCTTATATATTAATGAGCCTATTAAATCAATTACCAAAGAAAACCGAGCTTGAAAACAAGTTAAAACACAAAATGTGCTTTAAGGAGTCTTAAAGCACATTTTTGAAAAATTGTCTTGTAAATGGTTTTGAATGGCTAATGTCCATCATTACTCTTTAATTAATATGTGTACTACTTAGTATCACATTTGGAAGTTTAAATAATGGGAAATCAAAATATTTCTACGTGTCTTGTTTTATGAATAGTAACTAAATAAGCTAGTTTGTAACATATGTCAATATAAGTAATTTAATTGACAATAAGACTGGTAACCCCTTATATTAAATGGGGGCCGGTTTTGCATGTGGTGAGTCCACCCTTGCAACTGATTGAACAAATAAATGAGTAATATAAAAAGCACTATTTGCTTTAGTAAACAATAATATCTTCAAAAGCATTTGCAATCAGTGAATCTCTTCATTCTTCATTTCCTCCTTGCTGTCTCACGTAGACTATCCTTCCTGCTCTCTTTCACATGAACCAGCACAGCACCATATGCCATCTTCAAATCCTTGTAACTTCTAGCTCACTTGTCCAAATTAAAAACTAAGACCACCGATCTCTTAGTCTCGTCAAGCTCTTCGACCTAGTCCTTTCAAATCTTCAAGAGCTCCATTTTGGTGCCAAGAGGAATCTCCATGGAAGGAGCTTGAGTTCATCTTTCCATATATTATTGTGCTCCTTTGCTTCAAGGTAAGGAAACTCAAAGAAAAATGATGTTTCCTCCATGTTTTATGTTGTTCGAAAATTTGCCTTAAATGGGTTCTTACGTTGCCTTGTTCTAGCTTCATTCCAACCTTTCAAGGACTGGGTGGAGTCCTCTCTTGACACGTTTCCAAACTCTCTTCAAGTTCTAAGTTGACAAGCAAGCAAATATCCTTACCGATTTCTGAAACAAGAAAGAAATTGTGAGGAAAGGAGGTAATTATGCTAACCAAAAATAGCTTGAAATTCCTTTGGAAAATGAACGTATGTTGTCTACTGAAACTACCTAAAGAGCCAATGGTAAATGACTTAGAAAAATGTTCTCAAAGAGACTAGTAAAGGACATACGTATTGTTTGTGTATTTGCAGGTCAAAGGCAAATATGTTGTTGGAAATTCAGTGTTTAAGATTTATGCATTTTAAGAGCCTAAGTGCTATGTAATTTAAATTGTGCACTATGTTGTTATGTGGTGTATATTTGGTGAAGTTTTGAGTATAAGAGTGTACTGGGAAGTTTATACATATGATGGGTGTAAAGAACTTATGCAGCAGGACTTGAAAAATGCAAGTACGTCAATTCTGTAGTTCGGTCCGGGACTGGGATTTGGTCATCCCGGACCAGTATCAAAAAGGTCGAGAGTTATACATAGATATAGGTCCGGGACTTGGGTCTTGTACAAGGACCCGGACCACCCTCCTTAAATCACCCGAGAGTTTTTGCCTAGACTGGTCCGGGACTTAGGACCTGTATGAAGTCCCGGACCACCCTGTTAAATGTACCGAGAGTACAAGACTGTCTTGGTCCGGGACTTAGGGTGAGTACAAGGTCCCGGACCACCCTATCAAAACATACCGTGAGTTTGTGTAAGTGTTGATCCGGGACTTAAGGTAAGGACCAAGTCCCGGACCACTCTAAAGATGTTGTTTAAGGTATAAAAATGATGTGTAAAGATGGGGATTGATAAGTAATGATGTTGTAAGGATGTTAAGGACATGTTAGATGTGATATAAAGACAACCAAGTGGGTGGAAAGTTGTAATAAAATGTGAAAGTAAAACAAGTTAAAAATGTCAAGTTGTTTAACTAGTTAACGAGGGTAAGTTATGAGCATTAGACTTTAAACAAACATGTTACCCCGATGTTAATAAAAGTACATGTGATGTTGTCAGTTGTTCGAGAATTGCTCGAGGAACATAAATGGACATGATAAAGTGGACTCCGGTGACAGGTATGGTTTTCTTGCAACCTGTGTCCTACCGGATTACACCGGCTTGTATGCCAATGTTTTTCTGTGTGTTTGCCACGTTGTAAGATAAAACATGTAATGAGTTTACATAGTTCATATATGTGGCGTGTAGTTCCGATACCATTTAACCTCGAAAGTGTTAAACCTTAGCTAACTGAGTCTAGGATCACAGGAGAGTTTGGTATTCGGATTAAACGACCCGAACCATGGGGCGTTCTAACCACGGCTATGCGTGAGTTAATGTGTGTATGTATATGTGAATGTAGGGATCTCCCTTGTATGTTTAACCCAAGGTAATACTGTATGGTGTGTAGTTATGATAGACTCCATAGTGGGGTTCTAACTAATATCTAAAGTAAGTATGTACTAACAGTAGTGAGGAATCCGGTTTGGCCGGTCGCGCGTTGTTTGGGAGTGGGTATCCTTTTTAGTTTTACCCTTCTCTCTGTTATGGTTGTTTCCCTCACGGGTTATGATCTCCCATTAGCTTATCCCAAAGCTTAGCTATTCTGACTTACGATCGGTTTAGGGGGAACATGTGTTTGTGTGGTGAGTTCGGGTCACTAAATCCGATCCATCTTTAGGTAAGTTACTCGTCCGACTATTAGGGCGGTAATGAGTTTCGTTATAATGAGCTTAACATGGGGTGATATCATTCTCTAGGCTCACCAGTGTATTAACTATGTTTGGGCCGGTTCCTAAGAGATCCGTACCCGTTATGTATGTGTTATTTGTATGTTGCAAAGTTATTGTGATGTGATGTTATATGTCGCTTCGAGGTGAAACATGAGGATCATGGATATGATTCCTAGTATGTAAAAGGACGTTTGTGGAAACCCGATAGTGGGTAATGTCGTCTGTTAAGGAAATAGCTCCGTTAGAGGAGAAATACTATAGGGTGGAAGAACTCAAAGAGTGATTGGTTAAGTATGGATGAGTTGTTATTGTTAAGCCCATTGGGGTGAAATGTATGTTGTCGTGAGTTTATGTTTCACATGCTTGATTTAAATGTAATCAACTGCATGCTAAGACGACAAATAGTTGTGCGTGGCCCGGTAGCATGTGGGCTGCGGGATTACCATACCAGCAAAGGTGCTGAGCCCCTGGGGGGCCACCCTTTCTTTCCTTTTCTATTTCAGGTACAAGGAGCTGGAGCCGTTCGAGAGTAGGACGGGGTAGTTGTACGGGTATTATTAATCATGTACCTGTAGGTGTAGTAAGACCGAAATTGTTCTCGGCATTAGTTGTAAATACTCGGTACAGTTGGAAGGTATTTGTAAATGAATGTTGGAGTGATAAAGGAGACGGTATTGTATAGTTGCTCGGGGATCTAGTCCATCAGACCGATACAGTTGTGTAAATGTTAGCCTTGTTAGCCACGTGGGTGGTTAACGGCGTGTAACACCGATGAGTTAAGTTATGTGATGATGTGTATTTTCCGCTGCAGTTTAATGTTAAGTATGTTGTTGTATGTTGGGGTGTTACATGTATTCTTGCCTAAAACTTCACCTAACCAAAGTACTCCCTCACTACCTTATAACCACCCTTTTAAACATCATTTGCACTACCCTCATCCCCTTTACACACACTCCTCAAGTCTTTCCCACAAGTTCATAATTAAACCTTCACAAGGCGTTACACTTTCATTGTTCACCAAACTTTGCACAAGACTTTACGACACCTCCACCATCACCTTGGTGTATCAAGAAATCATCCATTAGTTCCCTAAATCTCCAAGACTATGCCTAAGGCATCTTAACACCTAAGAACACCTTAATTCACTTTCTTTCATCAACTTAACACTTAAAAATTCCTAGTACCTTCTAGGTCATAAAATCTCATTACAACACATAAACTCTTTTGTTTATCAACTAAATTTCGCCATAGCTTCTCTTGTATATACTCACATCCAAACACATTGTTTTTCACCTTTAGACAATCAAGAACATTCAATCTCTTAATACACACTCTTATACACAAACATATGGTTTTTCATCCTTTAACCATCAAACACAATCACCTTCACAAGAGATGTTCTTTACACACAACTAAACCTTTAAACTACACTACATCACAATATAGTGCATAAACTTAAATTGCTTGGCACTTAGGCCCTTAATAACATGGCTCTTAGGCCCTTAAATTGCATTAAACTTAAACACTGAATCTCCACATTTAAATGCCTTCAACCTGCGAATACACACAACAATGCTCCCATGTCTTTTTAGTCCACCTTGTGGATAGTTTTCTAGCTCATTTCCCATTGGCTCTTTAGGTTAATTATTAAGCAAGTATAGCTCAATTTCCTAGTACATAAAACTACATTAAGAGAGGTCATTTACCTCTTTGTTTTCCAAGTTTTCTCACTTGTTTTCTCTTGTTCTTTCTTGATTGAAAATCGGCAAGGAGCTTTTATCACTTGTCAATCTTCTAACCATTCACATATAAGGGTAATGAGCATTAAGTTTAATACCCAAACTCATAGTCAAACCCTAGGTTTGCATATGTGTCTTAAAATACCAAAATTTGATGCTTACCTTTGGAATTCGAAAGAAGCTTGGTTAAGTAGCAAGATAGGACTCCTCCTAGTCCTTTGAAGTTTGAATTAAGCTATGAAGAGAGCAAGAAAAAGCACCATTGTGAGGTGAATTTCGGACACATACAAAATGAGAGGAAACTTAGATTTTCTTTGGTTTTTGTTACCTTGAAACAAAGGAGAATGACAATATGAAAGAAGATGAGCTTTTCCCCCTTCAATGGAGATTCTTCATGGCACCAAAATGGAGTTCTTGAAGATTTGAAAAGATAGAAGTGAAGAGCTTGGTCTAACTAAGACAATATGGTCTTAGAATTTGATTTGGAGCATTAATGAACATTGGTGAGCAATTGAAGTTGGAGAAGAGAGGTGCTGCACCATGAACGGTTTTGGTTGGGAGAATGGAGGAAGATGACGGTGGGAACAAAGGAAATGAAGAAAGGTGAGGAGAGAGGCAAAGTTTGAAGATATTTATGTTATAAAGCAAATAGTAACTTTACTTTATTTTCTTTTACTTTTCTTAGTTGGATGGCCAAGTATGGTGACTCACACCACTAAAACCGTGCCCCCTTACATATTAGAAGGGTATAATGGTCTTTGTTGACCAATGTAATTACTTATAACAACATATGTTACAAACTAGCTTATAAAGTTACTATTCATAAAAACAAGGCACATAGAAGTGAAATTTTTAATTTCCCATTGATATAGACTTCCAAATGTGATACTATATAGTACACATATTAATTAAAGAGTAATGATGGACATTTAGCCATTCAAAACTCATTTACAGACAATTTTTCAAAAACGTGCTTTAAGAATCCTTAAAGCACATTTTGTGTTTTAACTTGTTTTCAAGCTTGGTTTTCTTTGGTAATTGATTTAATATGTTCATTAACATATTTATAAGGCATAGGTATGACCATTGAGTCTTATACAAATTTATCCCAAGCTTAGAGCACATTTTGCTCTTATTGACTTTAAGGTATTTTCTTGTGTTTTTATTTGGTTTAACTGTCTACCAAGGTTTCCTAAGGACTTAATTAGCCTTATAAAATCATAATTAAATATTATCAAGTCTTGGTAGGCTCTTTGGGTCCTAACCAAGTTCACTCATAGCTTAGAGCATGTTTTTGCTCAAACTGTATCTTAGTGCTTTATTGCATTTACTGTGGTTTAAATTGTTCACTGATGTTTCTAAGGCACTTTTTAGCCTTTACATACCTTAGTTTAATATTTAAACCACATATCAAGGTTTGGGGTATTTCAGGTTTAGTTTAACTTATTAATTCTTCATATTCTATTTTCTATAAGGTATTTTATTTCTTTTATTTATTTATTACATACATAAACTAGAATTTATTCAAGACATTATTTATGAGTTTTATTGCATTTAATTATTTATATTAACTTTTACACATATCTATATCCATATATGGTTTATAAAATAAAGTATTTTCCTTAGTTCCAATTAAGTATATTAACCTCCACATTATATAGTTAGTATAAATATAGATTAATTAAATTCCTTATTTTAACATATGTTACTATTTTATTTCTTATATATATATATGTATTTAATTTTTACTTCACTTAAAAGTTGATACTCAAAAATATTTCTTAACATTCTGTATTAAATGTTAGTTTAGTCTTATTATATTATTTTCAACCTATAAAGTTTATTAATAAGTCATACTTTAATTTTTGTTACATTAAAAACCTTATATTATAAGATAACTTATGAGAAACCTTTGAAATACAATTTTTAAACCCACTTCCTCTTGTCCAAAAATTCCCAAATTAAGTATATAGTAACTATAACATTTTAGACATATTATAAAATTTTTATTTCATAAAAATATCTTTTTAATTTAACCAAATAATTCCATAATACTCAGAACTTGTAAAAATTATAACTTACGTTTAAAAACTCAAAACCCCTATTAATTTACATCAAAATCAACTAGATTTTATAAGGAATCTATACTTAAAATTTCAAGTCAAAATACATTCGGGAAGGTTGTTAAATAAATCTAACTAGATAGGTATTATTATAGAATTATATAAACTTAATATATTAATAATAACCCACGTTTTAATCTCGGTCGTCCGTTCCACTTAACTACGATCGGATGACCCAATTTTCCCCAGTTCTTCAGAAAACCCCAAATCGACACGAACAGAGATTCGATCGATTCTCTCAATCCACATGACGAAATTCGGTGATTCTTGTTTCATTGGATTCAAAATTAAAAGACGAATCCAATGGTACTAATTTTATAACCTATAATGCAGTGTTCGATGATTTCAATTCTGGGTTGTTCGAACTAGGGTATGTGCGAGTTTCTGATTCGAATCCCTACAAATTCTCTCAATGTATTGCGTAATTGGTTAAATTGATAGAGGGTTATGAACGGGAATGCAAAAACGAATATCATAGATGGTGGAATTTGGTCGGAAACTCACCGGAGATGCGCCGGTGATGAAATCGAAATCGATTTCTGGAAAAGTCAATATTTTATGTGCAGTTCGAGTAGCCTACTTCACGGATCAATTCGTGCTAATTGAGAAGGATTAAATCCACACAACCTACGGCATTTTAAAGTAGACATGTAACTCTAAACATTGGTGGAAGAATCATGGAAAACAAATAACTAGGGAGAAAGTTACAGATCCACAAAGATCTGAGTTTACCATATCGTTTCTGGAAAAAATTCAGGACAAAACCCGACGTGATCGAGTAGGTAACTTTAGACGACTATATCGTCCACACGATTGCGAATCAGCCTTGGGTGTAAACATAAAAGTTATAGAGGGATTAGAGATCTAAAAACGAGCTAAAGAACGAAATTTGGCTGAGAAACGAAGAAGTTATGGCGAGACGAAGTTTACCTGATTTCAGAAAAATCTGGAATTCTGGGTTACGAATTCGCAAGGAGGCAGCTTTAGATAGATTTTTCCGTCGATGTAGAATGATTTAGGTTATGTATGAGTTATGGTTGGAAAGAGCATTTGTAGGAGAAGAGAAAGCAAAAGACGACACTCAAAAGTCCAAAATATGAGAGAGTTATAGATGTCACAAGTTAGGGCGAAATCAGTTGGAAAGTGGCGAAAAACGTGGAGATAAAAAAAAACTAAGTGTCGGGCGCGTATCCCGAGGCACGTGGATGAGTCAGCAGACATGCCACATCAGCATCTTTTCAAAATTTTGGCTCTAAACTTGATTTTATCATAACTTTGGCTAGAATGATCCGTTTTTGACGTTCTTTTTATCAATCTTCTTGGTTTTCCATAACCTTTTTATTGGTATAGGTTTCATGAGCTGGTTTGACCATTCTCAAAAAGTCAACCCTAGCAAGGCTTAATAAGCTATAAGGTTTCCATAATTTTATTTTGACTTTTATGATTCAAATTAATGTACAAATTATTTCTAAAATCTTTATAATATACTTGGACTGTTTAGAAATTTTCTCAAGATTTATTGACTTTTAAATCTTATTATTAAATTCATAATACTATATAATAATATATAATAATTAAATATTTTATAGTATTCTTTAGGGTTAAATAGAAGAAATCCCCTAAATTAATTTCACAATTCCACATAATATTAATATTCATAATTCCATACAATACTTTAATATTAAATAGTATTATTTAAGGTTTAATAAAAGAAATCCCCTAAATTAATTTAGGGGTATTTCAATAGGAAAGCTAAAAAACGTTGAAGGTATTTTCAGGGTTTGTACTCAAACCACAAACCCTGAAAACATGTCAAGTCAGTGACGAGTGACGACATTATAATGTATATAACGACTCTAAAAAAGATTACCCTACACCACACACCCTAAAAACCATCCCAGGAAAGCAAAAAAAAAAACATCGAAGGCATTTTCAGGGTTTGTAGTGCAGACCCTAAACCCTAAACCCTGGAAATCTGTTGAGTTAATGACGACATTTTAAAGTATAGAACGACTTCAGAAAAGATTACCTAACACCACACACCCTAAAAACTAGAACTGTCAAAATTTGACCCAACCCGAAAACCCGTCCGTTTTATCCGAACCCGAAACCCGACCAAACCCGAAAATATTTAAATATAATAAACCCGAAACCCGATTGGGTAAAACCCGAAATGACCCGAACCCGAAATGACCCAAAAAATTTATTACCCGAAATCGTCCCGAACCCGAAATGACCCGAAATAATACTAATAAAAATTAGCCAAACTCGAATAACATGAAATAATAGTGACCATAAATTGTCCCAAACCTGAATGACCTAAATAAATATGACAAAAAATATGATTTAAACTTATTATATCCGAATGAAATTCAGAATAGGCATTGTATTGAAAGTTCTTTAATCTATATGTTGTATATTCTTATAGAAATTAGGTATATATTTATATTATAATTTTTTCAAAAAATATTAACCATGACCCGAAATAACCGAAACCCGATTCTAACTGATATTACAACCCGAACCCGAAATGACCCGAACCCGAATGACCCGAACCCGAAATGACCCGAAAGTTTAATGACCCGAACGGATATTGACCCGAAAAGATATGACCTAAAACCCGAATGGATAACCCGTTTGACAGGCCTACTAAAAACCACCCTAGGGAAACTAAAAACGTCAAATGCATTTTCAGAGTTTGTAGTGCAGGGTTTTGGGCCACAAACCCTAACATTTGTCAAGTTAGTGACGACATTATAAAGTATAGAAGACTTCGAAAAATATTACCCTACACCGCATACTCTAAAAACTACGATAGGGAAGGTTAAAAAACGTTGGGAAATTTCATGACATGCCACTATATTTTTGGTTAATTCATGAAATGCCACTAAAAAAAAAAGTCATGAAATGCCACTATATTTTTGCAAAAGTTCATGAAATGCCACTATAGTCATTGACCGGAAGGGAAAATGACAAAAATACCCCTACTAGTTAACACTGTATTTTTAAAGTTCACAATATGCTTATGAGTGTTAAAAAATTCACAATATTCAAAATACTATAAAATATAATATATACATATATATATTTAAATTGTAAAAATTAACAAAATATTAAACATAAATTGAAAAATATTAAATATTTTTTTGATGTTTTTAAATTATTAAGTACCATAAAATAGAATATAAAGTTTTGAAAACATAATTTATATCAATCTTTCTACTAATTTGTATCAATTAAGTACCATAATTTGTACCATTCATTTTTAAATTCTTTTTTCTACCAATTTGAATTATTTATTCAAAGTAAATTAAAGAAAAAAATTCATGAAATGCCACTATATATAAATTAGTAGAAAGATTGATAGAAAATATCATTTAAATAATTTATGGTACATAATTGGTATAAATTGATATAAAGATTGATATAAATTATGTGTTCATACCTCTATATTATTTTTTATGCTACTGAATAATTTTAAAAAATCTAAGAAATATTTATTGTTTTCAATATTTTATGATATTGTTATCTTTTTAAATTTTTTTTCAATTTTTCAATTTTTTTTTCAATTTTTCAATTTTTCAATTTTTCAATTTTTCAATTTTTCAATTTTTTTTTTTTTTTTTTTTTTTCAATTTTTCAATTTTTCAATTTTCAATTTTCAATTTTTCAATTTTTCAATTTTTCAATTTTTCAATTTTTCAATTTTTCAATTTTTCAATTTTTCAATTTTTCAATTTTTCAATTTTTCAATTTTTCAATTTTTCAATTTTTCAATTTTTCAATTTTTCAATTTTTCAATTTTTCAATTTTTCAATTTTTCAATTTTTCAATTTTTCAATTTTTCAATTTTTCAATTTTTTCAATTTTCAATTTTTCAATTTTTCAATTTTTCAATTTTTCAATTTTTCAATTTTTCAAATATTTTATATATTTTTATAGCATTTTGATTTTTGTGATTTTTGGTGAAGTTTTTAACACTTGGGGCATATTATGAACTTTAAAAGTACTTTGTTAAATAGTAGGGGTATTTTTGTCATTTTTCCTTCAGATCAATGGCTATAGTGGCATTTCATGGACTTTTGCAAAAATATAGTGGCATTTGTGACTTTCTTTTTTAGTGGTATTTCATGCATTAGCCAAAAATATAGTGGCATTTCATGAAATTTCCCAAAAACGTTTATTTATAATCAAGGCGTGGAAGCGTTTATATATGATCGTGGAAACGTTTATATATAATCATGGAAACGTTTATATGTAATCGTGGCGTGTAAACATTTATATATAATTGTGGTGTGGTCACGTTTATATATAATCATGGAAACGTTTATATGTAATCGTGGTGTGGAAACAATTATATTCAATCGTGGCGTGGAAATGTTTATATATAAATCGTGTTGTGGTAACGATTATATATAATCGTGGTATGGAAACATTTATAAGCTATCATGGATATGTAAAAACCCAAGGTTAATGATGCATTTTGGGTTTGGGGTGGGTGGTTTAGTGCCAGTCTTTAAACACAATTTCAAACTATACGAAATGAAAAAAACATTAGAATATAATTTCCATTGTTTTACAAATTTTAATTGATGCTGATTAGAGAAATAAAATCCTTTACAAATTATTTAAAATGTTAAATGAAAAAAGTAAACTATATAAATATGTTCCTCAAAAAGGAAAAAAATATAAACTATAAGAATTCAATGAAGTCCTTTCCATGCTGAATTGAATCTTTCTCTTTCGTTGTCCTTTTCTTGCTTGGTTTGCTCAAATTCAGCCCCAAATTGCTTTTCAATCTTGACCTCGACCTCACAGGAGTTTCCTTCACCTTTAAAGTGTGAGTTGCTACAACAGAGTTGCTAGATGTTGCTATAAACAACTTAAAAAGTAACAAAAAATATATAAAGTTAAAGAAGTAAAATTAAGTAAAAAAACACTAAAAACAAACATATATAATTTTACCATTAACAGAAGCAGATGAAGAGGTTGCTTCAATCACATTTCTCTCCATTAATTAAAAGTTATGATACTTTGATGACATGTTCTTGAGTTTTCCTACAAAATCTGGAAAGTGTCATCGTAATCACAAACTGAGCATGCAATTTTGTAAAATTCCATACAACTGGATGAGACATGATCCTCCAAAGGAATATGAACATCAACATATGAACGTGGCAATAAGTAATCATCAATAGTCTTTGCCTTCTTAGACCAACATGACAAGATATGCTGCTCTGGAATGCGCCTGTCAATCATATATGTACTTTGTTACATATTACACTGTATATACCCGCATACTGTATTATAGATTATAGTATTAGATATAATATAGTCATATCTTCTCTTCTTTGTTTTCTTTATCGACTAGTCTATTAGCCGCATATGAGTGGTATTAATATCACTCCTGATACTTCTGTAAAACTCATTCTGCTTCTTCAATAATACAAGATATAAACTCTACTCTTGTTTTACCAGTTGACATGCATGTATAATGGTATTAGAGTTGCGACTCTTTTTTTACCCTTCCTTCCGCATCAATGGATCATGATACACAAACCGACAATAATCAAAGAGAACCGCTAACTGGACTCGACGAAAGTGAAGAAAATGTCAACAACCATCAAGAACAAGCATAATCAACCACTGAAGAAAATTCAACGTCCATCCTCACCGAGATGACCGATCCTTTGTATCTTCACCCATCTGACAACCCAAATCAAAGTGTCGGCATCAAATTCAAGGGAGCAGGGTTCGATGGATGGAAAACGAGCTGCCACGATAAGCCTCGAAGCAAAAAACAAATTTGGCCTGGTAAATGGCAAAATTTTAGAGCCCGCTCGATCTTTGGAGTGATATCCACTCTAGAACATTGCAATCACACGGTTTTCTCATGGATCATCAACTCACTCAACAAGGACATCGCAGAGATAGTTCGATTTTGCGGCACGACGTATGATGCCTGGAAAACCCTATGCCAATGATACAATTTGGTTAATGGAGTGGAAATCTATGCAATACAACGTGGATAGCTCAGATCCAACAACGCGATGATACGGTTGTGGTCTACTTCGCCAATGAAGCGTTTGTGGGATAGATTGGGTTCGACACGGAAAACCCCTAAATGCTCTTGCGGGAAGTGTACGTGCGATCTTTTGAAGGAAATTGAGATTCAAAAACAACAAGACTCTTTAATGAAGTTCTTGGATGGTCTCAACAACAACTTTAAGCAAGCAAAGGGCACTATACTGATGATGAATCCTAATAGATTTTGTAATGTATTGTGATTTTGGATTGTAGAGCATAATGAAGACGTGTAAAGAGTTATGTAAACTGACTTTATTATGAATCGAATATCTTACTTACAAAAGCTATCGTCTAGCATCCTTATATATTGAAGGAAAGATAAAACTATCTAGATAGAAAATCTAGGAAAATCTTAACTACTTAACAAAATATAAACCTTGTCAAACTGGAAGATAACTCAACTTACTCTAATTCACTTGGGCCCATAAAGTGGGCTGAAATAAATCAATAGTCCAATACCCCCCCTCCCCCCCCCCCCCCCCCCCCCCCCGCGCAAGCCGCAGGTAAACAGAGTTAGCAAGGCTTGGATTATTCACGCATCCTCATGCGTTGGATTTGCTCTCTGTATCGTGTCCCTGGAAGAATTTTGGTCATCATGTCTGCCAATTGAGTGGAAGTGTGTGTGTAGACCACGTCAACGAGTCCTTGTTGGATCTTCTCACGTACAAAATGACAGTCAATCTCAATGTGGTTTGTTCTCTCATGGAACATTGGATTACATGATATATAAATTGCTGATTGATTGTCACATTTAACTGGAACTGGCATAATATCATCAACACCAAGCTCAAATAAAAGACGTGTCAACCAAGTTAACTCTGTTGTGACTCGACGAAGAGATCGATACTCCGCTTCTGCACTTGAAAGAGAAATAGAACCCTGTTTCTTTGTCTTCCAGGAAACTGGACTATCACCCAAGAAAATATAATATCCTGAAACTGATTTCCTTGTGTTCGGACAAGCTGCCCAATCGGAATCACAATATGCTACAAGATTCAACTTGGAGTGCCTTGCAGCAGAAAGAACAATACCATAAGTAATGGTACCTTTCACATAACGGAGTGCATGCAAAGCCGCCTCCATGTGTATATCAGTGGGTCTCTGCATAAACTGACTTAAGGTCTGAACTGTGAAGCTGATGTTTGGTCGTGTGTTGGACAAGTAATTCAACTTTCCAACAAGTTAGGGAGTAGGATCATGTAAGGCTATTCCGTCATCATACAACAATTGCTTCCCCATAACCATGGGTCCTCGTGTGGAGCTTGTTTGCTGACAATCAAACTCTTCGATGAGATCCATGCAAAACTTTCGTTGAGATAGAACATACCCATGTTGTGTCGGGATAAACTCTATTCCCAAGAATTAATGTAAAACGCCTAGGTCCTTGATCTTAAAATTCAAATCGAGAGCCCTTTTAATGTTGTCAATCTCCTTCTGATCAGCTCCCACGACTAAAATATCATCAACATAAACTGCAAGGAACATACGCCCAGTGTCGGTGTCCTTGAAGAAAAGAGAATAATCATTCTTTGATTGAGAAAAGTCAAGAGTTTTGAGAAAACTCGCCAGCTTGGAAAACCACTGGCGCGATGCTTGCTTGAGACCATACAATGATTTTGTTAACAGACAAGCCTTGTTGTTCCCATGTACCTCAAGACCATCTGGAAATTTCATGTAAACTTCTTCATCCAACTCACCATGTAAAAAGGCATTGTTAACATCCAACTGATTGATGATCAAACCCTTGTTAAGGGCTACAACAATAAGAGCCCGAATTATGGTCAACTTAACAACCGGAGAGAAGGTTTCATTATAATCTAGCCCCTGTCACTGTGTGAAACCCTTGGCTACCAGTCTTGCTTTGTACCTTTCTAATGACCCGTCTGATTTGAGTTTAACTTTGTAAACCCATTTGCACCCTATTACCTTCTTGCCTCTAGGTAAAGTAACAACATCCCATGTGTCATTACGATTGAGTGCTTCCAACTCACTATCCATGGCCTTTCGCCAATGAGCATGTCGCACCGCATCCTTATAAGTAGTCGGTTCTCTCATGTCAGGAACCTCCGTGACTGGACTCTGAGCATTGGACAGCAAAGCCAAACAAACATTGGGCTGAATGTCCGTAAGGCTTTCGCATTCCATTATAAGGTTCTTAGTAGAATCACTGCTTTTGTAAACTCTCTCATCCAAGACTTCCTGAAATGTAGTACTACAAACATAATCACTCAAATAGTTGGGCTTGTGACTTTCCCTACTAGAACGCCGAACCTGAGCTTGTTGTTCATCCTGAACTTCTGCAATTGGTAAATTCGACTGTATCTGCACATCTTCGTCGTCAAATAAACCATGATTAGCATCTATTTGCTTATCGCCTTGCTCATGTGCATGAGCTGAATGAATTTGAAATTTCTCGGTGTTCTCTCTGTATGGAAAAAACACTAGGGTGGAACTTGACGTCGCGACAAACCTCCACGGATTGTGTGACAATGCTCAGAACTTTATATCATTTCCTTCTCGAATTGTTTCCCAAGTAGGCACACGCTTCACCTCTTGGATCAAATTTACTTCCTCTGTTCACTATGGTTTTGTAACACAAGCAACCAAAAGGTTTTATATTTTTGTATGTCACCTTGTTACCATATAGAGCTTCAAACGGTGTTTTTCCTCCCATGGCCTTGCTGGGAAGCCTATTAATTAAGTAGGTTGCATGCAAAATACACTCTCCTCAATAACGAAGGGAAACATTGGATTGAAAATACAATGCCCTTGCCGTCTCAAGCAAATATCTGTGTTTTCGTTCAACTACTGCATTTTGTTGAGGAGTGTAGGCACAGGTAGTCTGATGAACAATCCCTTCCTTCTGGAAGAAAATTCTCCCTTCATTTGAACTTCCAAGTTCTTTTGCATTATCCGTTCTGACCACTTTAATTTTCATTTCAAATTGTCGTTCAATCATCTTGATGAAGCAAACAATTATTTCCCAAGCCTCACTCTTCTGTCTAATTAGGTGAATCCATGTCATTTTGGTGAAATCATCAACAAAACAAACGAAATGCCTATAACCATTGTACGTCTCAGTTTTAAACGGACCCCATATATCAACGTGTAACATTTCAAACGCCCTTTTTCGTTTTGATAGTAGAATTATCAAAAGGCAACCGTTGAGCTCAACTTTTGTAGCAAACATCACAAGCATAATTATCAGAAAAATCAGAATCTGTTATTAACTTCATTGCAACAAGCTTTCGAAACGGTACATGACCAACTTTAACATACAAGTCTTTTGCCCTAAAACTGAGTTCAGACTGCTGGCCCAAATTGGAATCCACCGTACTCACGCAAGCTGGTACTGGGCCCTGAGACAGCTTAGTGTAACACCCCGGATTTTCTAACATTTTATTAGGTCAATTTTTTTACAATTCAATATTTATTTGATACAGCGGAAACAAAACCTAATCCGGAGTATTACTGCCACACTCGCAAAAACGAGTGTGAAGCCTAAACAATTAACTAAATAACCAATTCATTATTTTTGACAAGAAAAACCAATGTCCATAATAACAATTTCTTAAAAATGCACAAGTCCTAAAGCCTAAAATAAAATTCAATAACAAATAACTAGCTTATGTGGAGTCGCCTTCCCAAACCCCAAGGACTTCATCAGTACCTGTGGCAGAAATCCAAACAAACATAGAAAGAGCCACGATAAAGTCAGAAAAACTGAGTAAGCTACCACTTCACTCTGTAAAAACATTTTCTCTTTTGAAAACCATTTTAATAATATAATCACACACATACAAATCATTCAATAATATTAACACACACTAATAACATCATCATCATTGTAGAATACTTCATGATTTCTTATTTAGCCAGTAATATAATAGTCAATTTAATTTAATTATCTTCCTTGTCCCAACGCGCAGCCAGGACAAAACAACTTTACTTTCTCTTTGGGTACAACACGCAGCTGTAACCCGGACCCCAACACGCAGCCGGGAATCCAACCAAGCCACTAAATCCTTAAGTGTGCACACCCCCAATAGTTCAAAGGACTAAGGAGTAGATCTAGGGCTAATGTGTCCTAGTGCGGCCCACAGTATCTCAAGCTTATGCGTCCTAATGCGGCCCGCATTTATCATCTCATTCATGTGTCCTAATGCGGCCCACATGCACCATGGTTTTCTCCTCTTAAAAATTCATTTATTCATTATTATTCTTTACCATATAATCTCAAAATCCACATATTTCACCATAAATAAATTATGATATCATCCTTATGAATAAATAATTCAATTTTCACAAAATCATTTAGTTAACGATTTCACAACAATATCAGTTAATCTCATAAATAAACTCATAACAATTTTCCATCAATCTCTTTTAGAAAATATATTTAAATAACCACTGATATCCATTACAAAATAAACTACTCACATAAGAAAATGAAGTTATCACCAACACTTAACACTTCAATCTCAAACAATGATCACACACAAAATTCACATCCACGTGAAAATTCATTATTATAAATATATAAAAATTAGTGAACGTAGTACTTACCTAAAAAAGAACATTATCATTTGCACCCACCAAATATAATTAGCCACTACTCTTCGTTTACACATTTTGGCACCGATTTGTTGACATCATCAATGAAAGAAACAATCTAGCTGCTACATGCTACCGTTACTTCATATGTGGCCGCCCAAGATAGAAAAAGAAAACTAATTGATCCCTTTTTCATCTTTTCCTTTTATGTGTGTGTGAAGAGAGATTTTTTTTCTTTTTGAATCTATGATATAGAGAAAGGAGACGCAACATAGAAGGTATTTATTTTTCTAGTCTAGATGAAGAAGAGAGGTATTCGAATATAGAGGATGGGCGGATAAAATGGAACATCAAATGAGCGATATATAGGAGGCCGAGGGTAACTGAAGAGCGAGGAATATAAACTGTTTAATTATTACAGAAAATAATTGTTCAATCAATAACGAAAATTAAACTCCTTAATGAATAGAAAATAAGAAGTTAGGAAATTTGGAAAGGTAAAGGTGAGTTAATAAATAGAGATGGAAATAGGAAAGTTTAAATTGATTAACTAAATAAAATCAGAAATACCAAAAGGTGTAACCGACATATAGTAAAACTAATTTATTTAGTGTATGTAATTAAATCAAAACTATCATTATTATAATAAGTTATAAACACTAAATACACTAAAATAATATAAAGTACACATGGATCATATTATTACATCGAAAATCATAACCGACGTATTTTGAATCAGGTTATTATTAAAACGAATCTTTTTTATAAAATACTATACAACATGCTCGTAAATTATAGTATAAACCATAAACTAACTATTTAAATTGCTCGTGAACTAATATACTCATAAACTATATAAAATATGTATTTTAATCAACATTACTCTTTGAATCATATCATTATATATTATTACCCCATTTTTAATTAATAAATATACCAAGTTAGCTTGAGAAATACAAGGATCATTAATAAAATAACAATTGGTCCAATTTAAACAAGTTATTTGTTAGAATGAATTCTCTTTAGTAAATAATAAACGTGTAACCTTCATTATATATATACTCAATACTACTATACTTGCAGACAACAACACGTAACCTATTTAGTATACATGCAAACTATAATATATACTCGTAATATAGGCTGATAAAATATATAATGTACCCGTAAACTACATAATATACTTGTAAACTAGAAAATAAATGTATTTTAAAATTTAGGGGTATTTCATTATTCCCCCCTTAAAATAAAGCTTCGTCCCCGAAGCTCGATCTCACCCCACTAACCAATGGTCCCACTAAGAAGTTAATCAGTCGTAGCTACTTTACACTAAGGTTTATATCATATCTCTAACCATAATAAATTTGGTTATTGCACTTAGCCTGTGACTTGTTCTCACGCAGCCCACTGGAATTCTAGAATGATCTGGGTCCAGCCACCGACTCAGCCCATCTCTTATTCTCCCGTAGCCCATCAGTAGTCTCGAACTGGTCCAACACATACAGACCGTTGAGACGCCGCCCCAGTCTCTCATTCTTCCCTGTAGAGAGGACCTGGACAAAACACTCTCCACCATTAAACACCAGAGAACAATCGGCCTAGTCAGCTAATTTTGATACTGAAATCAAATTGAAACAGAAATCTGGAACAAACAAGACTCCTTTCAGGTGGATCTTGCTTCCCAGTCGCACATCACCGACAAATTTCACGCTTCGAGACCTCCCATCTGATAAGACCACGGTTCTATCTCCTTGCGATTCTGTCAAATTCTCAAACACGGTTTCGACTCCAGAAATATGGTCTGTAAACCCAGAGTCGATAATCCACTTGCCAGCAAAAATATTATGTGAGTTCATTAGGCAGTAAGCGTACTTACCCGAAAAATTACAAAAGCTTGATTCCTCTGGTTTTGCTGCGGTACTGGTAGCACAGACAATTTCCGTAATCTGCTGTATCTGTCTTGTCGTAAATCCACCATCTTGAGAGCTTTGAGTTGTTGAACTTCCATCCTGAGACATAAGCTCATTTGGCTCCTCCGTTTTTACACTGTTGGCAAATGTCTTTTTCTTCCTTGCAAGGACATTATCTCTGCCGTGTAAATGGTAACATTCAGCTTCAAGATGCCCATTTTTCTTACAATAATTGCACTTCTGTTTTTGGAAACAAACTTCAGAGTTGTGACCCGGCTTTTTACAGAAACTGCAAATCATTTTCCTTCTGTCGAACTCACCCTTTGGATTAGGGTTTCTGGAGTTTTCTGAATTTGCAGTTTTGTGAACATAAAACGACATGGCGTCGTCCGCAGAGGGTTTCCCTCGCCTTTGTTCCTTTTCCTGTATAATGAGTGCAAAATCCTTCTCAAGGCTAGGCGGTTTCTGCATAGCGAGAATCTGGCCGCGAATTGAAAGGTAATCCCTGTTGAGACCCATCAAAAAGTGCACCAGTTTATCCTCATCTAATGCTTCCTTAATTGATTTGTTAATACCACAAGTGCACCCGTTACAGTTGCATTTGTGTGGTGGTCAAGCCTGTTCGAGCTTACCCTAAATCCTTTTCAACTTGTTAAAATATTTTGCAACTGAATCACTCCCTTGTGTGATGTCTGCGAGATTACGCTTGAGGCTGTGAATCACAGCAAGGTTACTGTGTTCGTAACGCTCACACAGAATGTCCCAAACATCTTTCGGGTCTCCACAATAGCGAACGCTTCCAACGACATCAGGACCAAGCGTATTTTTTATCCAAGACACAACCAAGGAATTGGATCTTTCCCAGGCTACATAACGAATGGTATCTTCTTCTTCTGGTTTTTTTATTCTACCACAACAAATCCGTATTTGTTTTTAGACTTGAGTGCGGTAACCATATGAATTTCCATCCGAGAAATACTTTTCCATTGAATTTCAATACCAAACTAAGACCTGGATTTTCTGTTGCGTGCACATATATAGGATCGTTGACGTCGATGACATTATTTTCTGAGGACGACGTTAGTGTTGCTCCTTCTTGCCTTTGCCATCATCTGCCATGTCTGCCGATGAAGCTCCAACCCGGAATACTGATTAACTCTTCAGCGCTCTTGATACCATGATAGATTTTGTAATGTATTGTGATTTTGGATTGTAAATCATAATGAAGACGTGTAAAGAGTTATGTAAACTGACTTTATTATGAATCGAATATCTTACTTACAAAAGCTATCGGCTAGTATCCTTATATATTGAAGGAAAGATAAAAATATCTAGATAGAAAATCTAGGAAAATCTTAACTACTTAACAAAATATAAACCTTGACAAACTGGAAGATAACTCAACTTCCTCTAATTCACTTGGGCCCATAAAGTGGGCTGAAACAAATCAATAGTCCAATAAACCCACCGCCTTCTCTCGAGCAAGCTTTCTCCCTTATCGCTCAAGATGAAAAGCATCGCAACCTGCACGAAACCAAGCACGAGTCTGAGAAATCTATAGCCTTGAGCAGCAGATTTTCTGGAGGAAATAGAAACTTCAATTCGAAAGGGGAAACCAAGAAATTGCTCAAATCCAACACAAACAGTAATCCGAGTGGGATCAAGAAGAAACAACAACCAAAATGCGCGCTAAATTTAGTCACAAGAGGGCTGAATGTTGGTGGATTATTGGGTTCCCAAGCGGCAAGCTGAACAAAAATTAAGAAAACCACAGTAATATTGTCATTTCACCATCCATCAACACTCCAGATCATAAGAATAAGGAAACCAGCATACTGAAGATCACCCGTCTCTGGCCTCAGTAACAAACTGCTTGAAGAACTCGTGTCCTTCCTCGACCAAAGAAAGATTTCTACCAACATTTCCAGTAAGATTTTTGGTGACTTCGTAGGTAACATCAACCAATTTACTGATTATTTCTTACATAGTGAAACTGATGCCATCTCTAAGAAATTGAAAACAACGTGGATACTAGATTCTGGTGCCCCTGAGCACATTATTGGAAATATAACTTTAATAAGTGAATTAGACAGACTTAATTTGCATCGTCAAATCACTTTGCCTGATGGTCAGAAAAGAAAAATTGAGTGTAGGAACTGTCCACTTATGTAGTAATCTGAAATTGAAGCATGTTTTGTTTGCTCCAACATTTTGGTTTAATTTGTTGTCTGTCAACAAGTTGACAAAACAACAGAACATGAATCTGGTATTTAGTGGTGACACACAATAGATGACAACATAAAACTCTAAGATAATCAAATAGATGACAAGAACATTCAAGGATAGTCTTGTCAGTATCAACAAACACCTCCTACTTATCCAGCTTTACATCGTTAAGATCAAGTTGAACTTGAAATCGCCTTTGAGATGTAGTGGAAGCCCCTACCAAAGATTGCAAGACATACGAAAAACTCTTGGAAAATTGTTGATGGAATGTCTTGAACATATTTCAAGTATAGTTTTCAACAACTTAGCAAACAAGTAGTGAGATACCCCAAACATTAATTACCCTAATTAACGAAGGATTAATTAATGTGAAGAGATCAACTATGACTAATAAGCAATATTCACTAAAGAATATTATAACCTCTAAATACATATATACAAATAAATATGTATAGTCCAAGATGGACACCAAACCATACATTAAATCTCTAATCAAAGAGAGAACATTACCAAGGAGAAATCAACTCCTAAAATCAATACTCATGTAACATATTAATACATGTATTAAATATCACAAATATCACTCATTAAATTATATAAAATATTTTATATGGTCAAAACAAATTATAAGTGCAAGAGACACTTATATATACACACTAAAGCAAGAATAACACATGTATCATTCAACACATGAATAAGTTCATTATGCACCATTAATGTGTAACATTAATGTATAAGATTCAAAAATCTTTCTCCCCCATAAATGTGCAGCCGACCAACAATGAGAAAGAGAAGAGAGGGAGTTTTGAAAAGCAAAATTAGCAAAAGTGAAACAAGTACACCTAGAGTTTACAAAAAAAAAGACTACTTGTACCTTATCTTACCTCTCTTCCATCCTTCTCCTACACACCCGATTTTTCCCCACCTTTCTCTATACACTCTGCTACTACTTGTAAGAAAAGAAGAATCATAGAGGTGGGATTAGACTTAAACTAAGGAAGCAAGTACACCTAGTTACATAGATTAATGGTTATTTTGTACCTTACCTTACCTTTCTTCCCTTTTCTTCCAACACACAATCGATTAAACCCCATCGCATCCTCTCTATGCCACTCAATTGCTGCTTAGGAAAAGAGAAATCAGAAGGCAATCTAGAAATAAAAGAAACTAGCCAAGTACATTAGCTACCTACTTTGAGACCTTTCTCCTCTTCTAATACCCATACTCACCATCTTTCCTCCTCTTGCCCATGCCCTTTCTCTAGGAAGCATTCCCCCCCTTTCCATCCGACATCAACAACACCAACAAGCACCATCTTCATCCTTCTTCTCAAAGCTCTAAGTCCATCCATGGAGTTTTAAGTGCTTTCTACCTAAATACCTCATTTTCTTACACAAAAACCTCCATTAATCCCTCCTCCTCATTATGTCCTAAAATCCAAAGAGCATGGGCCATTGAAAACTTGAAGAAAACAAGGGGAAAGGACTAGCACAAGTCAAGGTAAGAAAAGATGCATTAGAACACATTCTTCCTTTCTTCTTCATTCATGTCCAAAAATAGACTCCACCTTACACCTTCTTCTACCTCTTTGTATACATAAAAGGAGGGTGTTTCCAGCTCCTTTCAACGAGCCAAGAAGCTGATCCAAACACCCATTAAAGAGCTTCAAAAGGAAGGTAGAATCGTAACCCTCCATGGTTGTTCAAGCCCTCATTTCCCCTTTTTTTCCTACACAAAACTGAAGCTATTCTCCTTGCTGTAGATGTCCAAAAAAACTGCTTGAGAACCTCTCCAAAACTCAAGGTAAAGACATTCTCTTAATGTCAAAAATTCATGCTTAAAGGTTCCTTAAAATATCTACTTAGAGGAGTCATTAACCTAACACTTTTTCTTGGTATTCATGGTCACTGAATGCATATTTATTCACCCTAAAGTACCGTGAGGTGTGGGGCTGATTTCCAAGAGAAATATCAAGTCTTAAGAGGTAAATCTTTAATCAAAATCCTAAAGACTATGTTCATGATTTAAGCTTGGTTTTATGTATAAAAATCTAACCTAAGGTACATATACAGATAATGCCGAGAGGTTGCAAGAGCTGGGGGAAAATTCCTTGTGATTATACTAAGGTAATTATGCTTAACACCCTTTAATGTCTTAAAGTTTACTAGCTTGAAAATTAATATAAGGCCGAGAACATAGGTGAATGAGTGTGCTATTTAAATCCTAAATATGTGTAGTAATTAATGGTTAAGTGTTTGACTAGTGAAACTAGGTGCTAGTGACTTATTAAGGTTAAGGTTATAAGTTAAAATGGAAGAAAAATGATTTAAAGAAGCTAAGTAAAATTTTTGTAGCAAGCCGACTATAATGCTATTTGCGACATTTTAATGTCATTTTATAATTAATATTATGTTATGTTTAAGGTCATGTGTTTAGGCCATGTTAGTATGTTTATTTAAAGCTTTACATGATAATTATTAAGTTTTGGGATGGGAAAAGGAATTATATAAAATTCTGGTGCAAAAACATAAATTTAGTGAACATGACTACTTAGGAACATTTTAGGTAAATATTGGTGAATTTATAAGGTCATAATATGATTTAAATAAATTATAAACTTTATAAGTATTTAAATAAACAAGAGACTTATGTATGGGGACCAAACCGTAATTAAATAAAATATAGGGTACCAAACCTAATTAAAAACTGAGAGGGTTGTTTTAAGAATTTTAGAAAACATAAAATATAAGTTATATAAAATTAAAGGGGATAAATGTAAAACTAGAAAAATTGGGGGCAAGTGGTAAATTATAGAAAGATGGGTCAAAGGAGCATTTTGGGTGGTCAACCTTGACCACATGTGAGGTTTAACCAAATTAAAATAATAAAAATAATTATCTTGATAGTTTAATGAAATATTAGGTTAAAAATAACAATTATAAAAAGAAGTGGGGTTATTATGTAATTACCAAGATTATATGGGCTGGCGCATAATTACCATGACCCTAGGGGTCTGTTTGAAAATATTAAAAGAATTTTTGGGTTAGTTTTAATGGTTTAATTAATTAAGGATTATAATCCATAGCTTAAGTGTTAAAATGTAACAATTATAAAACTTATGGGGCTATATTGTACATTACCGAAAATTGGGTTGAAAGATGTGATTTAGTGAAGTTAAGGGGGCTGTACGAAATTCTAGAGAAAACTGGGGTCAAAATTGTAATTTAAATAATTGATATGTATAATATAAAGTTTAGGTATGAAATTGTAAGTTTACAAAATAAAAAGGGGCAATATGCAAATAAAAGGAAGTTGTGGACTAGTAGAATAATTCTGGAGAAAAAAATATACAAGTGTTGTTCGCATGCACAAATATATATATATATATATATATGTATATATATATTAATGTTTGAAATCTTAGGTTATAAATTAAATAAGGGTGGAAATGTGACAAGAATAATGTTTGGGTTGATTTTATAAATAAACAAAAATGAATGGGGAAGAAATTGAGATTTCCGAAAGAATTATGGGCTGGTTCAAAATTATGAAAATATAGACAAAATATAAAATAAGGTTTAGAATGGCATAGTGTAACATTATACTAAAGTATAAGAGAATATATTATAAGGATGTTATTATGGTATAAAAATACCTTATAAACAATCACATAAAATAATGGGTTTAAGTTGGAAATTTGGGAAGTATAATATGTAGTTAGAAACCTTATAATATGAGGAACATAATGATGTGTAGAATACCTTGGGTAATATTAAGAGAAATTCTTAATAAGAGGTTGGTGAATGGAAGACACAAATAAATAAATGTGAACTCCACATGAAATGATGAATTAATTCATTAGGGGAAACCTTATAATTCACATTGTGAATTTATAATATGAAGTAAGGATATAATATGATTGATGAATCATATAAGGTTAATGTGGGAGGAACCATGAATTGGAAATATAATTACAAGTGTTATAATATGATGTAGTTGGTCAATAAATATCGACTATAATGTAACGTTGACTTGAAACATGAACCGAGTCAAACCAAGTTGACCAATACACTAAGTGGTATGTAATTGAGTCAAATGAAGTATAATAACAAACAATATTATATGCATGCGTAAATTTATATATAGTTATCTATGCATGCACGTAAGTATAAGTACGTAAACTATAACGTATAACTAAAGAATCTAATCCCATGCATGCACGTACGTAAACTATATCCATGCATGCGTGCACCTCAGTAACACATGAGTTATTAATGAATTTAACTCCTAAGTAATAAATACTATTACAACACTAAATACCATACTCTTACAACTATGGAGATAATGGAACCTAAAACCGAGGCTTAACGAAAACCCGAGACAAAACGAATAACCGGTTAAGGGGTTAATTACGGGACAAGGTTGAGAATTATTATAGGATGATTAGAGGGATCCGAGACATGGACACTAATGTTAGATATATATTCCAGTAGACCGGGTACGGGGTTCGAGCTTTAGAAGAGTAAAGGGTAAGCGTGACTCGTCACGCTAGCATTGTACATCGGTGTACGGTACGTTATTGTATGGTCCGAATGTTCCTGAGGGCTTCCTCGGGTTCAGATATCTGTGTGAATGCATGACAAGAATGATATGTGTGTTATATGTTGTTATTATGAAATTAATTGTCTTCTATTCTGCGATTTCAATTGCGCGTGACGATTAATGAAGTTAGCCAATTATGTACATAAAACTCGAATCGAGTTATGGATGATGAGAATGAAAATGGTTTTTGTAAACTCCAACGACATGGAAACTCCAACGAGCCGGATACAATCGTTGGTCAGAGGGCACTGCTGTTGGTGCATGGCTACGGCCGCCAGGTCTCTGCAGACCCCTGGCAAAGGAGCACTACTATTAGTTGTAGGATCGGATGGCTGACTCAAACCAACTCAAGGTGTGAGTATGTGAGATGGTTTGACTCAATCAAAGTAAGAAGACAAAAGTACTTGGAATGTGAAGACACTTAGTTGAACTATAATGTGCGGAAGCGATTCTCTTTGAAGTTAAGGCGTAACACGGACTTAGTGAAACTTATTTGGAACAACACTGAAAAGCTTGACGGACTCCGGGAAACTCAACAAGATACACAAAATAAGTTCTTTTTATTTGTGGGCCAAAATAAAAACACACTATACTATGCCCCCTTCGTAGATAAATCTACTTGTGGGTTTCTCACTCACTTACCCTATACAATATATAATCAGCGCTCGATGACAATGTAGTGAAACTAGGATCTTCCTAGGGAGAGTCTATCTAGAAGCTCAAACAGAATGTAGTACTAATTCTCTCTCTAAGTCGGAATGTAGCTCTCTCTCTAAACTCTTATTGTAGCTATCTCTTGAAGCGTGTAGAAAAACTAACTATTACAAGCCTATTTATACTATCTCTAAGTGCAACAGTTAGAAGAGTCAGTTCCGAGATTTCCGTAACCAACTTAGTGGACGCGTGCTGAGCAACTTCGTGTCAGTCTTAGGCCACAATCTTCAGAGTCAACTGAGGCAGTCTTGTGACCGTTGGTGCGTTAGCGCATTGACGCTTTCGTTCCATAATTATCACAACGACATGATCGAGTCCTTCGTGCTTCTTTAGTTGCGCGGACTCTGTTGTATTTTGGTACGGATCTCGTTCTTTGTGTTTTGTCGTAGACGAGTGACTCCGTCGAGACGATTGACTATCTCAGCGACACCTTCATGTTCCAACAGTTTCCCCCTTGTTGCTGATGATAGCAAACCACCGTGAATCCCGATTGAGTCAATCCTGAAAAAGACAGAAACACAAAGAACTAGAGGAACCGACCTTGTCGAAGTTCCCCCTTAATCGAAGCATAAAAAAGTTTCATAGTCCAGAGACTCCATTGTGGTTCCCCCTTAATCGTTGAGAGACTTCAGGCAGATAATAGCATAATAAGAAGACAGATAGTAAGCATAGGCAGTAATGAGCATAGTCAAGCAGGCAGATAATCACGTATCCGCACAGTCCAGCAGCAAAAACTTAAAAGCAATTCAAAGCACAAAAGAGTTTCCCGTACACCAGACGGGATTCACCGCTTCCCCCTTTTGCTTTCATCAGAGGGAAGTCGTATCAGTCACACCAAGTCAGTCACAGAAGTCATGAACAATCCATAAACAGTGTTTAGAACTTAAAAACGACCTAAGTTATAGCACCACACACACACACTAGGTAATCTATGAGTCAGGGATGGGGTTGATTGAGGCTTGAAGGTCAAAGAGTCCGTCCTGTATCGAAGCCACAGCCGTCTCGATCCCAGTTAGTCTCTCCAGCATCTTTGAGTTGCTCTGGGCCAACTCTCCCGCCTGAGTAATGAGTTGGTTGATCTTCTCCATGAGTTGAGGAGGTTGTTTGGATCGGTCGTCTCTTGTTGAGTGGAGAGCGCAGGCGTGACTGGAGTGCTCGATGGAGGCAGCAGCTGGGATTCGTCGATCGAGGTGAGCCTGTTGAGATATCGGAGATTTATGGTGTCGATCTCCTCGATGGACTCCGTCGTCAATTGCTTCAACGGTAACTGAAAGTATTCAAACACCCTGGGGAGCCAAAAGACATATCCTAGGGAGTGCTTAGGAGTATCGGCGGAGTGGGCCATATGATTGAGAATTAAATAGGCCAGATCGAGAGGGTGACAGTGCAGGATACAATACATGATTGACAAATCAAGGGAGTTGACTACTTGGTTACCTTCCTTTAGGGGAACAATATTTTTAATGACTAGAATGTGAAGGAGTTGGTGGAGAATTGAAAGATCCCCCCTTGGTATTGGAGATCCCACTTTTCTTTTGTAGGAGAAAAGACGATAGATTTTTGTGTGTGGGACTCCGGGGATTTCAAGAAGGACTCCTTTGTCATAAACTTTTAAACCAGTGTGAGGGACTTCGAGGATTTCAGACAATTTTGAAAGATCAAAGAAAATGGCAGTGGATTTTACGAAAGACTGGGCCGCACCATTTCTAATAACAAGATTTTGATAAAAATCAATAGACTTCTGCAAGAACCACTCCGAAACCTCCAAAAACAGATGTGTCCAACCCTGTGCCTCTAGCATTTTAACCAAGTCGCCAAGATGAGTAGAGAGTGCCCAGGTGAAATCAAGAAATTTACCCTTGACAAGATTGCGGTCCTCAGCACGACCGGAGACCATGTAGCTTTGCGCGAATGGGTCAATCTTGGAACTGCGACGTTGTGGCTTCGGGAGCTTCTGAGTCCTTGTCGAAGTCGCACCGGTGGAGGTGTCGTGACTTACAGTAGGCGCCGTGTGCAACTCTTGAACTGAGGAGGACTCACCGATGGCAGAAGAGACTGTGGTGGACGAGGCGGGTGGGGGTTTGGTACTGGAGCGTAGGACACGTTTGGCTGTGGGACGATGGATTGTGGATTTGCGTTTGTGGGGTTTAGGCTTTGGGGATGGCGGCGGAGTTGGGGTTACGGATTTGTCGAGAGATGGTTGGAGGGAGTGGATGGGTTGTTCAGAGTTGTCGAGTTTAGGGTTTTGCTATGGTGGTGGTGAGGGAGATGACTGTGGTTTGGCTAGTGGTGGATCGGTTTGGAGTGGGGTGATTTCCTCGGCATCGGTCTCAATGACCTCTGTCGGGACGGCTGATGGCGGTGTTTGTTGTGGGGAGGAAGTGTGGATGGAGTGCGGCGGGGTTTCTGTTTTTATGGGGGATGGGTTGTTGACGGTGGTCGTGGGTTGTGGTGTTGCCATGGAACGTAGATAGGCTTGAAGGCGTATCGAAAAAATGACCCAGGTCCATCTAGAATAATCATCGACTATGACCAAATTGTACCTCTTACCACTGTTACACCCCTACCGCTAATACCGTCATTACTGTACAAATACTTACCTTCGCAGGGTCGGATACTACATACATAACGGCGGGTGTACAAAGCCGTTAGTCACCCATGTGACTAACAAGGCGTGTTACAATACTACATACTATCGGTCTGATGAATTTGAACATACCGAGTACTCTACACAATGCCATACTTCCCATTGCTTACTCATCCATAATTCGGTTACAACTCCAATACATTACTATAACCGAGTATACTACGATCCTTCATTACCGATAACAGTTTACACTTCCAATTCATAATACGTTACAAATACAATTCCTTACTCACTACCCATGCTTAGGTAGCAGTCCCCGTCCTACTCTCTCGAACGGTGTCACTTCGAATACCTGCCCACTAAAAACGGTCCCCCTAGGGGGTCAGCTTCGCGCATATGAAAATTCGCATATACCGTCGTGCTACCGCGGTACGCCGACTACTTTGGGTCGGATATACATGGAGTTTCATTTTACATGCTACATACATACAATTATACACTATACATTCAACAATACTTACATACACATACAAGGTTCAGTATCTACTAAGGAAGACAATTCGATAGTCGACCGTTCGTATTAGTTACTCTTGCTTGCTACGTCGTGGTTTGTTCGATATTCGTTACTCTACTCATACCTACTCCTTACTTGTTACTCGTTACTTTACTCTTCATGCTCATCACTCCATGCTCATACCCTTACTCGACACACTCCTTACTCCATACTCGTTTACTATACTTACATACTCACTGCTCAATACTCTGTACTTACTCATACGTACTCATTACTCAATACTTACTCATACGTACTCTATACTCAATCTCAGTACTTCTCATACATACGCAATACTCGGTACTCATTACAATACTCATACTTACGCAATACTCAATACTCATTACTTGGTCTCAGGGGGGTCATACACAAGACTCGCCACCGAGCCTACAATTCGAGAGGCTATACACTTAGCTCCTCAAATATACAATGTCCATTTCTACCGGACTACTCAAATTCCCAACACTCCCTCATGGGAGTATCTTACAATCTTATGGATTAGCCTAGAAGTATCTCTCTTGATAACCTCCACTAGCTTAGGGAATTACTACCGCCTAGTATTCTCAGGTTTAAGGGTTTCCCCAACGTATCGAACACTCTCATGCTCGGGACATTACTTACATCAGTCGGGTCCTCTCATAGTGGGTCGTCTAATTGCTAAGGGGTTTGGAGATCCCTCATCATTCTTTACTACTCTCATGGTTCATGTCTTGCACCAGGATTAATTCCTCTATCAGAGGTTACTTATATGTACTTCCACTACTTATTATTTATGGATTATTCATTTCGGTTCTCCTACCGTTATCGGGAGGTTATTACTCCCGTACAATCTCTCACATTCTAGTGAGTTCATTGGGTTGCGTTATCATTTATTGATTCGATAGTTTAGTGTGTTGCTATGTTTCCATTAGTTCACACCGTGACTCTTACTACGAGTCATTACACAGCAAGACTCATCTAGGAGTCGTACTACGCACTAAATGAAGCCACACAATCAATCAAGAAGGTTTAGCTCACACAACATACATCAAGACATACAATGAAGGCAATAAACCATTTCATGCTTAGTCTTGAATTAGCCGGCATACAGCACACAAATCAACGTAACTCGGTTAGCATACGGGGCCATGAGGAAATCATACCTTTCACCGGAGTTAGCTTTACCATGTGTTCCCTTGTACCGGGTTGTTCACACTTGTTCCACTGATAATGTTTCCAACATGGTTATTAATACTATGTTCATACGATACACAATTAATTACTACTTACACTCCGTACTTACCCCGTTTCCCAGTATACATAGTTTTACTTATGTCAATTTATGTTCTTACTTCTCACTCTCTTTACTACACTTGTTTACACTTCTTAGGACCTTGTAAATATCACCAAACAAGGCCTTAACAACATCTAATAACATTCCCAATCACTTCACTCCCCATCATTCATTCAGAGGCTTAAAACCACTTTCTGTTACATTTTTAGCCTGGTCCGGGTTTGTGTCCGGGTTTACAAACCCGGACCAAGTCCGGAAATAAGTTTCTCTGCCTATTTTTAGTGTGGTCCGGGTTTGTGTCCGGGTTACAAACCCGGACCACCCCCTGGGATGGCCTTCTGCCTAGTTTTGCTATCGTCCGGGTTTGCGTACCGATTTGCAAACCCGGACCACCCCCTGGAACTGTCAAATTTACAGTTTTCCATCAGTTTTCAACCCCTAATTCACCTCTAATCATTTTCCTAATCTTTCCATGTTTTCTACATGTTTAAGCATCCTAAAACATGTCTTAATCCAGTCCCAAACCTCCTCAACACATTAGTCAAATCCTTACCCAATACTTGCTCCATTTCTACAGATTTTTCTTCCTCTCTGTTACAGTTAGCACACTTGTGCATTCCTTTACTCCTCTTTGCATTTTGCATCTTGTCCCAACTTCATCTTACCACTCCAATTCCTTCCAATCAACTACACTACCTATACCAAAGTCCAACTCTCTTTTACCAAATCTTACACACTAATTCTTCCTAGTTTCTACAATGCATTTCGATATTCTTTGCTACAGATTGTTACCTCCTTCCACCTCTCCTTATTCCTCATACTACAACTACCATTCCATAACTACTAAACATCTCTACTTACTCCAATACACATCTTGGTTCTCCCATTCACCTAGGCATCCATTAATGCACAATTTCCTACCAAAATTTTGCCATAGTTCACCTATAATCCTTACATCCTCAAATACACATTCTCTCATCAAATTCAACCTAAAGCTAGCCACACCCAACAAGGGTCCTACCAGCACATAAGGTTCATACAAAATTCCTCCAAAGCATATACACAATTCTCCAAGCCCAATACAATGCATTAACATAAATACATGGCACTTTGGCCCTTACTTTGCAATTCAATTTCACAACTTCCTCCAATACCAAGCAAGCAAATTTTCTCACATGTTTTGGGTTCATTGATTCATTTACCCATCCCATTATCCTAATACATATAGATAGTGCATTAAGATAGGGTTTTCTTACCTTGAGATCACAATTCTTCTTTTAAGTTCTCCACCTCTCCTCTTCTTCATTCTCGGTCAAGTTGAGCAATGGGGTTACCAAACCCCAAGCCAACATTCAAGAACACAAAATAGATACAATTAAACTCCTTAACCCATTGGATAACTCTAGTTCAACGAAAGGGCTTAAATGCCATTAGTTAGGGTTTTACCTTGGAGCTTTTAAGAGGGGTTTCAAGCCTTGAATACAAGGGGGAGTTCTTCAACCATTGGGGAGTTGAAATCAAGCTCAATTCATGAGGAAAAACAAGGCGTTACTAAGAGGCAAAATCGGTCAAGAATGAAGAGTGAAGAAAAATTGATTTTTCTTGAAACTTTTTACCTTAGGAGGAAGAGGAGACTCCATGTTTCGAAATGGTGTCATTTATTCTCCAAATGCTCAAAACCCATGGAGATGAAGTTGCTCATTTTCGGATTTTGAAAAGATAGAAATGTAGAGCTTGAAGAGGGGAGTTCAAATATGTAATTTATTTTTGATTTGGAGTTGTAATGGGGCTTGGGCAAGCTTGGAGTTGTGAGCTGCCATGGATGAGCTGCAAAATCGCAAGGAGGAGGAATCGGCAGAGAGAGGAGGAAGCAGTACGTGGGGAAAAGAAATGAGGAAAGAGAGAGAGGTGAGGTGCTTTTTACTTTACTTTGCTTTTTGCTTTTTACTTTATTTCTTTCTCTTTTTATTTCTAGCTAGTTTAAGTGTGTGAGAGAGCTAGTTACTCTCTTAAAAACCGGCCCACTAATATACATGAGCTGGGAGCGTTTTTCGTCTTTTACAGAAAATGCTCGTTAATTTACCTGGTTTAGCACTATTCACTAACCGGGCCCGTTTTCCGGAATTTTCTCGTTTCTTTATTTTTATTGGTTATTAGGCTTCCATAAAGGCTTAATAATTATTATTTAATGATTTATAATTTTTACGGGTTCGTTCGACCACTTAAAATCACGTTTTCGGGTTCCCTCGAAAAACGTGCGCTAAAGCTCTTTTAGCGTTTTAATGCATTCCTTGGATCCGTTTTCTTCGGGAATCGTTCCCGTATACTAATTAGGCATGAATAAGCCTTAGGAATCCTTACGATACTATAACCGAGGTCTTGTACCTCCTTTGGTTATTTAACGCTCCTTTTAGCGTTTTCCGCTTTCTAAGCGTTTCCTCATTTCTTTTGGATTTATTTTCCTTACCAAAAATTACTTAGGCACTATTAGGCCTTTAAATACCATATTAAAATATTCTAATCACCATATTTAAGTTCGGGGTATTTCAACCACTTCGACTCTGAGTACGCGTGGGACCAACAAGATCCATGTAGAGTAATTCTAATGGGGAGTTAGTAGAGAGAGTGGACTTACTCTTGAAGGACGACCGAGTGTGTTTACCTTTTATATAAGCTTCACAGACTGAGTCTGTGTCGAAGTTTGTGTCAGGTAAGCCAACCACTAGGTCCTTACTCTTTAGTTTATTCAATAGCCGGTGATTTGCATGACCGAGTCTGGTGTGCTAAAGCAGTTGATTGTTGGAGTGAGCATTCAGACAGACTTGGTCATCCGAGTTGATTGAGTTCAAGCACATTTTGTAAAGGTTTCCTTCTCTGCGTCCAATCGCTTTCAATGACCCTGTACGCTCATAAAAAACACTACAATCCGAAGATGAGAACAGTACTAAATTAAATCTATCACAGATTTGAGAAATACTCAACAGACTATGTTGAAGTCCAGTGACATTAGTGCACAAGAGCGACTGCTCCAGAAGAGGAATCATATATACGGGTTGTCCTAACATGGCGCACTCCTTAATTAAGTAAAGTTAACTAAAAATAAGAAAAGACTTCAGAGATACTCTTAGTCCTGGATAACGAATTAAAGAGGACTCAAGGCTGCATGACAGGAATTGTTCAGGAGAGGATAACTCTCACATCGTTACCACGTTTTCTTACGCGTTGTTTGTACACTTGCTTAATTACTGCTTGTTGTGAAATCATGTAATGTTTGGATGAAATCATGCTGTTTAATTATTGCTTTACCGTTATTATAATTGAAATTGGAACAGCATGAAATTGGTACAACATGTTAACAATTGGGCTAAATAACTCGAGTAGTCTTAGGGTTCATGAAGGTTATATAGTAGTGTGCTCAGCGGTTGTGCTGAGCCTTTATGGCCACCAAATTACAGGTCTTTGATTGAAGACGTACCAGAGCTCGGGACTTTTGGGAATAGTTAGCAGTATACCTGCATGTGATACCATAGGTTTTGTTAAACTTCATCCGAGAATTATGGTATTGATTTAGGTAGACGGCTCACTGTTCTTTTTGGATTATTGTATTGTAAACTTCGGTTGTATTAAGTCTCTGTCATCACTGCGGGAGTTTAGTTTGTATAATTGGTAAACGCTACATTACTCGCATGGGCGGGTAATGACGGGTAACACCCGGGTTATTTTTAAGAACGGCTTTCAATTACTGCTGCGAATCGATTGATCATTTATGTTAGGTGCGCTAGATTATCCGGATTATGGATTAGGGGTGTTACAAGTAGGCTTTATGAGAAGTCATTCAAAGGAGCATATCGAAGATTATTAAACTAACACTTAAGTTCATCACGCCTCTTGGTTTTCACTAGCTCGTTAAATTGAGCAAAATATTTTATCAGGCTTGTATCCGGGATTCAAATATGCCTTTAAATATGATTTGAATGATTCATAAAACTGAGTAGATCTCATACCATCACTAAAGTGCAAGTGTGCAACCTTGTCCAAGCACTTGACCATTGTTGCCTCTCCTCATAGATTCTCCTAAGGCAACTACGGCCGTAAGACTCTTTGCTTGGGAAGTGAGATTTAACCATTAAAATCCTTACTTGTTCAAAATCATCTTAAACTTGACACATTAACTTTTTAATATCATCCTTCAATCCTTTATACACAATAGGATCAAGATTCTTCATACCATTTTGTATCAAATGCCAAGTGCATAACCCATTTAAGCTAGAAGAGAATACAACCTTTATTGCATCATAGTTGCATCATGTTCTGTCAATATTGTCAACGAACTCTTACCATTCATGCATGTAAAAAAAGTTTTAAAGAGCTGAACGAATGAGTTCATTATCTCATCGTATAACAAAGCAGCCCCGAATATGCATGTCTTTCAATGTACAATCTGTTCAATATTAAAAAAAAACATGTCTACCATAATCTTACAAGTGACAAATGAGTCTATAATGTCTTGTAAACATTATCCATATATGAGCAATATATAATTTAAAGAACATTTTAATAAAGACAAAAACTAAAATTAACATAAAATTGTACAAATAAGTGAAAGAAGACATACCTAGAGGCCGGGAAGCTTTGTTGGTGTTGAAGGTGGTATGAAAGGATACCACATCTTCAAAATGATAATAATCCATACGCATTCTATCATCCGTCCAGAAGACATTAGCAATTTGCTTTTGGTATCCACACTAACATTATAGTAGAACATGGGAGAGCGAAATCGTTGATTTCTAAAATACTCCATTAGGATCGTTCCCTTACCATGCTTCACTGTCTTCTGTCTTAGTGTTCTTAAATGTTTTTCAAGTCCAACTTCACAATCCAAGAGAATCTTTTCCTCCGGCACACATACCCATTATATCATAAGATGAACGGAGAGAAACTCCAGCGTTCTCATGACATAATGCAAAAGAACTCTCAAATTCAATGATACATCTATTCATCTTCAACAAATGAGAATGATATTGTGGTTGCAGCGGGTGAGAATGTTCATCAGTGCAATGCTCAAATATAGTACACGTGTTTGAGAGTATTCAAGATAAGATATATATGAGTTGACAATTAACTCTAGTCTCCGGCCTTGGATTTGAAGACATGTTAGGCAAAACATCATCAGGTAACACCTCCTTTTATTTTGGATTGGAAGAACTTGATTTTTTTTAATTCGTGTTCAACACAACAACATACAAAATACTTCAAATCCCAGTTTTCTTGCACTTATTTGAGAAACGAACTCTGGTATCAAAACCAACCTTACAAGCATACTTATCGTAAAATGATATACATTCCACAACAGAATTGGACTCTAACTTTTCCTATGAGCTGCTATCACTAGGATCATATAAGGATCCTACAATAGTCATAATAAGAAAGCAATCAATGAATTGCACTACAAAACAAGTCCATTGTATCCTAAGCAGCTACAAAACGAGTCCATTGTACACCAAATTATTGTCCACGTCCATTTAAAAATGTGTATACCAATAGTAGAACAAAAAACAAATGAAATAGAAGAACTAACCATCATAAACTTCAACAATGGGGCCAGGAGAAGATTTATCTGAAGCAGTTGATCAGGGAGACCTATTGATCTTCATTCTTAGCCAAATGCTCACCGAAATTGGATATTCATCCCCTTTCAACAACATCTTTCTCAGAATATAAATCAACTTCGGAAGTAGATATGTCCTTTTAAGATCAACTTAAGTTGTTGAACATCTTTCCGATAATTCAAATTCCTCAAAAAATTCAACAAACTTTGATGTATGATCTTCAATCAACATAGCTAAATCCCTAAAACGGATAGAACTAATTAGAAACATGAAACAATATAAATAATTGGAGTGAAATTCAGATTTAATGTTGAAACCCTAAATTAAAAGTGTTAAGATAAAAATGCATCAATAAAACGAAGCAAAGATTAGAAGACAAGAACTGAACAACAATCAATATGTTTAGAAGAAGTATTACCGTCAATCAAGTGCATTCAGATTGAGGGATAACAACCATTCTTCTGTTTGTGATGATATGGCGCATAAATTTAGGGGAGAAGAAGATGTTAAGTGTTTGAGAATGACTGCTATTAAGCAGAGTAGAGATTGTGAGGAAGTATAGGTTGTGAGAGATGCGGAAAGAATGGTGGTGGATTTGTGCTCGCCCGCTAGTCGCTACGCTATCCGTCGTACGTGCGAAGGTGAAAGAGGGTGAACAAAAGAAAGAAAAAATCATATGCAAATGATAGACGACTGACATTAAAATGTTATTAAAATTGATGAATGGTTGACATTATTTTGATGAGGGACAGAAAAAACCAGTCTGTCACCAAATCTTTAGGGAAATTTTTAGCACATCGCTATTGCGTTTGTTTTAAGTTCTCAACGAAAACTCATGTTGACTAGAGGAGACCTCAAGTTGATTGAACCCGAAAATTGTGTACCCGTCCTACTACACAACATTTATCATTCAGCTAGGTATGGTTGATATGTGTAGTTTAGTTAGTTTAGTAGGGACCTAAAGCTAGGTGGGCAAATAATAAAATGATAAGTGGACTTCAAGTGGGACCTAATTTTTTCTATAACAAATGAGAAAGAGACACATGTAAACTGAATGGAACATTTTTATAAAGCTCCCTCAAACTTGATTTCGAATGGCACCTAAATATAAACGAAAAAGTAAAGCAATACTCCCTCTGTCCATATTTGACCATTTGTTTATTATATGATATGTTGTTTGATTTCAATATTTAACATGTAAAATATTATATTTTTACAAATCTAAATATTACAATAAAATCCTTATGTAAAAAGCTATATGTGATAGAATTTATACATAATTATTTTATCTCATATAGTTACTATTGAAGCGAAAATATATTAAAAACTAGCAGGACCAAACAGAGATAATACTATATAATCCATCAAGTCAGAAATAAATATCTAAAATATGAAACAGCATTGACGTATTTTCATTAAAAAATGATATAGCATAAACATTATATATCATCCATACGAATACCTAACCTTGGCAACCAAACCCTCTCAATTAATATTTAATATATGAAAATAAAGAGATTTCTTTATTCTCACACTTCGATTATGATAGGGACTTGAGTATGATTAAGTTCTCCTTTAACATGATTAAGGCTGCCTGCGTTGGTTGTTTGCTTGGCATCAAGGAAAAGGCAAGTACATGACCCTCTTCCGTCTTTCCAGTTGTTCACCTACAAGAAAACAAAAAACAAAGTGCAAATTTTGTAAATCATTTAAAACATTATTGCATTTCCTTTCGCATGATTTAACAGATGCATTTACACTTTATTAAATTGTGCAGAGAAAAACACAATTCGTTAATCGTTTTAACAAGTAACTACATGTGTATATTGATTATTATTAGTACAATGTGAGAAGAAAAAGCATCTGCATCAAGCCGAAGCCGAACAAAATCGAACCACAGAAGATAATTCTCATTTTTAGTTGGAGTACAGAAAGGCAACAGGGAGAGAGATAAGAGTACGTAAGGTTGTGTTTGGTGGTAGCAGGAGCGGTCACAATTATACACAATACATGGCCCACCAATCCTGTTTATCAAAAATTTGACGAAACTGTCCTCTTGTCGAACCCGACAGTAACATATAAAAGTGAAAAACAAAGGGGGATCGGGACCCACAAAACAAACGAAACGATTAATACATAGTATTAAAGAGAGGAGGAAAATGAAATGAAAAAATAGGAAAATAATTTGTTAAACCAAATTCGAACAAATCACTAACTGTTCGTTGGGGGTTTTAATCATGTGATTTTATTTCTCTCAAGTTTTATTTCTATCAATATTCCGCGGACACATCCACGGAAGCTACGCACCACGTAACCTTACAGGTCGGAACATTACAGTGGAGAGAGAGAGAGAGGGGAAAGGAAGGAAGAGAGGTGAGACGACAAGAAGAGGAGACACAGTTTTGGGAGGTGGGATATACAGAACGAAAACGTGAGAAAGAGGAGAGCGTAACCAAGAAATTGAGAGAGAGGAGAGACAAAAGAAAAGAGAGAGGGGCAATAGAAAGAGAGAAAAAAAAAGATAAAACGTTTTTAATCTGTGTGATAAGATTTCTGGGTTTGAAACCCAGATTTTGATTCACACAGTTTCGTGTTTTTTATTATTATTGTAATCGGATTGCTAGTTGCTACCCTATCTTACTTAATAGTATACATCAAAAGTAGAAGGGGAGGGGGAAGAGAACAAATTGAACACAACACCGAACTGAAAAGGAAGAAGCAGGGAGAGAAGGGAGGGGGGACAGATTACAATTCTTTGTTTTTTGTGGTGGGAGGGTGAGGGAAATCGGTGATCTTTGATTGATTTTGTTTAAGAACCGCTGTGCTGATGTTGAGGTCTCCGGTGGGCAAAACTGTTACTGATCATCAGGTGATCGATTTGACTGGCGGGTATGATGATTATGATGATTCCCCTCATCATCATCATGTTCAATGCTCCATTTGCCTTGAATTGGTAGACGCCGATGGGGGTAGATCGATCGTTAAGTTACAATGTGGCCATCAATTTCACCTCGGTATTGCTTATCTCTGCTTGGATTTTGTTTTACTTTTTCGTTTGTGGAAAATGGGAACCAAGATTCTGGAATTTGGTGATGGGTTCTGGGTTTGCATGTTGATTTTTTTTATTTTTTTTAATTCGTTGAGGTGGGTGGTTTCTGTTGAATAATCCTGGAATTTAGTTGAATCGGAGGATGCTTCGTTTTAGGAACAATTTTCTCCCCGGCTTGGATGTCTGAGTGGGTTTTTCATTACTGACCTTGTCCAGATCATCTGCGGTCTTTAGATAGCAAGATGATTCCTTTGTTTTGCTGAATTGGTCTATTATTCTTTTACGGTATTGTTAAATCAATTTCAAAGATAAGGTTTGAACAGGTCTAATTTTAATAAAACAATATACCAGTAACACAGAGCAGCGCTGGATGGGAAATCTTTGTGAAGCTAAGAATCCCTTTGCGTTCTCATTCTACCTAGTGAAACATTCCATGCATGACTTACTGGGACTTCTTATGCTTCAAATCCATCTCGTTGGGGGGATTACAAGTACTCTTAACCTTGCTTTAGATGAGAAGATAATTTTAGGGCCTGATCCGGTTCTGGATGTGCTCTTCTTGGATAGTTGGAAACAGTAATGTACCTCGTGAGCATCACACCAAATTATGAATGCAACATTTTTCTGTTAGTTAACATTATGATTGCAATAGGAATTCTGGTGTAAATTCTTGCATAAAAGTTCTAATGAGAAAGATTACTTCGCTTCCTTTGATAGGTTAACCTGGGGATATTGATTCTTGTGGGCACAATTACTGGTAAATGAGACAAACAATCACTTTGTTTTTTCTTTTCAGTCCATATAGTTATTAGTAACGGCTTAGGTGGATAGGGCAGGAATAGGAAATGAAAATTGCATGAGATAAGGTTCATTTCTCATCGTCTCTGAGCAAGTTGAATGCGGGCTAGATTGTATCTGTTGGTGGTGGAAGATAACTACCAATATACATGTTTAAATTAACTTGAGGGATACAGGGTGACTAACTTGGTATAGATTAAACCCAAAATATGATTGTGAGTCTCCAACAAACCAGAGACTGCTATAGAGCTACTAACCTGTAGCTTGCACTGAATAACTAAGCAAAATCTCAGGAAGAACACTGCACCATCACTGTAGCTGTTGGTGATAAGGATGAAGGAACGAAAATGGAGGCTGCAATGACTCTTTTGTATCTCCAGAAAGCAAGAAGATTGATGATCAAAGGTTGAAGGCCTTAGTGAACTTCTAACTCATCCTTACTCTGAAATCAGTCCATTGCTACGTGCCAAATTATGGGTGAGAACTTGGGGTTTATATGAAAGACTTTCTGCAGAGAGAGTGATAACAGAAGTAAAGAAATGCAGACTAGTCTAAAGATGTCAGTTCCAAACGAGTAGAGTTTTGGCCAGATTGAAGAAATCCAAGACAGGCTTTTTTAGCTTTTATAAATTCTCTGACATGACATCTATTTTTTGTCTAGATCCCTGAAGCCTACAGAGCTTTATGCCTTTCTTAGGTGTTTCAGTTACCATGTCAACCTCATCTATGGATTAGACCTATTAACTTTGAGCTTCTCCTGCTGACTTGACATGAAGCATATACAAGATCACCATACTTGGCTGAAATCTTTTGAAGAGACCTCCACAAGATTGGCATGTTTGGGTAAATTCGGGTTTGAGCCGAGTCATTTAATAATTTCTTTCATGTTCGTGTCAGGTAGGCACAAATCACCTATAAGATACATTTTTATTCACATAATAAAGTTTTAGTATCAGTAGAGGACAGAATTCAAATATGATTTCTGAAAATATGCCAATTTTCCTTAAATCATGCTAAACAGGTTGTATCAGATGAATTTTTATTTGCACGGGCTATGCTGACTTGAACAACTTATAGCCAGATTAATTAACCACATCTTGTTTGATAGTCACATATGGCCAGATTAATTACTTGTGCCATGTTGATAAGATAGTTATTGTGAGTTTAGATTGTCCTAACCTTCCAACCCGTTTTTCTTGGTCTATTATGGATAATTGCATGTTGCTATGCACTATTTTCTCAACCCTAACCAGATAATATTGGGGTTTGAACTTAGTAGAGTTCATAGTTTGGCATTGTTTTGTTTTAGCCTTTGAAATCTCAGTAGAAAGGGAGAGATGAGGACATTTCTTTCTGCTGTGATACATCTAGATTGGTGATATATGTGCTCTTTTCAGAAGATTCCTGATATAGTTGCCTTTCAATAATTGATGGAATAGCTAATGACTATGCCTACATGTTACTAGTAAGAGTTACTAAGTGGAAACATTTGGTGTTGGTTGTAGTTAGAATTTTCTTCTTAGTTCTGTACAGTGTGGACTGTGGAGAGAACAAAGTATAACACTTTTATCTTGAGAAGCAAAGTTGATTAAGCAAAGGGCTTTTCCCAGCTTTGGGGTGTGAGCTATAGTTATGTTCTTTTGGTTGTTTCTCGTCTGGTAGCTCACATAGAACCTCTTGCAGGTGTGTTGTAGATACTATTGTCGTCTATGTTTTAGTATATCTATCTCAAGAGAGATTCACACCCTCAAATACCTTAGACAATTCCATATCTTTTAGAGTATAATTTCTGGATGAATACGTGCTTTATCTTTAATTCGTCAATGACCATTGCTCAATGTAGTTTTCCCTTATATTTGTTAAATATGAGCCGGCAACAGGTTATATTCACTGATTTGTCATTTCCATATACAGATTGCATTGGATCTGCTTTCAATATGAAGGGAGCCATGCAATGCCCCAATTGTCGAAATATTGAGAAAGGCCAATGGTTGTATGCAGTAGGTTCATCAAGTTCAAGTCCCAACTTTGACATGGATATGTGGACAACGGAGAATCATCCATTCCTTCTATTGGTATATTATCTCTCCATTTACCTCATAATGCCTATTTTTCATATCTCATCTCAAAGCACCCCTTTATCAGTCTGTTAAACCTAGTTCAGCCACGTGAAGCTAGTAATTTCATGATAAAGCTTAGTTTCACCGTAGTGTATTGATTTCCATTGACCCAGTCCCGTTCCATATGTGAAGTTTACCTTCTACATTTCAGTCTTCACTAAATTGTTATCTAGGGAAATTGTGTAATATTCCCTTTAGTTTTCTCAAAATTTTACTATATGACCCTATTTGCAATGAAAGTGCATTTTACATGACTTACAAAATCTTTGAACCCTTAAACCGTATATTCTGACACACAAACCTGAAACCCTAAACAATCAAACCCAGAAACCATCAATTTTTTAATCACTAATGTTCTATACCCCTAAAATATGTACCTTACATCTTAACCATTAAAACCTATCACTATACCCTAAACCTTGAATCTTAAACCCTAGATCCTAAGAGCAGTAATTGGAAAGCTTTGGAGCACCCCAAGAATATATAAGGTCAACATTTTATCAAATATACATATTAATTAGATTTTAGGGTCATATGGTGAAATCTTTTAATAAACACAAGGGTATATGGTGAAATTTCCTATTTTCTATATGCAACCTGATGACACAAATGGATGCCGCTGTTTCTTCTGATTTGATTCCTACTTATAACTTAAAATGTGTTGGAAGTAGTGGGTTTCTTATAAGCTAACTGTTCAGCTTGCTTCATACTTGAATATGTCAGCTTGGTTTTTTGAAATTCTCCAAGTCAACAGATGATGTAAGCTACCTTTCATTTTTCTTTCCTTATAATCAGATGATAATACAATGACTGAACAGATATTTGGAGCTTCTTGTGCTCTGTAATCAATCTGATGTGTTATTTAATGCTCAAACATTGGAGTTGTTTTGAATTTTGTTTGGTTCCACAGATGGGGCCAAATCGGCCATGTTTAGATGGTTTAAGTGCACAGCATTGCTTTTTCCATTCATATTGTTCCAACAGGATGTGTGTCTGTACACTGTCACGAATCTGATGCATTTGCTTCATATATCACAGTGTTATGTATGGCTCTCAGATAATATGTTCTCTGACATATGAGATCCTTTATTTTCATATGATTTGCATGCAAAGCTTGGTAGCCATATCCTCACTGAGGAGTAACTGTGGTGGTTGATTTATTGTTTGGATGGTTCTTAAATCACCCCTAACATGATTGGGACTTTGTCGCTGTTTATTTCATTGAATGATGTCAACTCTTCTGTGTCATTGTTGAAATCATGACAGGAGTCTCAATGTTAATCAGTTGGATTTTGCTGCTTTTAGCACCGTTTGTCCTTCCAGCTCAAAAATCTGTTCATGATCATTCTGTTTCCGTATTTCTTTCCTACCTGTTCCAGGGCAGGTTCATTTATAGGCTCTCACTGTTGTATTCTTATGATTGGACTGGAAATTGGAATTCCTTATATTAATCTCTTCCAAAGGAAATAAGGGCATTTTTTTACTTTTCCTTCTCTCGTACATGTTAACAAACATTTCAAATGTACATGACTTTTAAGAAACAAGTATTTATTGCAATAGAGTTTCAAGGTCTATTTCTTTTTAAATATCAGGAAAAGGCAAGTAGAATCCTTTGCGCTAAAATGATCTATTAATATATTGGCATCCTGGTTATATTGAGTTTCCATTCTTTGGCCATTGGTAAAAGCTGATAGGATATTTAACCTTTGTATGGAAAATTAATTATGTAATCTGATATTTTTTCACTTTTGTAAATGCAGCCATATGGATTTCATATCTGTCCATTCCGTGGTGTGATGTAAGTTCATTGATCTTCTATTGTCTGGCTCTTAATTTTCTGCTTTGCACTATCCTTCCCCCCCCCCCCCCCCCCCCCCCCCATTCTTTCTTCTGAAAGTGAATGATCTGATGATTATTAGATACTACCATTTGATATTGACAATGCTATATCCTTTGCTCTCTTTAAGAATACATTAAAAATTGGAAAAAAAATTATTTCTAAAGAGACTGAGATCTCTCCCTAAAGGTCGATTTGATATGGTACGCCAAATGTATGGTTTTTTACTTTCCATGGTCATGTAGCTTAATACTACAAGCACGCATTCATTTAGTTGACCTGTGAAGCTAGAGGTCTAGTAATTGGCTTCAATGAAGTTTAGAAGCTGGATGATTTACTTACCCTGTATTTTCATTTGTTCAGGGAAACGGATGATCTGCAGCTTGCAGGCCATGATTACATAGAGCAGCACCATGAAAACATTGGACAGACATTCCCTCCTCCAGGGCTTGCATATGTCACCTACTTCAGACCCCACCCGCCGCATGCTGCTTTGAACCCTACTGGAGACCAAATGGACAGTCTTAACGCCACTCCCTTTGATGATGCATATAGACAGAATGAAATCTACAGTGCACCTTATGGATTTGCTTCACCTGATGCGGATTACCAATCTTGGGCTCCTCCTTCCCCATTCACTCCCTTCTTCGCAACAGGAAGCACCAATGCAACCACCACAGCTGCTGGTCAACAAGCACCATTATTGAACCCAAGATCTCTTGGTGGAGAACCAGAGGCATTGACCAGACCAAGATCTTCTGTGCATCCATCATCCTTCAATCAGAGGTGAGTTATTTTACCTTAAATTTTGGTTTGTCGTGTGATGAGCTGAAGAAATGATTTCACTTCACAGTAAACAGTCACTAAAGTGAAAAGAGTTGAGGATATGACTACATGGATTCTTATCTTTTATTGCCAGGGGGGGGGGGGGGGGGGGGGGGGGGCGAAGGGGTATGTTGCTCTTTACTTAGTAGGAATGTTACCAATACCACTGTGTTGATATTCTTGTTATGAAAATCCCCAATAACGATTAATTGCATTTCTGTGATCAAAATGATTATCTGGTGGATACTTAATTATCTTCTTTTGGTGGCTTTTTCCCCTAGCCCTGGAACTGGAAGCTCTTTAATCCAAGTTATGAATCCACAACCCCAAGGAATCTTTCAACCCTCCCACCCTTTTCCTCGACACCCACATTTCATGGGTTTGCCCTGGCCCTTCCTCCCAGGCACAAGAAGGTCTACCAGTGGTCCAAGAGGCTTGGCAACCGTGAATCCTGCAGGCACAGGTCGTCCTTTTGATCCAAGGGCTCCTCCATTTGCTTCATCAAGCTACAGCCTCCATGGTACAGAACATGCTCCAGTGCCAAACTACTATTCGAATGCTTGGGGTAGAGAACGAATCCATCATTTCCCCGCCCCACTATGATCGAGAGCAGAGAATCCATCCACTGTTAGGAAAAAGTTCTGGGTTCTTATAGCCAGCTTCCCCCCTTTTCCCTTTCTGGGGGAGAATGGAATGAAATGAATCTAGTTCTTTTTGTGTATTTTTGTACAAAAGGAAAGAAAACAGTTGAATTTCCCAAAGTCCATGAAGTTATGGAACCCAAAGAAAGTTTTACCCACCCCATGTATAGCACAATTTGGTATCTGGGAAACTTGAGTTGCCCTCTGACGGTATATGGATTTCAGAGGCCGTAAAAGCCTCAAGGGGCCCTTAATGCTTTCTTTCTTACGGTGTTTTGTTATATAAACATTATATATACTCACCGTTGAGTAGAGAACTTTTGTTCATGTTATCATGTGAATGCTAGAAGTAGAACACGAAGTTCTTTGATTTGGTTTTGCATATAGCTGATGGCAGGTATGGTAGAAGTAGGTTCATTTTGGGTTACACATTTCCTGATAATGGACTAGCGATCAGGAGAACCGTTGGGTGGCGTTGGGCAGAATATACGCTCGTGTTAGCGTGCTGATTTTGGTTTACTTATACTTACAGAATTGTCGAGCAAAGGAGGTGACTCACTCCCCAACTCGAATAGACATTTGGTAGGTCTACCAGGGAGTTCTGTGCGGAATTACCTGTCAAGAGGCAAACCGCAATGCCGTCGGTTACAAATGAGTCAAATGCCCCACGCACGGTAACTAAAAAATTAGCCTACAGGCTACAAATAACACCTCAGAAAATACCAGCAGTATCACATACTCAACAAGCGCACCTAGCTTGCTCACAAGGGCTGAGGATCTTACCCCACCATGTCCTAACGCCATCCCTGCTCTTGCCTCACTGCAATTTGTTAAAAGGTAATTATCTGAGAACTTGTTATCTTTATTTATAAAGATAGCCAAAAGAGTATTAATCCTTGCGGGTGCCAGAATAACAATAAGAAGAAAATGCAAGAAAGTATGTGCAATAGATAAGAAACCTAGACATATAAGAGGCGAAAGCTACATCTTTTGCCCTCTAATCTTGCCTTTATGTATTCTGGTTTCCATTTTGATTTCCCACACGTTTTTCTCCATTGGTGTGGTTTCTAGTTGGTGCTTCTACTTTAGAAATGGTATCTCTTATGATTAAGTTTTGCATATGGGAGTGAGGTTAAGTTTAGCCTCCTAGATTTCTCTTCCTTCTCCTTCTCCTTGCCGACTGTTCCTCTTCGTCTCTTTCAGCTATCCCTTACTTTGAACCCAAAATGGCATCCACCTCTGCATGCTTCTGTTGATGACTTGTCCTCACGTTGTGCGGAGCTTTCCCTCACGAAAGAGGAAGGGGAAGTTATAACTATGAACGACCTTGAGAAGGATGACTAGGCTCTTTCTTTCGTTCGTTTCCTACTCTGTAAATTCTTATCCAGTAAGAGTGCAGATGTTTGGTCGATGGGGATTACTCTTGGTTGAGCTTGGCAGCTTGATGGGGACTTCAAAATACGTATTGCCGGCAACGATCTCTTCCTCTTTGAATTTGAGAAATCAGATATGGTGCATGCAGTTCTCTATCATGGTCCCTGGTGTTTCGATGGATCATTATTGACTTTCCAGAGAATCGACAAAAAGAAGGCTCCATGTGACCATGATTCCAACTGGATTCCCATCTGGGTAAGAGTTCACGACGTTCCTTTTCTTTTTCAAGACAAAGACTTCACAAGGCGACTGGGGAACCGTATCAATTGTTTTCTTGAATTTGTTGAGGATAATGGGAGAATTTGGGGAGGGTATATGCAGACTAAGGTTCTACTACACATCCATAAACCCGTAACACGTTGTGTGATGTTTTCTATGGAAGGGTTGGACTCAATTCTCTGAGTCACATATGAAAGGATGTCTGCAATCTGTTATCGTTATGGCTTATTTCTCCATACGACCGAGGATTGTTCTGACCAAACGGAGTTAGAGGTGGGTGTTTACCTATACGGACCATGGTTGAGAGCTACAAATTTTCGTTTTGGGCGCCAAGGTTCTACTGAAGACAATAGTGAAGTCTGCAGATATAACTATGGGCTTGTGGGGAAACAACAGTGGACCAAATGAGCAAAGATTGTTTTGACCAAACGGAGCCGGAGGCTAGTGTTTACCTATAAGGACCATGGTTGAGAGCTACAAATTTTTGTTTTTGGCGCGAGGGTTCTACTGAAGACAATAGTGAAGTCTGGAGATATTAACTACAGGCTTGTGAGGAAATAACCGCAATCGGCAGCGGGCCAAATTAGCGAAGAACTAACTGTGTTGGACATGGTGATCCAATTTTTCTTTCATAAAATATTACAACAAATAAATATTTCATTTTTTAGAAATTTATTCAGTACCATAACAAGAATATTGTGTTCTAAACAAATAATCTATACCAATTTTTCTACCAATTTATATCAATTAAGTACCTAAATTTATACCAAATAAGTATTGTACATTTTTAATTATTATTTTCTATCAATTCAAATTATTTCTTCAAAGTAAATTATTTTATTTTTTAAAACTTATATTTAAAAATTTTAGTTTTTAAAATTTATGTGCTATTTTGCAAATAACTTTAAATATTATGATCATAAAGTTATCTGCAAAATAAAACTAAAATTTTGAAAACTAAAATTTCAAAATATAAGTTGAAAAATATAAAATAATTTACTTTGAAGAAATAATTTAAATGGATAGAAAATAATAATTAAAAAATGTATGGTACTTATTTGGTATAAATTATGGTACTTAATTAGTATAAATTGATAGAAAAATTGGTATAAATTATTTGTTTAAAACACAATATTCTTTTTATGGTACTGAATAAATTTTAAAAAATGAAATATTTATTTGTTTTAATATTTTATGATATTTTCATTTTTTAAGTTTTTTAAAAAATTTAATTTTTATATATTATTTTAAATTTTTATTGTATTTTGATTTTTTTGTGAATTTCTGAACACTTAGGGGCATATTATGAACTTTAAAAGTACTTTGTTAACTAGTAGGGGTGTTTTTGTCTTTTTCCCATCTGGTCAATGACTATAGTGGCATTTCATGGACTTTTACGAAAATATAGTGGCATTTTGTGACTTTCTTTTTTTAGTGGCATTTCATGAATTAGCCAAAAATATCGTGGCATTTCATGAAATTTCCCTAACAGAATTAAGCACTAAGTAGTGAAACTTAACACAGTTTCTCCTAAATAAATAGACAAATAAAGTACAAAAAAAGCTATATTTCTGCTTATCATTTATGTCCCCTATGTTGTGTTCTATCTTCGTTTTTGGCTTTTGTGTAAGGTTTGGTCTCTCTCAGGATACAACGGTAAGGGGGACTTATGGGCCATGGATCACTGGTTTAGATAGTAGGGTATGTGGTTGCTTAATAGTTTATGTAGGTCCGTAAATAGCTTTGATGGTCATCATCTGAAGTTATGGTTGTTGCATCATTTGGTCAGTTTGAATCACCTAGGTAGGTGCTCTTCTAGCATGGGAAGTTGGCTACACCACTTTAGCATATGTCGACTGCCTTCGGGTGCGGGTTCTCAATTCCTTAGTTATGTACTTATGTATATTAGTTATATCTAATGCTAATATAAGATGGAGTTTAAAAAAAATAGTATATGTTTGTCATCTTGGAATCAGTTCAGGTAAAGGGGTTTCAAAATATTTGGTTTATGTTTGTTGAATTTGATACGGGAGAAGAAGGAGATTCAATGGATAATGCCTACGACTTTCATTGATCTGTGTAGAAGAGTTCTTAGAGCTCAAAGATGTAGCTCACTTACAGAGAGATGGAAAGAAGAGGACTTTGTACTTATTACAAAACAGACAAAAGATAAGGACAATATATAAATGCTTAAAACAACAAACACTACTAGAATTACCACCGATAACAAACATAACAAACTCTATTATTTCTAACACCCCCCCCCCCCCCCCCCCAACCGCGTGGGTCTGAGACCCAAGAGATTGCAGCTGAGTAAAAGAAATAGGAAACAAACTAAAATCAGGGCGAACTTGGTCATATCTTCTATCGGTGAGAATCTTGGTTAGAGGATCAACCAACTGATTAGTGGCAGGAATATGATTAATACAGAGCAAGCCTTCTCGAAGCTTTGTGCGAACATAATGACAATCAATGTCAATATGTTTAGTCCGTTCATGAAACACGGGGTTCTTAGCAATATGAACCGCAGCCCTATTATCACAATGAACTGGGTTGGGATAACTCATTAAGAAGACGCATGAGCCAAACAAGCCCAGAAGTAATCCTCCTTAACGACTGATATTTTACCTCAGCGGAGGAAAGAGAAACGGTATGCTGCTTCTTAGATTTCCAGGAGAGGGGAGAACCACCGAGATTAATGAAATAACCACTAATTGGTTTCCGTGTGACTGGACATGAAGCCCAGTCTGCATCACATTAACCAAGAAGATCCAAAGAAGCATAGTTGTTGAGAAAAAGACTGTAATTAGTAGTCCCTTTAACATAACACAAAGTGTGCTGAGCTGCCTGTAGATGAACACTAGTGGGATGTGTCATGAACTAACTGAAAATTTGAACTGAGAAACTAAGATCAGGTCGAGTATGAGTCATATAATTCAATTTGCCGACAATCTGTCTGTAGACAATAGGATCAGGTAGAGGAATGCCTTGATCAGGATGGAGTTTAAGATTAAACTCCAAAGGAGCAACACCAACAGAAGAATCAGAGGGGCAAAACTCGTCAAGAGTTTCAGTCATGAACTTCATCGACTGATCACTAGGCGTGCCGTAATAGAAATAAACTCCATGCCAAGGAAATAATTGAGTATGCCAAAATCCTTAATGCAAAACTTCATATGAAGAGCTTGCTTGACTGTCTGAGTGTTAGCAGGATTATTACCAGACATTAGAATGTCGTCAACATATACAATCATATAAGTGCAGCTGGTAGGAGTTATTTTGTGAAATATGAATAATCATTCATTTACTGAGAGAAACCAATATACTTTAGAAAATCAAAGAGCTTGGCATACCATTGACAGGAAGCCTACTTGAGACCATAAAGACTCTTGCTGAGTTTCCAAACCCGTGTGTCTCCCGGTTGCAAATAACCTTCGGGTGGTAGCATATAGACTTCTTCATTTTACTGACCATGAAGAAAATGCATTATTGATGTCAAACTGATTGATGGACCAACCTCGTTTAACAAGAATAAGGAAATCTCACACAGTTGTCATCTTGACAATGGGAGAAAATGTCTCATGATAGTCAAGCCATCCTTTTGAGTAAAACCTTTGGTGACTAGTCGAGCTTGAATTGTTCAATGCTGCTATCTGCTTTGACTTTAATCTTATACACTCATTTGCTTCCAATCGGTTTTTTGTGAGGTGGATAAGGAACGAGATCCCAAGAGTGATTAGCTTCTAAAGCTAAGAGTTCCTTATTTATGGCATCCACCCACCTAGGATCAGAAACAACAGCTTTGTAACTGGTTGGTTCCTTGTAACTAATGGGAATACTAGCAACAAAAAGGCATTGAGAAGGGATAACATCAGTCAAAGTAGAAAGGACATAATCATAAAGGTAACTGGGAGCAATCATGGTTCTACTTTATCTTCTTTCTGGAACTGGAACAACCAGGGATGGGTCAGGAACAGGCATTGGTTGTTGTTGGTCTAAAGTAGGAATAACTGGGGAATGATGAGAATGAGACATTGGTAACATCGGGACTGGGAGGATCTTGCTGTTCCTGAGCATGTAAATTTGGAGATTGAACAGCTGGGTCAAGGTGAGGCGCCACAGTAACAGGGTTGAAAGGGATAAGCATAGGATCATAAAAATCAGCATTATCACTGGTCAAAGACATTTTCGTGAAAAAGAACATCCTTGTTAAAAAAAAACCCGTCTGTCACTCAAACAAAGAGGCTTGTGACCTTTCTGGTGAACAGGTTGTCCAAGGTAAATGCAAGCTTCGGCTCTAGGAGAAAACTTGTCATGTTTTCTAGTGACAACTATCGCATCGCATAAGCAGCCAAAAGACTTGAGGAGACTATAATCAAGAGAACGTCTATATAAGATTTCTTATGGAAATTTCATATCCAAAACTTTGGAAAGCATTTTGTTGATTAAATGAGTAGCATGAAGTATATAATCTCCCCAGTAAAGTAGAGGAACATTACTCCTGAACCGTAAACGTCGGGCTACTTCAAGCAAGAAGTGATGCTTTCTCTTCACTCTCCCATTCTGTTGAGGAGTGTGAGAACAACTAACTTGATGAAGAATACCCTTAGACTTGTAAAACAAATTTCCTTCACTACTAGCTTCCGATTCCATGGCATTTTCAGACTGGATGGTTTTGACTTTGGTATTGAATTGAGTTTCTACCATGATTAATTAGAAACTGTTTCATAACTTTGAAAGCATCTCCTTTATTTTTTAGCAATTGAACCTAAGTAGCACGACTGTAATCATCAACTAAAGTAATGAAGTAGGCAAAACCTTCTCTGGTTTTCTTATAGAAGCGACCCCAGTATCGATGTGGAGCAATTGAAAAATTACAGTACTTTTATTAGTGCTGCGAGGAAAAGATAATTTGTGTCCTTTGGCACGATTATAAGAATCACATATAAAATCCTTTGCATGAACACCACCTTGTAAATTATCTAACTTCTTCATCTTCTCAATTGGCATATGTCCTAGATGATGATGCCATTGCTCGAACAAAGAAACACAAACAAAAGCACTATTATCTTCTTTAGTAAAACAAACAGAAGGAGCTAGAGCAAAAACTTTCTCCAGAGCAGCATAATCTAGCTTGTACAGACCACCCTGTGCAACTTCAATCCTGCTAATATTACTCAGGGTAGGGTCCTATAGAAAATACTCCTTAATTCCAAAGCTAATCAACAAGTTTAACTGCTCCGTAAGATTGTTGACAAACAACAGGTTAAAACGAAAACCAGACACATAAAGCACATTATGTATCGGTAATCTGTTCAATAACATCACTATTCCTGTCACCTGAACTGTGTGATAGTGACCAACTGGCATTTTAATCAGCCTAGGGTGACTCATTTGTTCAAAGTCTTGAAACAAATTCATATTACAGCAGATGTGATCACTAGCTTCTGAATCTAATATCCATTCCTCGGCATTCTGATCATGTAAAAATCTACTGTTCAGACAATAAGAATGAACTATTTCATTTCTTGTGTTACCTGAGAAGTTGCACAAAGTTGTTTCTTGCTTATTCTTCCCAAAGAAATTGGCTAGTTGGTTCAGTTGCTCCTTTGTGAAACCATTGCCAATTGAAGTACTGTTTTCATCAATGCCATTCTTTGTGGAAGATCCTTCATCAAAGCAGGCATTGACAGTCATTTTTCTGTTCTTATCATGCTTATAGCCTTTCGGATACCCCCATTTTTCATAGCAGTTGTCAACAGTATGTCCCTTCTTGTGACAATGATCACACCGAACAGGAGTTTTTCGCCTCTCTGAATTGTTTTCACAAATCACTAGCAGGTTTTGAGCTAGTAACAACAAAAATGGCACTCTTAGATGAAAACTTTCCTTCTGAAGATATTTGCCTTTGCTTTTCTTCCTGGATCAGAATGGAATAAGATTGTTCAACACTTGGTAATTTGGACATCATAAGAATATCTCTCTGATATTCTTATACGCTTCATCAAGTCCCATCAAGAATTCGACTAGCTTTTGGTTTTGTATATACAAATCAGAAAGCTTAGCACTTTCACATGAACATTTTGGAATCTGGTACATCAGAGACATCTCATCCCTGAGAGCCTTGATTCAGGTGTAATAGGCGGCAATCGAATCCGAACCTTGTTCAATGAGAGAGATCTCCCGTCGAATCTGGAAGAATTGAGCTCCATTTGTTGTTTTATATCGTCTGCACAGATCGTCCCACAGATCTTTTGCAGATGAAGCTACTGGGAGCTATAGCTTTATCCAAAGCATTGATAATCCAGGACTGAACTGAACTATCCGCACTTTGCCACTTTGTGTGGGTTGTTTGATCATCACGAGACAGTGTCTCAATCAATCCATCGATGAAACCAATTTTGATCTTAGCCTTCAGCGATAGCATAACCGCGTGCTTCCAGATGTAGAAGTTCTTCTTGGTAAACTATGTAGCTACAACCATACCAGGATGGTCACTCGGATGTATATTCAGAGGATCGTTGTTGTCGATTAGCCTGATGGCATTGTTTGCGGAATTCGTAGTCAACAATTCTAGGGATTGAAGAATGTTTTGCATCGTCGCCATCGCATCAAAATTGCTCTCGCTTGCCATGAGTGAATAGACGGACGACAAAGACGAGGAGTATTAATGGAAGCGAGACGAAAAGCAGGAAAACTATAAGGTTCCTGCTCTGATACCATGTTGAATTTGATAAGGGATGTAACACCCCAACCCGAAACTACACAACCAGTACGATGATAGCTCCCAAAGATAACTGGAAATGCAGCGGAATAAATACATAAAACGGGTGGTGCTACAACGCCGTTAGTCACCCATGTGACTAACAAGGCTAACTCCAATACAACTTACAAATGATACCGTCTGAGCGCTGAATACAAACCGCTAAAAATAACAAAGCTAATAGAAAAAGTACAGTACTGTAAAATGATACAGACAGTAATAATCCCATGTCTAAATTCTACCCCACCTACACTCGGTTGGGTATTCTCTTCTTTCTTCAGGTACCTGTGAATGGTTAGCCATGAAACAGCTCAACAAAATAAATTGCTGGTATGGAAGCGTGCAACCCATAAGCTATCGGGCCAAGCACAACTACTTGGTCGTAAGCATGCGGTTCATTTTATCAAACACTGAAAACATGCATTATATAATTCATACAAGTAACCATACAAGGTCAATAGCATCACAAAGAGAAACATGACAGCAGAGGTCAAGTTAGTTATTTAATTTTGGAACGGGTATGATAAACCCTTCAGACGAGATAAGACTCTCGCGTTAATGGTCGGGTAATAAATCCCGCAGGAGAGAACGTAGTCAACTCCTGTACTTAAATATAGGTGTGGGTATCGTACCCTCGAGAGAATGAAATCTTTCTCTCAACTTCAAAATTTATATGTGGGTATCGTACCCTCGAGAGAATGCAGTCGTTCTCCCAGCTTAAAATATTCCGGTACTAACCCGGTGAGTGGACAAAGTCTACACCCAAAACCACCGTCATGACGTATACTGTATTTGAGGACGACCTGCGACAGGTACAACCTCCATATTTGCATGCATGGCCAGAAACATCTGGGCTCCTCGCTTCTCGTAGCATCGAATATGTTAGACGTCACACAAGGACGTTAAACAAACATACTGTTGTATATTGTCAGATGTCACGTTTAAGGACAACGACGTTGTTTATAAAGGAAGTTAGTGAGAAACTTGAGTACAAGTTCTCGGTATATTAACACGTAGGTATTTAATCCACTGGTAATGTAGAGTTGCATGTGTGGCACATACACGTTATAGTTAGTATCGTTCACGTACATAAAATAACACAGCAGTGCATAGAATAATCACAACGATACACAAACGCAAGTGCAACATATTACATGCATTTATCTTGGTCGTTATTTCACACAACAGATAGAACACAAGCTGGTGTAATCCGTTAGCAAACAGGTTGCAAGAATCCATACCGTTCACCAAAGATTGTACTTGATTAATTCCCGATCAACGTCTGGTCAAACAAAGTCCTAGAATAGGTTTAACTGAGAGTGTTAATTTATGTTACTCTCGTATAATACTTTTATTGTATCATGAAATGTCCTCGTATTCGTTATTTCATGTGAGGCTTATTTTTAACCTCTTAACCTTATTTATGTTTAAGGTTTACATATATAATTTAAACCATCGTAGTCTTTACTTATAAGACTTATATAGTATGGTATATTTTCTTTTAATTACCTCCATGATTTCATGTATAACTCCTTTATTCATTTTCTTTTTGATTTACTTGAAAATATTAAATGTATTTGTTTTATACACTTGTATTATTTGTGATACATGATTTTAATTGTCTAAATGACATAACCTCTTTATAAATTCTCAAATTGTATTTACATGTCAAGCATGGGCTTATTATTCCCCATATCTTTTATTAATTACAAACTAACTCCAAATTGTGTTATTCCTTTACAAATAAATTACTTGTACTTATATAACATATTTTTAATTTCATAAATCCTTAAATCATAATTTCTTTTCTAATTCCTCTAAATATCCATATAGGACCTACAAATATTTTTAATCCCATAAATACACTATACTTTTCGGTTATTATATTATAACCATATTTACTTCATAAGAAAACATGTTTAGAAGAGTTGGAATTTTCGGTTACATATATAGCATGTCTTAAGGATTTTCCAAGCATAAAAATACCTTAAGTTAAACTTGCATGCTCCTTGGTTTAATGTTGATTCTAGACAACTTCTTGGAGCATAAATGCTAGCCGATTTGATGTAGTAATACTTGGTTGATGTTTGCTTCAAGTCTTGATAGAATTAACTAAGAAATTGACATAAAAAATGGAATTAGAACTTAAGACTCCATTAATGGAGCTTGGAGCTTGAAAGGAAAAGAAGAGAGCAAGAGAGGAGGAGCTTACCAACCAGCCATGTGAGGCAAGAAATGAAATGCCATGCTAGCATATGTAGGAAATGAGGATAATTGTTTTGTCAATTTTCTTAATGTTTTACTTTAGTTAATTAATTAACTAATATTAGCACTAATCCCCCTCTTTTGACGAAGTGAAATCGGCACTCTATTTGAAAATTAGTTAGTTAATGTAATGGAATCTTGTCTTGCTTTCTCCTTGTCTCTAGGTAATTATTTATGTAATTATTTAGGGATTGATTGCTCAATAATGACTCTTTTTAGTCAATGCTTTCGGCAACCATGGAGCTAGGTGGAATTTTGATTCCATTATGGAGAACACTTAGCAATTGTTTATACTTCTCCTAAGAATAATTGACTAATCATTCAAGCCATTAATGACCTCTTTTAGCTCTTTGTTTTCGGTGAACATGGCTAAGAATTAGCTAATTAATTTTCTTTGTAGTAACATGAGATCATGGGGTAATTAGGTATGTATTAATCTTTGATTTTTGGCTCAAAAAAGTCTTCCATGTAGCTTATGTCTTTCGGCATATATGGATGAAGCTACAGATTCTCCACTTGACTTGATTAGTATATAATCATCATGATTATTGTATACTATGTGCAACAGCTATAATTCCATAGCCATGTGCATATAAACGTAAGCACATTACCGTTTTTTGATTGGCATATAGTAAGGACTTTGATCGCATGGTTCCTTTTTTTTTAATGGTCTGCTTTAGTTTAGCATATTATTGACTAATACCACTTGTATATAGATGTAGATTAGAACTAGCTTCTAGTATTTAATTCCATTACTTTGTCACAACTAATCTCCTTGTTTTGTGCAGGTTTTTCGGTAACCATAGGACTGATTTGGACTAGTATTATTTTGTCAATATATTCTATAATATGTGGATGGATGACTCATAAAGTCTACATGTTAAATAAGACATTTAAACATATGCTATAATTGTGACCGATTCCCTAATGTCAAAAGCGCTACAGATTTTGTCCATTTTGGACACATAAGCACCACATTAATTATGGTGTTTGGTATAGATTTCTTTTTCCTTTGATTAATAGCTAGTGCATTGCCTTTAATGACATGAGTTTGCTATAGATTTCATTTGTTAATTAAGAATACAAGAAGTACCGTAGCACATGGTGATTGATACAGAATTTTTTTTTTTTGATTATTCACAAGAATATTACCGTAATCATGTGATGGTTACTTCAGAATTTTTGTTGGATTTGAGTGCAAGAACTACCGTTAATTACTGCAGGTTTTATTTGGTAGTTATGAGTATGAACTACCGTTAATTTGTGTGGTGATTTACTACAGACTTTTGCTTCACTAAAGGCTAAAGCATTACCGTTAATTGCATGGGAAATGTTACAGATTTTTGATGGGTTAAGTACTAGTATATTACCGATAATATATAGCATGTACTAGTAGGTTTAATTTTCCATAATAATGTATTCTCTTATATAAGGTAGATACATTAGGTAGTTAATTGTTTTACTAGGTAAAAGTGTATAAAAACAAGTCCAGATATGCCATATAAAACCGGCAATAATGTACAGATTTTTGGACTTTTAAACTTTGTGTTATAATTAATGTTATAACATTTCCTAAGTATTTATGATATATATTAAATATCAAGATTATGTAGCATAAGTTGTTACATTGTTTAAATGTGTATATCAATTTATTTTAGCATTTATAAATGCTTAGGCAATCGTAAAATATTTACGTTGCTCGTTAGTATTTTTCGCGTTTTTACAGTGAACGTTATTGTGTACCGGGTCATATAAACGCTCGTATATATTTTTCCTAGATGACGCTCTCCTAGTTGAGCTTGTTTCGTAAGGGGTTTAATGCCCGTTAATGTTCGTACGTAAGCATTTACATGCGTACGTGTAGACGACTTGTATTAGTATTCGTGGATCGAACGTTGTCGTGTTATGAGTTGTATAAACGTTCGTATTGATCTTTCCTTGTTGTCGCTCTCATTATCGAGCTCGTTATGTAAGGAGTTTAATCCTTGTTAATAATCGTACATAAACATCTGTACGAGTACGTTAATATGTTTAGTAACATTACGCCCGTTAGCGTTTACGGTAGAACGACTATTTTTACGTTACGTTTGCGTGCATGAGTTTACATTCGCATGCGCAATATTTATTTACGTAAACGTTTGCATGCATAAATTAGCGTGCGTACGTGAAATGGTTTATTCTTAGATCAATCCTTCATTATTTAACAGTTTTAAGGTATTAATTAGATTTGGGGTATTTCAATCTACCCCCTTAAAAGGACTTCGCCCCGAAGTCTCATATCTAAGTTCAAATGGTTGTGGGGAAAACAAGTTCCGTTAAGCATCCACAACTCAACTCCATTTTAGAGATCAAGTCCCAAGTTCCACTACTTTTAAGTTTGTAGTATATATTCAACATAATTAAGTTTGTAGTATATATTTAACATAATATTTAGTGTAATGATCATGAAAGGTCATCACCAATAATAGCTTCAATGCAATATAGTGCAACGTAGTGCACATAATTCATTCGTAGTAGTGTAGTACACTACATATCAACAAGTGCACGCAATCACAGAGTAATTCCAATATAGTGTAACGTAGTACACATAATCTCGTAGTACCAAAGTAACTTCAATATAGTGTAACGTAGTACACATCAGCAAGTAAAAAGTTCATAGAATCACAAAGTCACACATGTAAACATACAAATCACAATGCAACAGTACAACGAAAGTGTACTTCTATGCTAAAAATGCTAAAACGCAGTAGGCTCTCCCCCCCCCCCCCCCCTAAAAGAGGGGTACGCCCACGTACCCTAGACTAGTATAACTAGTCGGTAACTAGTGAAGGAATCTTCACTCTCATTTTTAACTTATGATTAGTTTTAAGGATAGCCTCTCGAGCTGTAAGTGCAACACCCCTAATCCTAAACCTGTAATAACATCGCAAGTCGTAGCATAATAAATAACGTTCGCATTGGAAAATAAAACTATATATCCTTGGTGTTACATGCCGTTACTCACCCTTGTGAGTAACAAGACATCCTTACTCCTTCCAACAACTTCAACTCCTCACGCTGTGATGAACAAGATACTGAGCACTCTTAATATTACAAACCAAATCCAAACTAAATGAGCAACTAACCGAATACAACAAACTCCTTAAAACAATACATAAATAAACTTAGAAGTGTTTCTAGAGAACACATCAGCTACCCTATAACCCGCACTCCGGTTTGTGTCTTCTTCAGTAACCTGAAATGTTTTGCCCATTGAAGGGCTCAGCAATCGAAATGCTGGTATGCTAAATGTAGTCCTAAGTCATCTAGATTCCTTAAGTCGTTTAGCCATCTTGATATTAGATTCATTACATGGTAATCCATTTTACAACAATAGTAATAAATGTAATGTTAAATAAACACACAATAGTTCACCTGTCAATATCATCACAATAATAAACAACAACCAGATAATCACACACCAATAATCCATAACAATAACCAAACAAGATACGTGTATTAAATAACTGTACTTGTTAGTAGGTCACAAGACCCTTATCCTTTTAACCAACCACTTAAACTTTTCCGGATAAATTCCACCTCAGGTGTCATGTTAAGACAACCCTTAATAACTTAATAATGGACAGTAGTGCCCTGGGTTCCAATGGAACCGTTACCAGCTGACCTTATGGCCCTGGATAATTATTTTGACCGATCCGGTCGAACCTGTGCACCGACGGTAGTGCCCTCCGCCATCGTCGAATGTGGACAATGGATTCCCATGAGTGACTCCCCATAGAAGTCCCTCGTAGTGATCACGATGCGCAACCAGAAAGTCGAAACAGTCTGGATTCTTCTCTTTATAAGTTAGCCCTTTGGTCAGTGATACAATAACCAATCCTTGAGTTAAGACTATAACAGTTGACCATCAGTTAGGTTCTCATAATACCTAAAGGTCAGTTAGTCTTGTTCCAGTTTAGATGTATAAACTTTCAGTCATAAGACGTTCGCGTAAAATAAAACGCAACAGTGTCGAGCAATACAGTATACAAGACAATATACATAAATCACAGATATCGCTCTTAGCAATTGAACACACAACGTCTGGACCTTAGGAAAATCCTTAGGACATTCAGACCACACAATTAACATACCGTTCACCGTGTAACTTGCTAGCTTGACTGTTCACGCTTTAACAGTTTCTTCCCGTACGCTGTTATATATACATGCAATACCGGGTAACGTTAATACAACCATTCACTAAGTATTACAGTACTGTCACTGTAGAACTAATACTCGTAGTATACTAACCCGTATGTTCTTTATTTCCCCCTGGTATTTTACAGTGGTTCGAGGTAGTTTATCAGTCCATTATTTTATGTAGTAACTACATGTGATAATGAATTTCCATTGTGTTGTATATCTTTATTCCATTAATCACATATCCATATTTATTTTCACTTATTCCATATATCAATATCCTTTGGTTATTTTTATTATAACCACATTTATTTTATAAACTTTATATTATATTCCATAATATACCATAATACATAATTTTAATTCCTTTCTTTATTAAATTATAAAACCAACCTTATTAATTTCTGTAATTATAAAATGGACACAATAACTTTTATAAATTACCAAATAACCTTATAACTTTCGGCATTTATATTTAGTACCCACTAAGTTTCGCAAATCACCATTTAACCACATATATTTTCGGTTTTAATATACATCTTTCCTTTATTTACAATTTAACCCCAAAACTTTATATAAGTTACATATTAACTTATAAACCATAGTTTTATTATTTAATTTCTTTAATAACCGAAATGCCCCCTTATCTTTTATAAATTACACTTTCGCCCCAATTCAATTTCGGTTTTCCATATAAACTTTCGTAAATTACATTCATATCACCAAAACTTTTATAAACTTAATATTTTATGTCATAAATCATTTTAACCCAAAGTTTTTGGTCAACACTTTGACCAAAGCCTATTTTCATAATTAATACTTTAATATACCCATAAAATCATTAGTAATTCGGTTTCCACACTATATTTTCCATAAATTACAAAATAGCCCCAAAACTTTGTAAAATGTTATTTTAACACTTAAACACTTATTTAAATTCACCATAATTCATAATATTAATTCTTACCTTATATTATATCATAACTATGCCAAATACACCCTTAAACTCTCGGCAATTATTTTTTGTACACTAAACTTTTCAAAATTTACATTTTAGCCACATAACTAAATAAACTAGTCATTTAAATACTTGTAGCTATTTTTAATACTCCCAAAATTAATAATATAAGTTAATATACTTATATAATTCGAAAATCACCAAATAACCCAATTTGATTTCGGCTTTAACATATATTTACCATATAGTTTTAAAACTTGATTTATACCTTATAATAAATACATATAAATGTATATAAGCCATATAACACTTCTAAAAATTATGCTAATGACTTAGAATGATTATAAACTCAAAATAGAACATTTTATCCTTAGACAATTCAGCTTGAACATATATGTATCCTAATTAATTTTTGTAACACAAATTTATACCTTAAGGTAATAATCTTACCTTGCATGTTATAAATTATTTTCTTGACATTATAACCCATAGTATTTCGGCCTTAATATTACTAAGGCTTATACATAATTTTTATACCAAAGTTTGAAGCTTAAATCAAACTTAAACTTAATAAACCTTAATTATAGAAACTTACTCCTTAAATCAAGATAATTCTTGCACTTGTTTTCTCCTTGAATTCCAAGCTCCTCCAATGCTATATTGTTGAAGAACTTTCGGCCTCCTTGTATATTTAGGAGATCCAATTGTTAGACTTCTAACAAGGATTTATAAGTAATATTTGGAGTAGTTTTACAAGAGTTTACCTTAGGTTTTTAACAAGGTATTTTCGGTACACCTTGGGATGATTGTAGATCCAAGTTTCCTTCATGAAATGATGAAGAGAATATAGATTTAGAAGCTATGAATTTTTGGTAATAGCTTAGGTATTTACTTAGGATTTTCAAACATGAAAATATACCTTAACTTGATCTTGTTGTTCCTTGTGTTGTTGTTGAATCAAGACACTTCCTTGGAGTACTAATGCTTGACGAAAATTGCAAGGGTTGCTAGGATGTTTCTTGCTCCAATCCTTCATGAAATGATGAAGAGAATATAGATTTAGAAGCTATGAATTTTTGGTAATAGCTTAGGTATTTACTTAGGATTTTCAAACATGAAAATATACCTTAACTTGATCTTGTTGTTCCTTGTGTTGTTGTTGAATCAAGACACTTCCTTGGAGTACTAATGCTTGGCGAAAATTGCAAGGGTTGCTAGGATGTTTCTTGCTTCAAGACTTAGTAGATTTAACTAGGAAAATTACATAAAAATGGTGTTAGAACTTAATACACCATTAATGGAGCTTTGAAGCTCTAAGGAATAAACTAGCAAATGAAGAAAGAAAGAGAGGGAATGAAGAGCTTACCAATTCGGTGGAAGGAGGAGCAAATGAGAATGGTACTCACGTAAGAGTTTTAGAGAAAGCAAGGAAGGAATTTTCTTTTGACAAAATAATGCCAAAATTTTCTAGTTTTTGCCTTAGTTTATTACTTGACCCATGGCTCAATAAAATGTCTATAATTGACTAAACTTTCGGCTGAATGACAAGGAAGAAGGGAATAGCTTTGTTTGATAATTGAAAGAAGAAGACAAGATCTAAGGTAGGTGCATGTCTGCTTAGCATTTTAAATGATGATTTGTCCTTGTTTTCCTCTTGTATGCTCACGGTAATGGACTGAATGTAAGCATTTGGTTTTGTTTATTTTAGACATAGGCACATGCTTAGTTAGGTACATGCTCTCACTTGATTTTAATAAGGAAATCTACCTCCTTTCTCCTTGATTCCAATCGGCAATGGTGTTGTACATAGGTAATTGATTTTGTCATTTGAAGACAAGAAAACTAGCTTAATTAGGTGGTGTTTTCCTTTGACTAAATAAACAGCAATCAGCTCCCCTTTTTCTTGATCAAAATCGGCAGCATTAGGCTAGCACATGGGCTGTTTTTTTTTGTTTACTTGCACATGGTATAAAGTAGATTCTAGGTTTATTCTTTTAGGTATTTTAATTTCCATGATTTTTTAAAGACTAATCTCTTCTTGTTTTCTTGCAGGTATTACGGTAATGGGGTTCTCATTTGACTGAAGTTATTTGACATTATCACATGGCACTTGTAGGGATGAGTCACCATTCCATAAGGCAAATTTTCAAACTAAAACTAGTCAAAAATCACCTAAAATGGCGCCCACTATAGCAGCCATATGGGACTGATTTTTAATTTGATTCCTGTCACACTATATTTTATTAAGGCCATATTATAACGTGTAATAGGTTCCAGCATTTATTTGGTACATTTATACTAAGGTAAAAGATGAAAGTTCTAAGGTAAAAATGCTGATTTATGGTACCTTTTGATCTAAAAATCGGCCATGTTTGTGCTATGTGTTTAGCACTGGATTTAATTGATTTATATGTTCAACTTATCCCCATTTAGGATTCCCAACTCGTGGCTCCTCAAAAACTTCAAGGTAATAGCGTAAAACGCGTTTTTATGACACCCGAAGGTGCGTTTTTGTGCTTTAGGAATATTCTGCAAAAATAAGTAGTCGCTATGAGTTCCAAGTGTTTATAAACATTTTTATAGTCAATAATAATATGTTAAGGTATTACATTGAGTTGTATGGGGTTATATCAACTCAAGACACAATTTCCGGGTTACCGGGACACTCTTGGGGCAAAAAGGAGCGTTAAGAAATTCCCCCAAGCACTTTGTTTATTTTTGAAAGAGTAGCTCAAGAATTCTCTTTATAATGATGAATATTGATGATAGGAACTCAAAGAATGAATTATATAGGAGTTTGTGCCACCTCGGCACTCCTCTGGGCATTCCCGGGGGTTTATGGGGCCCCCATCGGGAACTTCCGAGCACTTTGCGTTTAACTGAGAATTTAGCTTGAGGACTTCATCTTAAATATTTAATAAAGTGTTATGGTGCACTTGGAATGAAGTGTAATGCTTTACTTCATCCTATAAAGTATTTCCGGGACTTTCGGGCCTTTAGGGCCTTTAAGGGAACTCCCGGGCATTTTGTATTTTTACTCAGTTTTAGATGAGGTCCTATGTTCTAAGGGTCATATAATGATCCTTGATTAACTTCTTATGATGTTCATAGCTTATATAACTTGATTTGCTTAAGGTCCAGCTTAACGCTCGTTTATGACCTTAAGGAGTTTAGGTGCGTTTTTAACGCCTAACTGTTTATACATTATCTTAGGGTTTAATAATCCCCCAAATAATATATATTTCCCTTTATTTAATTATTTAAAGGTTAGGGGTATTTCAGTCTACCCCCCTTAAAAGGACTTCGTCCCGAAGTCATGACTTCTACTTATTCATCCTATGGAATCAAGTTCCTCATATCTATTCCCTGTATACTTATCATTCCTGGGTGTCAATACTATATTGGCACCTCTACATTCCATCAGTAGTCCGAGTGTATGTAACTCGAATAAACCCATATCCTTTGTTTGTGATAATCAATGTAATCACAGCATAAGTAACTTGATAAATACTGTAAAGCAACTAAGTGTGCTTTTATTAACCATCCAAGTGTTACATAGAACACATCAATACCAAGTGTTACATAGAACACAACAATAGCCATCCAAGTGTCACATAGGACACATCAATACCAAGTGTTACATAGAACACACCAATAACCATTCAAGTGTCACATAGAACACAACCATAACCATCCAACCAATTGCACACATGTGCAACAATAAAACACAAACAACCAAATACAAAATCAGTATAGACTACAGATATGCAAGTCGCATGTGGTGCTCTACCCCCGCTTAAAAAGGGTTACGCCCACGTACCCCCACAAGTATACACAACTACAAGAAAAGTGACGGATACTTGTCTCGCATGGAGTCCTCTAACTCCCATGTCGCCTCCTCAATGTCGTGGTTCGACCACAGAACCTTCATCATTCTAATGGTCTTGTTCCTGGTCTCCCTAGTCTTAGAGTCTAAAATGCGAACTGGGGTCTCCTCATATCTAAGTGTAGGATCTAGCTCGAGTGTCTCGGGCTCTAAGATATGTGATGGGTGAGGCACATATTGCTTTAGCTGAGAAATGTGAAACACATTGTGCACTCTCCCAAGCTCAACAGGTAAATCTAATATGTAGGCTAATGGGCCCACTCGCTCCGTAATAAGGTACGATCCTACATACTTCGGGCTAAGCTTGCCCTTCTGCCCAAATCAAAAAACTCCCTTCATTGGTGAAACTCTGAGGAAGACTCGATCGCCTACTGCGAACTCGAGGTCTCTCCTCCGGACATCAGCATATGACTTCTATCTATCCTGGGCTATCTTCATGTTCTTCAGTATTCGCACAATATCCTCTTTCATCTGGTCTAGGTACTCTGGCCCTAAGATGATATTCTCACTAGCCTCGTCCCAACAAAGTGGTTTCCTGCATGGCCTGCAGTACAATGCCTGAAATGGTGGCATCTGAATGGATGCATGATAGCTGTTGTTGTACGAAACTTGATCAAATGCAGTCGATCTATCCAGCTTTCCTGGAAGTCTAAGGCACAAGCTCTAAGCATGTCCTCTAATGTTTGGATTGTTCTTTCACTCTGACCATCTGTCTGTGGATGAAAGGCTGTACTTAGCTTCAGCTTCGTACCCAATGCCTCATGAACTTGCTGCCAAAACCTGGAAACAAATCTGGAATCTCTATCTGACACAATCGACTTAGGTACACAGTGGTGTCAAATGATCTCTCTTTGGAAGAGGTCCGCTAGCTTGGGGATTTTCCAAGTGTCCTTGATAGGAATAAACTTTGCTACCTTCGTTAGCCTGTCGACGATGACCCATATCATGTTAGCACCACCTCTAGTCGGTGGAAGACCTACTACGAAATCCATGGATATATCCTCGAACTTCCAATACGGAATGGGCATCGGCTGTACTAAACCTCCCGGTCTCCGGTGCTCAAACTTCACCTTCTGACACGTCATACATCTCGCTACAAACTCTGCAACATCTTTCTTCATACCACTCCACCAGAAATGTAATTTCAGATCCTTGTACATCTTCGATGACCCTGGGTGTACTGATAAGGATGAGCAATGAGCTTCCTGTAGTATCTTTTCCTTCAAGTCGGGGCTGGACTCTGGAATGCACAAACGACCATTCAGTCTGATTAACCCGTCTTCACTGAGTACAAAGTCATACTTCTATCTCTCAAAGATACCGTCAGTCAACTGCTGCCTGATAGTCTTCATATACTGGTCTTTTTCTTGAGCACAACGTACCTTCTCAATGAGGCCGTTGTCTCCTGTCATGGCAAATAAGGAATGAGCTCTACGGCTCAGGGCGTCAGCAACAACATTTGCCTTACCCTCCTTGTACCTGAGGTCGATGTCGTAGTCCTTCAGAAACTCGACCCATCGCCTCTGTCTCATGTTAAGCTCCTTCTGCGTGAATAAATGTTGAAGGCTCTTGTGATCTGAGTAGACTATCACTGTAACTCCATATAAGTAGTGGCGCCAGATCTTCAGTGCAAACACTACTGCTCCTAATTCCAAGTCATGAGTCGGGTAATTCTCTTCGTGTTTCTTCAGCTGTTGTGATGCATAAGCAATAACCTTACCATTCTGCATGAGTACACACCCTATCCCTGTGCCTGAGGCATCGCAATAAACTTTAAACCCGTCGGTCCCCTCTGGAATGGTGAGTATGGGTGCCGACGTCAGTAGGTCCTTCAATGTCTGAAAGGAACGCTCGCAATCCGCTGTCCATACAAATGGAGAATCTTTCTTCATTAGACTTGTTATCGGTTTCGCCAGTTTGGAGAAGTCTTGAACAAATCTACGATAGTAACCAGCTAATCCCAAGAAACTACGGATATCTGTCACTGTCTTCGGTCTCGGCCAAGTCTTAACTGCCTCAATCTTCGCCGGGTCTACAGATATACCGCTGGCTGATATTACATGCCCTAGAAAAGATACACTGTCTAGCCAGAAATCACATTTTGAAAGCTTGACGTACAATTGGTTCTCTCTCATGGTCTGCAAAACTTGCCTCAGATGCACCTCGTGCTCGTCCTTGGTCTTAGAATAAACTAGAATGTCATCGATGAATACTACCACTGATGAGTCTAACTGCTCCCTGAACAATCGGTTCATAAGGTCCATGAATATGACTGGGGCGTTCGACAAGCCAAATGGCATAACTGTGAACTTATAGTGCCCATAACGCGTCCGAAAAGCTGTCTTCTCTATATCTTCATCAGCTATCCGTATCTGGTGGTATCCTGATCTCAGATCGATCTTCAAGAAAACTGTAGCACCTCTTAACTGGTCAAACAGATCGCCAATCCATGGTAACGGGTACTTGTTCTTCACCGTGACTGCGTTAAGCTTCCTATAGTCAATGCATAGTCGCATGCTACCATCCTTCTTCTTCACAAATAAAACTGGTGCTCCCCATGGTGATGCACTCGGTCTGATATAACCTTTATCAAGTAGATCTTCTAACTGAATCTTCAGCTCTTTCATCTCTGTTGGTGTCATCCTGTAAGGTGCTTTAGCAATAGGACCCGTGCCTGGTATTAAGTCGATGGAGAACTCCACATCTCTCTTGGGTTGCATCCCTGGTAACTCTTCAGGAAATAAATCTGGGAAATCTGAAACGACTGGTATGTTTGACTGTGCCTGCTCCTCCTGCCTCATATCCTGGACATAACACAAATAGACTGGCTGTCCCTTCTTCACCTTCTTCATCAATGTGATAGCAGATACTAGCTTAAAAGTCGGCTCTCTTGGAGTACTGCGATTTGAAACTGTCTTGCCCTTCGGGCTCTTTAGTAGTAATCTATGCTCTGCGCAATGTAGTCGTCCCTTATACTTCTGTAGCCAATCCATGCCCATGATGATGTCGAAGCCTAAATTATCCAGCTCAATCAAGTCCGCGTGAAACTCTTCTTCCATGATATTAATCTGAACTCCCTTGTGAAATTTCGTGCATCTCACTCTCTCCTTCGTCGGTAGTGTGACTAGGAAATCTGAGAGAGGCTCAGGGGTTGTCTCTAACTTCCTTGCTAATGTAGAGGATATAAAGGAATGAGACACTCCTGAATCGAACAGTATCGATGCACTCACGCCATTTACTGTGAAGGTTCCCATGATAACATTCCCCTTATCCTTGGCCCCGGTCTTGTCCAACACATTCAGCACTGCTCCTCCATTAGACTCGTGGCCTGGGGTTAACAATTCGTAAGATAGTGAGGTTGGGTTGTATGTCTCAAAGGAATTAAAATGCCATTCATTAATCCAATGATTCTTACATACAATTTCCATAATTACATCAATATTGCCTAAAAGTTAAATTCAATCGTCCAGGTTTCAAATGTGTAGTATTTACTAAGGCTGATGGGGTTGTATTCAACTTAATGCTCTTAATCCCATGATACACTAATCTGGATTCTCCTCCAAATATCAACACGTCTCCTGACTTCAAAATAATCTTTCTTGCCTTGTCCATCCTTTTCTGATCACCGTATAGAAACTCAGCATCATCTCCAATGGAGAATGATACAACTGGTATCCCTTTGGTAATTGACTTAGATGTCTCATCTCGGTCCTGGTGTAATCCAAGCTTCCCTCCTTTCTCGTAGAAGTTTACAATGCAAATGTCGGCTTTCATGTCCGGTATATGGTTTGTCTCTAATTGTTGTGCAATTTAATTTGGAAACTATCGGGTATTCTAGGAACTTGTGCTCCATCTACCTTTCTTACTTCACTATATAACCTAGCCTGTGGATCCCAATCCTTACTCATACACATTATATATAATTTAAGTTTTGATCCACTCCCATATCCTGGAATATAAAATCCTCCAAGACCTATTCCCAAGGTTCTACATACATTTACAACAGCTATTTGTTCATCTAGATTTAGATATTGCTTGAGTAAGATCATGCCGGGTCGAAGTACTTGGCACTTTGCCTCTGGATATTCCCGACCTTCGCTCATAGGCTCAGGTGATCTCGGTCTCATAGGTAAGGGAAAACAAATGTCGAAGTACCCTATTAGGTGAGAGGTTTCCTAAGTTAGGTCTCTCTAAATTTTTGATACTTACTAAACACATACAAGTCTCATCGACTGATAACTATAAACACACATTCATGCATCATGCTTTTGGTTTAAGTTCTAGGCTTACCGATTTCGCGTTGAGCGCTAGCCTCAGCGCCTGAAGTTCCTACTGAATACAGGGTGTTTCTTCCTGGAACTATCTCCTTTCCCTTCTGACTCCCGGATGAGGATGGCTGTCCTGCCGGTCCTCTAGTATAGGTGTTGTTCTGCGGCGCCTGACCTCCTCTTGGTCCGCCCGCCTCAATAGCTGGTGTTCTCTGTGAACCTCTGGATCCCTTGTATACTCGGCTCGCTGGGTTGGAAAAGCATTCATACTCCCGGTGGCCTTCCTTTTTGCAATAGCGGCACTCCACCTTCCTTCCTGAACAATCTACGCCTGGGTGATCATTTCCGCAGCGTTTACAGTAGTAGTGACGCTGGGGTGGCTTATTGCCTGTTGTTTATACAACATGGTTTAGTAATGGTACAGCTAATAAATATTTGGTTAAGTGAGAGGTGGGTATCCTTACCCTTAGGTGGTGCTGATCTTAGTGGCTGAGCATCAATAGCTGGGCCGGTCAGACGAGGGACCTGCTCCTTCGTCTTCTGACCATGGAAGTCCTTCTGCCCCTTCTTCTTATCAAAGAATTTCTTGCTAAGGTTTTAGGTTTAGTGACCAATTTTCAAGTATAGGTAAATAATGGCAACTCATTCTCAATCATAGGTTTCTTACTTCCCCTTCTTGTAGTAACCGCCAGAGGTTGTTCCCCCATCTTCTCCTTCGGTATTCTTACTTTTCTTTCCTTGAGCCTCTTCCCTGGACTGAAGCATTAACTCGGTCGCTGATGCTGCGTCGTAGCATTCTTGGATAGTAGTAAAACGTATTGCTCCCATGGCGCCCTGGATACGGTATTGCAAACCTCCCCTAAATTTCTGAATCTTCACGGTGTCGGAGTAGTCGACCCCTGGTATGTAATCTAGCAGACTGATGAATCGTGCGTAGTACTGGTCAACCGTCTGACTCCCCTGGATTAGGCTCTCGAATTCTTGCCTCTTCCTCTGCTTCAGGTGTTCGGGGTAGTACTTCTCCCGCAACACTTCTACAAACGATGTCCATCCAAAGTCCGGTGTAGCTCTATGGTGGCCCTCCACAGACTGCCACCAAATGTTAGCTGTGTCCTTCAGGTTATACGCTGCGATGTCGACCTTCTGGTCTTCCGGAACTCTTACGACCTTGAACGCCTTCTGGTGTTCCACTATGAATTTCTCCAGTGCGGCGGGGTCTGGTTCGATCCCCTGAGTATGCTGGCACTCTCGCGTCTGCAACGCTCTTCAACCAGTTGGTTTCTCTGGGCTGCGGCGGGTGGGGTATGGCTCCCGCAAATTGGGCTCCTAGCTGCTGGGCGAAGGCTGCCATGGCCGCTGCTAGGCCTGGTACTTCTGGAACATTTGTCGGTGTCTCGCCACCACGTCCACTGCTACCTCCACGTGGTCTTCCTCTTATCGACATCTATAAGATAGTATACTATTATTTCTACTTGGTTGCTACACCGTTTTACGTACACAATCATAAATATGTAAGAACGCTAACTACTAGCAATAAATTATATCCCTAGGATTTTTTTCTTTCTAGGTCACGAATCCTCACAGACGTTTCCCCGTATCCTAATGTCCTATGCTCACTGTTCTTGACTCACTATCTTTTCATCAGAGCGTAACTACGCTCTGATACCACTTTTTGTAACACCCCTAATCCTAAACCTGTAATAACGTCGCAAGTCGTAACATAATAAATAACGTTCGCAGCGGAAAATAAAACTATCTATCCTTGGTGTTACACGCCGTTACTCACCCGTGAGTAACAAGGCATCCTTACTCCTTCCAACAACTTCAACTCCTCACGCTGTGATGAACAAGATACTGAGCACTCTTAATATTACAAACCAAATCCAAACTAAATGAGCAACTAACCGAATACAACAAACTATACATAAATAAACTTAGAAGTGTTTCTTGAGAACACATCAGCTACCCTGTAACCCGCACTTCGGCTTGTGTCTTCTTTAGTAACCTGAAATGTTTTGCCCATTGAAGGGCTCAACAATCGAAATGCTGGTATGGTAATGTAGTCCTAAGTCGTCTAGATTCCTTAAGTTCGTTTAGCCATCTTGATATTAGATTCATTATATGGTAATCCATTTTACAACAATAGTAAGAACTGTAATGTTAAATAAACACACAATAGTTCACCTGTCAATATCATCGCAATAATAAACAACAACCAGATAATCACACACCAATAATCCATAACAATAACCAAACAAGATACGCGTATTAAATAACTGTACTTGTTAGTAGGTCACAAGACCCTTATCCTTTTAACCAACCACTTAAACTTTTCTAGATAAATTCCACCTTAGGCGTCATGTTAAGACAACCCTTAATAACTTAATAATGGACAGTAGTCCCCTGGGTTCCAATGGAACCGTTACCAGCTGACCTTATGGCCTTGGATAATTATTTTGACCGATCTGGTCGAACCTGTGCACCAACGGTAGTGCCCTCCGCTATCGTCAAATGTGGACAATGGATTCCCATGAGTGACTCCCCATAGAAATCCCTCGTAGTGATCACGATGCGCAACCAGAAAGTCGAAACAGTCTGGATTCTTCTCTTTATAAGTTAGCCCTTTGGTCAGTGATACAATAACCAATCCTTGAGTTAAGACTATAACAGTTGACCATCAGTTAGGTTCTCATAATACCTAAAGGTCAGTTAGTCTTGTTCCAGTTTAGATGTATAAACTTCCAGTCATAAGACGTTCACGTAAAATAAAACGCAACAGTGTCGAGCAATACAGTATACAAGACAATATACATAAATCACAGATATCGCTCTTAGCAATTGAACACACAACGTCTGGACCTTAGGAAAATCCTTAGGACATTCAGACCACACAATTAACATACCGTTCACCGTGTAACTTGCTAGCTTGACTGTTCACGCTTTAACAGTTTCTCCTCGTACGCTGTTATATATACATGCAATACCGGGTAACGTTAATACAACCATTCCCTAAGTATTACAGTACTGTCACTGTAGAACTAATACTCGTAGTATACTAAACCGTATGTTCTTTATTTCCCCCTGTTATTTTACAGTGATTCGAGGTAGTTTATCAGTCCATTATTTTATGTAGTAACTACATGTGATAATGAATTTCCATTGTGTTGTATATCTTTATTCCATTAATCATATATCCATATTTATTTTCACTTATTCCATATATCAATATCCTTTGGTTATTTTTATTATAACCACATTTATTTTATAAACTTTATATTATATTCCATAATATACCATAATACATAGTTTTAATTCCTTTCTTTATTAAATTATAAAACCAACCTTATTAATTTCTGTAATTATAAAATGGACACAATAACTTTTATAAATTACCAAATAACCTTATAACTTTCGGCATTTATATTTTGTACCCACTAACTTTCGCAAATCACCATTTAACCACATATATTTTCGGTTTTAATATACATCTTTCCTTTATTTACAATTTAACCCCAAAACTTTATATAAGTTACATATTAACTTATAAACCATAGTTTTATTATTTAATTTCTTTAATAACCAAAATGCCCCCTTATCTTTTATAAATTACACTTTCGCCCCAATTCAATTTCGGTTTTCCATATAAACTTTCGTAAATTACATATTCACCCCAAAACTTTTATAAACTTAATATTTTATGTCATAAATCATTTTAACCCAAAGTTTTTGGTCAACACTTTGACCAAAGCCTATTTTCATAATTAATACTTTAATATACCAATAAAATCATTAGTAATTCGGTTTCCACACTATATTTTCCATAAATTACAAAATAGCCCCAAAACTTTGTAAAATGTTATTTTAACACTTAAACATTTATTTAACACCAAAATTCATAATATTAATTCCTACCTTATATTATATCATAACTATGCCAAATACACCCTTAAACTCTCGGCAATTATTTTTTGTACACTAAACTTTTCAAAATTTACATTTCAGCCACATTACTAAATAAACTAGTCATTTAAATACTTGTAGCTATTTTTAATACTCCCAAAATTTATAATATAAGTTAATATACTTATATAATTCGAAAATCACCAAATAACCCAATTTGTTTTCGGCTTTAACATATATTTACCATATAGTTTTAAAACTTGATTTATACCTTATAATAAATACATATAAATGTATATAAGCCATATAACACTTCTAAAAATTATGCTAATGACTTAGAATGATTATAAACTCAAAATAGAACATTTTATCCTTAGACAATTCGGCTTGAACATATATGTATCCTAATTAATTTTTGTGACACAAATTTATACTTTAAGGTAATAATCTTACCTTGTATGTTATAAATTATTTTCTTGACATTATAACCCATTGTATTTCGGCCTTAATATTACTAAGGCTTATACATAATTTTTATACCAAAGTTTGAAGCTTAAATCAAACTTAAACTTAATAAACCTTAATTATATAAACTTACTCCTTAAATCAAGATAATTCTTGCACTTGATTTCTCCTTGAATTCCAAGCTCCTTCAATGCTATATTGTTGAAGAAATTTCGGCCTCCTTGTATATATTTAGGAGATCCAATTGTTAGACTTCTAACAAGGTTTATAAGTAATATTTGGAGTAGTTTTACAAGAGTTTACCTTAGGTTTTTAACAAGGTATTTTCGGTACACCTTGGGATGATTGTAGATCCAAGTTTCCTTCATGAAATGATGAAGAGAATATAGATTTAGAAGCTATGAATTTTCGGTAATAGCTTAGGTATTTACTTAGGATTTTCAAACATGAAAATATACCTTAACTTGATCTTGTTGTTCCTTGTGTTGTTGTTGAATCAAGACACTTCCTTGGAGTACTAATGCTTGGCGAAAATTGCAAGGGTTGCTAGGATGTTTCTTGCTTCAAGACTTAGTAGATTTAACTAGGAAAATTACATAAAAATGGTGTTAGAACTTAATACACCATTAATGGAGCTTGAAGCTCTAAGGAATAAACTAGCAAATGAAGAAAGAAAAGAGAGGGAATGAAGAGCTTACCAATTCGGTGGAAGGAGGAGAAAATGAGAATGGTACTCAAGTAAGAGTTTTAGAGAAATCAAGGAAGGAATTTTCTTTTGACAAAATAATGCCAAAATTGTCTAGTTTTTGCCTTAGTTTATTACTTGACCCATGGCTCAATGAAATGTCTATAATTGACTAGACTTTCGGCTGAATGACAAGGAAGAAGGGAATATCTTTGTTTGATAATTGAAAGAAGATGACAAGAGCTAAGGTAGGTGTATGTCTCTTTAGCATTTTAAATGATGATTTGTCCTTGTTTTCCTCTTGTATGCTCATGGTAATGGACTGAATGTAAGCATCAGGTTTTTGTTTATTTTAGACATAGGCACATGCTTAGTTAGGTACATGTTCTCACTTGATTTTAATAAGGAAATCTACCTCCTTTCTCTTTGATTCCAATTGGCAATGGTGGTGTACATAGGTAATTGATTTTGTCATTTGAAGACAAGAAAACTAGCTTAATTAGGTGGTGTTTTCTTTTGACTAAATAAACAGCAATCAGCTCCCCTTTTTCTTGATCAAAATCGGCAGCATTAGGCTAGCACATGGGCTGTTTTTTTTGTTTACTTGCACATGGTATAAAGTAGATTCTAGGTTTATTCTTTTAGGTATTTTAATTTCCATGATTTTTCAAAGACTAATCTCTTCATGTTTTCTTGCAGGTCTTACGGTAATGGGGTTCTCAATTGACTAAAACTATTTGACATTATCACATGGCACATATAGGGATGAGTCACCATTCCATAAGGCAAATTTTCAAACTAAAACTAGTCAAAAATCACTTAAAATGGCGCCCACTATAGCAGCCATATGGGACTGATTTTTAATTTGATTCCTGTCACACTATATTGTATTAAGACCATATTATAACATGTAATAGGTTCCAGCATTTATTTGGTACATTTATACTAAGGTAAAAGATGAAAGTTCTAAGGTAAAAATGCTGATTTATGGTACCTTTTGATCTAAAAATCGGCCCTGTTTGTGCTATGTGTTTAGCAGTGGCTTTAATTGATTTAGATGGTCAACTTATCCCCATTTCGGATTCCCAACTCGTGGCTCCTCAAAAACTTCAAGGTAATAGCGTAAAACGCGTTTTTATGACACCCGAAGGTGCATTTTTGTGTTTTAAGAATATTCTGGAAAATAAGTAGTCGCTATGAGTTCCAAGTGTTTATAAACATTTTTTATAGTCAATAATAATATGTTATGGTGTTACATTGAGTTTTATGGGGTTATATCAACTCAAGACACAATTTCCGGGCTACCGGGACACTCCCGGGGCAAAAAGGAGTGTTAAGAAATTCCCCCGAGCACTTTGTTTATTTTTGAAAAAGTAGCTCTAGAATTATCTTTAGAATGATGAATATTGATGATAGGAACTCTAAGAATGAATTATATAGGAGTTCGTGCCACCTCGGCACTCCTCCGGGGCATTCCCGGGGGTTTATGAGGCCCCTATCGGGAACTTCCGAGCACTTTGGGTTTAACTGAGAATTTAGCTAGAGGAATTCATCTTAAATATTTAATAAAGTGTTATGGTGCATTTGGAATGAAGTGTTATGCTTTACTTCATCCTATAAAGTATTTCCGGGACTTTCGGGCCTTTAAGGGAACTCCCGGGCATTTTGTATTTTTACTCAGTTTTAGATGAGGTCCTGTGTTCTAAGGGTCATATAATGATCCTTGATTAACTTCGTATGATGTTCATAGCTTATATAACTTGATTTGCTTAAGGTCTGGCTTAACGCTCGTTTATGACCTTAAGGAGTTTAGATACGTTTTTAACGCCTAACTGTTTATACGTTCTCTTAGGGTTTAATAATCCCCCAAATAATATATATTTCCCTTTATTTAATTATTTAAAGGTTAGGGGTATTTCAGTAAGACCAGGGGCGGAGCCAGCTTCTGAAAGTTGAATGGGCCGTATACAAAAATTAGGGGGGCCATGTAGTAAAAGATATTATGTTATAGGTATTTTTCTACTAATTTTTTTTAATTGGGGGGGCCAAGCCCACCCAATGGAACACATAGCTCCGCCTCTGAGTAAGACCTTAGGTGGATAGGGCACATGTTTTTGGTTAAGGTACGTGAAATACGTTGTGCATTCCCTTTGAGCTCAGTAGATAATTCTAACTGATGGGACCACCACGCTTCTGCTACGCAACTCTGATTAAGGAATGTGAAATACCCCGTAATTAAAAATAATGATTAATTAGGCTAATAAGTAATTTAGAAGCTTAATTATGCACAAATAATCACGAGGGAACAAATCCCAAAGAAAACGGATCCTTAAAATAGATTAAAAACGCTAACGAACCTTAAAGCGCGTTTTTCGAGGAAACCGGGAAAACATGACTTTAAGCGGGTCAAATAGACTCGTAACAATATTGGTCAACTAAATAGTCATTAATAAATATTAGTGAAGCTTTAGAACCAATAAAATCAATAAAACGAGAAAATAGTAAAAACTGTCAAAAACGGGAAGTTGTGGGGTAGAAACATAAATAACTCAAACTTATGTGTCCACTTTTACAATTAAAAACAGAGTGTGTGTGTGTGGGCTGTGTGGTCCGATTGACCCCTCTCTCACACCCTCTCTTAACTCTCTTCTTATGTGCAAAAAGACAAAACAAATAAAAATCAAAAAGTAAACATCACTTTACCTCACCACTCTCTCTCCTCTATTCTACTCTCTCACTCACGTACACCCCTCCTCCCTCCTCTTTATTTCCTTCTTCCTCAACCGATGGCAATGGTGATTTGAGCATCCCACCAAAAACACCCACTTCTCTCCTCTTGTTAAGTGTCCGAACCTTCTCCAAAAATTACACCATTGGAATCCCCTCATCAAGGAGAACATATTCCTCCTTTCAAAATTCGAAAACTAGCAACTTCATCTCCATGGGTGTGTAGCATTTGGAGCTTCAAGACCACCATTAGAACCACCTCCTTCTCCTTGTTATTTTGAGGTAAAAATATTCTTGAAAGCTTACCTTTTTCTAGCCCTTGTGGGCAAAACGAAATTTGGAAACTAAACCCTTGTTGTTCCTTGTACTCTAGCCGATTTTGGCTTCTTTGGAGGGTGAGAAATATTGCTCTTGAGCTATTCTAAGCCTCATCTACATCCTTGCAAGGTAATGAATTCCTAAACCCTAAAATGTGCCTTAAGCTTTTAAGAATGGTTAGGGTTAGCTTTAGTATTGAAATGTGTATGTTAATGGGCTGTAGCCTTAGAGAATTTGAAGTGCTGTATCGGTGGAGAGAGAGAAAAGGAAGAAGCAAGAAGAAGGAAGGAGAAGAGGAGAAGCTAGTAAAGAAACAAGGTAAATTACATTCTTTTGTGTAGTTTAGTAATGCATACTGTAACAGATTTTTAGTAGTGTACATGAGTATTTAATATAGTATTGAGTAGTAGTGTAATGTGTAAGAGAATACAAATGTTTTTGAACCTTTGAAAGACATGTAAAACCGGTATAAACCTTAAGGAAAGAAATGGGAATGTGCAGGAATTTATTGAGTGCTTAATGGGTAGTATTTGTGTTGAAGAACTTGGTATATTGATATTGGTTATAAACAGGTGGTAGGGGTCATATATGTGAGTGTAAATGATGTGGTGAGAGTGTAAGAATTTAGGGGAGGTTATGTCAAAATTTACCTAGGATTAGAACACTTAACGAATGGGAAACTAGGTGAAAAATATATGTTGTAACAGATTTTGATTGAGATAGTTAGAGGGTAGATTGAGAAAGGTAGTTAATGTATTGTAATGCATTAGAAGAGGGAACTATAGGTGGAGAGAGTAGAGTGAAAATCTGTAGAAATTGCAACTAAGAAAGAAACAATGTAGGTGTTGAAATGAATTTAGAAACAAGTGTGTAAATTAGTATAGGATTGTGCAATGAACTAATGGATGAATTAACAGGATTTAGAGTGTTTAATTAGTGTTGAAACATGTGGGAATAAGTGTAGGAACAATGGGGAAGTAATGGGTAAGAAGAGGGACTGAAAATAGAAATAAAAATGCAATTACTGGACTGGACCGACCTTGGGACCGGACTTGCAAGGTCGGTCGAGCCCAGATTTACAAAGGTGGAAGACCTTCTGGAATGGACCGACCTTGGGGACCGAACTTGCAAGGTCGGTCGGCCAGAAAAATTCCCGTCATAAAACTTTCTGGAATGGACCGACCTTGGGGACCGGACTTGCAAGGTCGGTCGGCCTAAAATTCGTCTGTAATGTAACTTACTGGAATGGACCGACCTTGGGACCGGACATGCAAGGTCGGTCGACTCCAGAATGTCAAAACCAAAACTCACTGGAATGGACTGACCTTGGGACCGGACTTGGCAAGGTTGGTCGGCCCTGTAATTGTCCAGCGTATGTACTCTACTGACCTCGACCGACCTTGGGTCCGACCCTGGGTAAGGTCGGTCGGGTCAAACAAAAAAATAATAATTATTATTATTATATAAGTATATATATATATATACCCACCTATACATATGTACATATATATGTAAGTACACCGTTGTTAAGTAATGAAAAGTAAGTAAATAAAGTGTGAGTGTAAGAATTGTAAAGACTTAGTAAATAGGAGTTAGGAAACGTAAGAGTCATCGAGTTAAGTTAATGATAGTTAGATTAATCACTCGGTTGTATGTACATCATAGGATCTGATTTGTGAACACCGGAGGAACGTCGGATACAAGTACAACGGTGAACGGTATGAATTCCTCATGCCCCGTATGCTATCTTGGTTACTCTGATTTGTGTGTTGTGTGCTAATTGATCACCAAATAAGATAAATGCACGAATCGGAGTTATTATGTTTACTTGTGAATATGTAGTGCTGTATTTTGTTGAATGTTATCTTTAAATCATAGTTTGTATAATTCATGAAATGTATGGGTGAATATGAGTGTGTGAATGTATGATATAATGTACTGTGACCGAATATCATTTGTGATTGGACTTCTAACTGATTCCTAACAAGCTAACCAATCTAACTTAAATTGGTAATTAAATTGGAATGAGTAGAAGTCCGATATAGTTTCGGCCACGCGTGAGGATGCGGAGACACAAGAGGTTGGATCCAAGTCCTGACTCTTAAACTGGTCCGCGGCCCAAATCCCTTAAATGGGTAGCATCCCGGATTGGTGAGTCAAGTAAATCCCGGTGGTGGGACGGTGTAGTCCCCGGGCCGGAGGTCACACCGACTTAACATGAGTATGAGTAAGTAAGTAAGAATGAGTAAGTAAGTAAATGGAAGTAAGTAAGTAAGAGTAAGAGTAAGTAATGTGTAATGAGTAAAAGAGTAATTAGCATACCGATTAACCCGGATGTGTAATTTGGCTAACACCGTGAAGGTAAGTAATGCGTATGTTATTGCAATGTTGCCTTGAATCGTGTAATGTATTGTATATGCATGTATGTTGTATGCAAAGCATGTATGTATGAAATAAATGAACCGCATGCCTATTCGACCTTAATTAGTCGGCGTGCCCTAGCTAGCACACGTATATGCGGAATTTATGCGCAGCTTTTGCTGAGCCCCTTGGGGCGATGTTTTTACTACACGCAGGTACACGAGAAGGGTGAAGATGATGAAGACTTAGATAGATTTCTTTTTGGTTGTAATTAATGAATTGTGAATGGTGTACTAAGTTGTACACGGCTAGGAGCCTTTTGATTAGCCGGTGTACCATGGGGTACACCTTTTTGGATATTGATGGGATGGTGAATTGGTATAGATTAGTAGATGGTAGGAAACTCATTCTTTTGGTAAACTTGGAAATGATGTAATTGAATATACTTTGGCACTCGGTAATCCATTAATGTAAGTATTTGATATTCGGTAATTGGTAAGTAACGTAGTAGCTCGGTATACTATGATCATCAGACCGTGACTGTAAGTAAGGTAAGCCTAGCTAGCCGTATGGGCGGTTAGCGGCGTTGTACACCCGCCGAAGTATTGGGATGATTAGACGGTAAGCATAGGATTAAAGGTAGGGGTGTTACAGAATGTCCAATCATTCTGGAATAGTCTTAAATGCGCTTCGTAGGTGGTATGTTTAAGTTCATTACTGTACATATGTGGGGTTGATTAGTTGTGTTCATCACTACCTTCGTTTGGTTGTCATTGTTGATCTTGTCTGAACTTCTGTCCGTTTACGGGGTATGACCCCCAAGAGTCTATGCATTCTCTGACATGTTCTATAGTGCATTAGTATGCTTTAATATTTGAATTCCGTATGTATGGGTGAAGGTGATTTACCATCTTGTTCGTTGCCGATATTATCTCATGGCTTGTTTAAACTGTCGTGTCGACCATAAGGTCTATGGATTCTGGTTCATATACGTGTGTAACACACTTCCAATTTCTTCATTGTATATTCTATTACTGTACGTTGGGCTGCTAATCATATTGTAAGGTTCACCCTGCTTATGATGCTCATGTGTATGACATGCATCTTCCAATATCCTCTTTGGGTAAATTTTCTCTGAGATTTATCTTTACGTGGCATATACTGTAATATACTTCGTCTTTGATTTTGATTCTTCATCATTGAGTTCTTTTCGAGTTTCCCTTGATTGTTTTGTGCATGTATGCTTATTTCTTCCACCATTGCCGATCAAGGGGCAGTAGGGGAGGCTTTGTGGAGCCTAGTTTCTAAAGCAAAACATTAAGAAATACCTTACCTAATATGCTCAATTATATTGTCAATTAACAAGACAAACCTATCCTTCCCTTTACAAACTCACGACAATCAACATTCTCTCATTCCCTTGCTGAACCGAAGTGGTAAGCTCTCCTTCCCTCCTTTCTTTCTTTTCCTTTCAAGCTCCAAACTCCATTAATGGAGTCTTAAGTTCTAACTCCATTTTTATGTCAATTTCTTAGTTAATTCTATCAAGGCTTGAAGCAAACATCAACCAAATATTACTACATCAAATCGGCTAGCCTTTATGCTCCAAGAAGTTGTCTTGAATCAACATTAAACCAAGGAGCATTCAAGGTTAACTTAAGGTATTTTTTTATGCTTGAAAAATCCTTAAGACTTACAATATATATATATAACCGAAAATTATAATTACTCTAAACATATTTTCTTCCATCAATTTCTTGAAGGAAAGTTGGTTCTCCATCCATCCTAGGAGTACCGAAAATTCAAGGTAAAATACCTAAGGTAAATCCCTTGAAAACAACTTAAATCTACTTAAGATCTTTGTTAAGATCTAACTCCTAAACCTCTTCCTTCTCATGTATTAATACCGAAATTTGGAGCTACAATTTCTATTGAAGGAAGCTTGGGAAATTCAAGGAGAAATCAAGTATTTAATCATCCTTGATTAAGAGTAAGTTTATTAAGTTAATCCTTAATGTTTTAAGCTTTGTTTAAGCTCATAAATTTTGTACAAAAATTTTGTACACAACTCCAAATTAATAAGGCCGAAAATAGTGAGGTTATTTACCAAGAAAAATAATTATAACTCTAAAGCTAAAGTTATTACCATAAGTTATAATTTTATGTCACAAAAAAATTATTTATGAAGAGTTTATATTATGGCCGAATTATTTAGCAATAATTTGCTCCATTTTGAGCTAAAAATTAATCTAAGACATTACAATAATTTTTACATGAGATATATAGCTCATATGTATTTATGTAAAATTATTTTGAGTTATAAATCAAGTTTTAAAAATTATATGGCATCATATAATTATGACCAAATTCAAATGGTGAAAAATAGGTTTTAATGAGCTATATAAGTATATAAACTTATATTAAGAATTTTGGGTAAGTTAAAAATAATTACTAGTGTTTAAATGACTAGTTTAATAAGTTATGTGGTAAAAATGTAATTTTTAGAAAGTTATGGGAATATATAGTAATTACCGAGAATAAATATGGTCCTTGGCATAATTATAATATAAAATGGTGTAGGAATTAATATTATGAATTTTGGTGAATTAAATAAGTGTTTAGAAATTAAAATAACAATTTATAAAGTTTTGGGGCTATTTTATAATTTCTGGAAAATTTGGTACTTAACCGATTTAATTATGAATTTCTGGGTATATTAATGTATTAAGTATGAACTTAGACCTTGGTCAAAGTGTTGACCAAAAACTCTGGGTTAAAATGATTTATGACATAAAATAATAAGTTTATAAAAGTTTTGGGGTGATTATATAATTTATGGAAGATTAAATGCAAAACCGATTTCTGTAGGGGGCGAATTCATAAATTGTAAAAGTATAAGGGTTAATTTGGTATTTATGGAAATTAAATATTAAAACTATAGTTTATAAGTGGATATGTAACTTATATAAAGTTTTTGGGGTTAAAATGTAATTATAAGAAAATGAATGTTAAAGCCGAAAACTTATGTGGCTAATTGGTGATTTATAAAAGTTAAGGTGTTCAAATAATAATTACCGAATCTATAGTGGTGGCTTCGAGAAATAATTAATTAAGAAGATAAAACCATGTAATATAATGAATTTTGGAGTATAATGTAAAGTTTATGAAATAATTGTGGTTATAATATAATAACCGAAAAGTATAGCGGATTTATGGGATTAAAAATATTTGAAGGTCCCATATGGATATTTAGAAGATTTAGAAAAGGAAATTATGATTTAAGGATTTATGAAATTAAAAATATATGCTATAAAGGAATGAGTAATTTATTTGTAAAGAAATAATATTATTTGGAGTTAGTTTGTAATTAATAAAAGATATGGGAAAAATATGCCCATGCGTGATATGTAAATACAATTTGAGAATTTATAAAGTGATTATGTCATTTAGACAATTATAATCATGTATCATAAATAATACATGTGTATAAAGTATATACAATTAAGATTTTCAAGTAAATCAAAAGGAAATGAATATGAGGAATTTAATGCGCAAATACCAAATAATATTTGGAGTGATGGTATATTAAATATAAAGTTAAGAGGAGAATTAATTAACATGTGACTTATAAATGTCATTGATGAAATTGTAAATTGTTATGTCGTTTGGACAAATACAATACGTATGAAAAATACTTGTTTATACAAAAATACATTCAAGGAAATTATATAAGTTAAGAGAAAATAATTGATGCGGTACATAAGACCATGGAGGGAACTAAAAGAGAATTACCATACAATATAAGTCTTATAAGTAAAGACTGCGATGGTTTAAATTATTATAGGTAAACCTTAAACATAAATAAGGTTAAGAGATTAAAAGAAATTATTTAAGCGTTGAAAATAAACCTCACATGAAATAACAAATACGAGGACATTTCACAATACGATAAAATTATTGTACGAGAGTATCATAAATTAACACTCTTAGTTAATCCTATTCTAGGACTTTGTTTGACCAGACATTGACCGGGAATTAATCAAGTACAATCTTCGGTGAACGGTATGGATTTCTTGCAACCTGTTTGCTAACGGATTACACCGGCTTGTGTGCTATCTATTGTGTGAAAATAACGACCAAGATAATTGCATGTAATACATTGCACTTGCGTTTGTGTATCGTTGTGATTATTCTATGCACTGCTATGTCGTTTTATGTGCGTGATTGATATGCATTGTTGTGTTACTTAATGTGCGCGAACGATATGCGCTGTTGTGTTATTTTCTGTGCGCGAACGATACTAACTATAACGCGCATGTGCCACGCATGCAACTCTACATTACCAGTGGATTAAATACCTGTGTATTATTATACCGAGAACTTGTACTCAAGTTTCTCACTAACTTCCATTATAAACAACGTCGTTGTCCTTGAACGTGACAACTGACAATACACAACAGTAAGTTTGTTTAACGTCCTTGTGTGACATCTAACATATTTAATGCTACAAGAAGCGAGGAGCCCAGATGTTTCTGGCCATGCATGCAATTATGGAGGTTGTACCTGTCGCAGGTCGTCCTCACTTACAGTATACGTCATGACGGTGGTTTTGGGTGTAGACTTTGTCCACTCACCGGGTTAGTACCGAAACATTTTAAGCTGGGAGAAGGACTGCATTCTCTCGAGGGTACGATACCCACATATAATTTTGAAGTTGAGAGAAAGATTTCATTCTCTCGAGGGTACAATACCCACATCTATATTTAAGTACAGGAGTTGACTACGTTCTCTCCTGCGGGATTTATTACCCGACCATTAACGCGAGAGTCTTATCTCGTCTGAAGGGTTTATCATACCCGATCCAAAATTAAACTACTAACTTGACCTCTGCTATCATGTTTCTCATTGTGAAGTTATTGACCTTGTGTGACTACTTGAGTGAATTGTATATGATGCATGTTTTCAGTGTTTGATAAAAATGAACTGCATGCTTACGACAAAGTAGTTGTGTGTGGTCCGCTAGCTTATGGGCTGCACGGGTTCATACCAGCAATTTATTTTGCTGAGCAGTTTCATGGCGAACCATTCACAGGTACATGAAGGAAGAAGAGATTACCCGACCGAGTGTAGGTGGGGTAGAATTAAGACATGGGATTATTACTATCTGTATCATTTTACAGTACTGTACTTTCACTTTTAGCTTTTGTTATTTTAAGCGGTTTGTATTCAGCGCTCAGACTGTATCATTTGTAAGTTATTTTGGAGTTAGCCTTGTTAGTCACATGGGTGACTAGCGACATTGTAGCACCACCCGTTGTTATGTACATATATGCCGCTGCATTTCCAGTTATCTTTGGGAGCTATCATCGTACAGGTTGTGGAGTTTCGGGTTGGGGTGTTACAAAAAGTGATATCAGAGCGTAGTTACGCTCTGAGAACCAAATACAAACCGAAATTAGCCATGGGATACAGGGTGTGTGATAGAACAGTGAGGAGTAGTAAGTTAGTTTTTACTTGGTCCGCCGAAGGGCGTTAACAACTGTCCAAACAAACAGTTACTACAAACTATGACCTGCCTAAATAACAAGCAGATGTCATAGAAAGGAATACATTAACTAACATAAGTACTTAAGACTACCTAAATTGTCGAAAGGGTTTGTTGAAGACCATACGACGCCAACCGTTGTTCACACGGGAAGCTTACGACAAATGACAGTGACGTCATACTGATACAACAAGAAAGGCTGACAATACCGCCAAGTATACAATGATGAAGGAGTAAATTTGTGTCGTAATGGACATACACTGCGCGATGATCCAACCTGCATGGCGCACTTGCTACAACAAGTGCTGCTTCAGTTAATGTAACACCCCTACCGCTAATACCGTCATCACCGTATCGTACTTACCTTCGCAGCGGATACTACTTACTCAACGGCGGGTGTACAATGCCGTTAGTCACCCACGTGACTAACATGGCGAGTTACAATACTACATACTATCGGTCTGATGAATATGAACATACCGAGTACTCTACACAATACAATACTTCCCATTGCATACTCAACCATAATCCAATTACAACTCCAATACATTACTATACCGAGTATACTACAATCCTCAAATTACCGATACAGTTTAAGCTTCCAAATTCGCATTACAATACAAGTACCAATCCCTACTATACAACTACCCATGCTTACGTAGCAGTCCCCGTCCTACTCTCTCGAACGGTGATCAGCTTCGGGTACCTGCACACTAAAAACGGTCCCCTGAGGGGGTCAGCTTACGCTGCATATGAAATCCGCATATACCGCGTGCTAACCGCGGTACGCCGACTACTTTGGGTCGGATATACATGGAGTTCATTTTACATGCATACATACATACTCATACTACAACAATACAATCAAGGATACCTACATAAATGTACAAGTTCAATACTTACTAAGGAAGACAATTCAATAGTCAACCATTCGTCTTTATTATACATTCATTACTCTTCGTACTGTGTTCGATATTCGTTACTCTACTCATACTCGCTCCTTACTCTTGCATACTCATCGCTTCATGTTCAATACCTTACTCGTACACGATCCTTACTCTGTACTCGTTACTACACTGGTGCATACTCACCACTCAATTCTCTACACTTACTCTTACGTACTCGATACTCCATACTTACTCATACATACTCAATACTCAATACTTACTCATACATACTCAATACTCGGTACTCCTTACATACTCATACTCGCTTCTTACTCGATACTCATTACCTTACTCATACATACGCAATACTCATTACTTTGGCCTCTGGGCGGAGTCATACTCAAGACTCGCCACCGGACCTACAATACGAGGGCTATACGCTTAGCTCCTCAAATACTCAAATGCCCGTTCTACCGGACTACACGAATTCCCAACACTCTTCTCTCAGAGCACAATACAACCTCATGGGTTAGCCTAGAAGTATCTCTCTCGATAACCTCTGTTAGCTTAGGGAATTACCACCGTCTAGTATCCTCAGATTTAAGGGTTTCCCCAACATATCGAATACTCTCTCGTTCGGGGCATACTTACATCAGTCGGGTCCTCTCATAATGGGTCGACTAATTACTAAGGGGTTTGGAGATCCCTCATCATTCTTTACTACTCTCATGGTTCATGTTTTGCACCAAGATTAGTTCCTCTAATAGAGGTTACTTATATACTTCCACTACTGTTCGTTTGTGGATTACTCATTTCGTTTCTCCTACCGTTATCGGGAGGTTATTACTCCCGTACACTCTCTCACATTCTGGTGAGTTCATTGATTTACGTTATCGTTTATTGTTTCGTTGGTTTAGTGCGTTGCTACGGTTCCATTGGTTCACACATGACTCTTGCCACGAGTCTATACACAATAAGACTCATCTATGAGTCGGTCTACGCACTAAGTGAGGCCACACAATCAATCAAGAAAGGTTAGCTCAATCAACATACAACAAGACATGCAACGAAAGGCAATAAACCGTTTTCATGCTTTAGTCTTGATTAGCCGGCATACAGCACACAAATCAACGTAACTCGGTTAGCATACGGGGCATGAGGAAATCATACCTTTCACCGGAGTTAGCTTTAACACGTGTTCCCTTGTTCCTTGGTTCACACTTGTTCCACTGATAATGTTTCAACATTATTATTACTATACTCTCACGATACGCAAATAATTACTACTCCCGTACTTACCCCGTTATCCCGGTGTACTTAATGTTTTTATACTCTTAACTTGCTTGGTTACTTTTACACTTGCTTTCATACTCATATACTTACTTTCTTACCTTTATTATTTCAATTATAGTGTACTACTACATATATATGCATATGTGTATAGGCATATATATATATATATATTATTGTTTATCATATAATAAAAATATTTTATTTTTTTTTTTTTTTTTTTTACTCGACCGGACTTGCGACCGACCTTGCAAGTCCGGTCCATTCCAGTAGCTACCAGTACGGGAAATTTTCTGGCTCGACCGAACTTGCAAGTCCGGTCGCAAGTTCGGTCCATTCCAGTAGCTCGCATTACGGAAATTTTTCTGGCCGACCGAACTTGCAAGTCCGGTCGCAAGTTCGGTCCATTCCAGTAGGTTTCTGACGGGGAATTTTTCTGGTCCGACCGAACTTGCATGTCCAGTCGCAAGTCCGGTCGATTCCAGAAGGTTTCCCGTCTTTGTAAATCTGGGCTCGACCGAACTTGCAAGTCCGGTCGCAAGTCCGGTCCGGCCCAGTACTTCAGTTTTAAATTCTGTTTTCAGCTCTATTTTGCCCATTGTTTCCCCAATCTTCCTACATGTAATCCCACATGTTTTAACACTACTTAGGCCCTCCAAATTGCCTTGATTCATCCACCAAATCCCTCACTAAATCCATCAAATAACTTACACAATTTCCTCACTTCTTTTCCAACACTTGTAACAGTTTTTGTTACACTTATGCTACAGATTTTACCATTCCATTCTCCCATCCAATACTTTCTCAACCAATGCCATTCCTAGCATTCTAAATACTTCTCCTTACCATACCAATTCATTTCCAAGCCATTGCACTACCTATACCCAAGTTCCAACACTCATCCTACAAAATTCTGCACATTAAATCCTCCTAACTTCTCTAATGTATTCTTATACACTTTGCTACAGATTTTACACCTCTTTATCTCTCATACTACAATTTCCATTCCATTGCTACTAAACCTCGCTACTAATCCCAATACACCTTGGTTCTCCCAATCACCAAGTCATCCTCAAGTACATAATTCCTACTAAAATTTTGCCATAGTTCATCTACTTTCCTTACTTATCCACACACATCCTTTCTCATCAAATTCATCCCTATTCTAGCCAAACCACAAGGGTTCTACCAGCACACTTGCAAAATTCCAATACACCAATATTTCCTCAAATACATTATAAATGTACTAATACATACACCTTCTTTTGGCTCTAAGGCCTACAAATCCACACATTTACTCACTAGTACTCAAATTTCCACAAACTACAATACCAATACAATAATTTGGGTTCTTTAAATATTTTACCCATTCCCATTACTCTAATGCAATAGAATTTACATTAGGAAGGAGCTCTTACCTTGAGCTTTTGATTCCTTCTTTTCTTTTCCATTTCTCCTCTTGTTCTCTTTCTTGTCCAAATCGATTTTGTGGGAATGGAGTTGCCAAACTCCATTCCCATTACCCAAGCACACAAAGACAAGCATAATTAACCTACTAACCCTCATAATAACACTAATTCATTGAAGTGTTTAAAATGCAAATTCTAGGGTTTACCTTTGGAGTGTTTAGGAGGGGTTTAGCCCTTGGTTCAAGAAGGAGTTCTCACCACCATTGGAGGGTTGAAGCAAAGCTCCAAAACAAGAGGAAAAACAAGGTGAGAGAGAGAGAGAGTAAAATCGGCCATACAAGGGATGGAGAAAATGAGGTCTTCATGGAGATTTTTACCTTGTTGGAAAGAGGAGACTCCAAGCTTCACAATGGTGTGCTTTTCTCTTCAAATGGGGAAAACCCATGGAGATGAAACTCATCCTTTTGAATTTTGAAAAGATAGAAATGTAGAGGAGGATGAGGGGATTACAAATATGTAATTTATTTTACATTTGGGCTCAAATGGAGCTAGAGCAAGAGAAAAGAGAGAAGCCATGAGAGGTGTTGGAGCTTCTCAAAAATCGCCCAGCTCAAGGAGGGGAGAGAAATCGATGGGGAAGGAGAAGGAGAGGAAAGAAGGAGGGAAAGAGAAATGAGAGAGGAGAGAGAGGGTGGGGTTGCTTTTGTCCTTTTTTCTACTTTTGCTTTTTGACTCATTATTTATTTAGCTAGTGTGTGTGTGTGAGAGGGGTTTTTATCTGTTAAAACCGGCCCCCACTGTAATACTAGCTAGAGCGTTTTTCGTCTTTTACAGAAAACGCTCGTTATTTACCCGGTTTTGATACTATTCACTAACCGGGCCCGTTTTCCGGAATTTCCTCTCGTTTCTTTATTTTATTGGTTATTAAGCTTCCATAAATGCTTAATAATTATTATTAATGATTTATAATTTTTCGGGTCTGTTTGACCACTTAAAGTCACGTTTTCGGGTTTCCTCGAAAACGTGCGCTAAAGCTCTTTTAGCGTTTTAATACATTTCTTGGTCCGTTTTCTTCGGGAATCATTCCCGTATACTAATTAGGCATGAATAAGCCTTAGGAATACTTACGATACTATAACCGAGGTCTCGTACCTCCTATGGTTATTTAACGCTCATTTTAGCGTTTTCCGCTTTTAAGCGTTTTTCCATTTCTTTGGATTTATTTTCTTCACCAAAATTACTTAGGCACTATTAGGCCCTTAAATACTATTTAGATAATATAATCACCATATTTAAGTTCGGGGTATTTCAATCTACCCCCCTTAAAGAACTTTGCCCTCAAAGTTGGTGAATCTAATACTGTTACTCGTACATATACTCTATGCTAAGGTTATGACCTCCATATGACTTGTCAAACTCCAAATGTCTGACATGATGCATACTACGCATCCAAACAGCATGTCACTGCATGCATAGCAATCAAAATATCCGTTTTACTTCTCTCCAAGGGGGTCCATCCGAAGACAATTAGGTACAATCCTCCCCCAATGGCGAGTGATCCCTCAGGTACCGGTCACGTTTGAACACTTACGCTTTCTGGTTCACGGCCGTCATGACTTGAGCACTTACGCTTTCTGGCTCTACGGTCCTTTGGTTCATCAAATTCATTTGCACATATAGAGATCCTCAGGCACTTACTCATACTTACTTACTCATACTTTACTCATACTTACTCATACTTACTCGGGACTACGACTGCCCCAGTGCCTTGGAAAAATACAAAACACACACTGTTACCGTACACCCGGTGTAGTGGTTTCAAACTACTCTACACTTCCACAGACTCAAAACTAGCTTCACTCCTATGGTTTCGACCGGATACCCGTGCCTAGGCATGGAAGATCCACTAGCGTCCGTGGGAGCGGTTTTAAAACCGATCTCATTCTCGAGTTTGAAGAAAACGTTGTACCAAATTAGTTTTGGAAATTCATTTTGAAAACACTTGCATACATCTCCCAATTTCAATTTATGATGATCATTCCTATTACTAGTGTTATTATTGTGGCCACTTAAGGGAGCTTCCAGAGTCCTTCAACCCCAATGTGATCAGCATTGGTGTTGAATTATCCTTCCACTCCAATTTGTGTTCGGCTTCCCTTGATCGCTAGCAAATCAAGTTCCACTTCCCACCTCAATACAAACAGACAGATTGTCAAACATTATTTCGTTTTCTATCTTTTTAATCTTGCTACTCATAATCATACACATACATTTTCCAATTCATATGATTCACTTACTTACTTACTAATCATTTCATCAATTATTGCTACATCTTCTCCAACTGCTATACTTAAGATTCAAGGGTATAATATCCCATTAATTTGCTATACTCCAATTTATACTCATAAAATACATCGGTTGTACACCGATTCATACTCATTACATACGTCGGTTGTATACCGATTTATACTCCTCAAGTCTCCCATACATACTCATTCTTCATACTATTACCAATCGGGTTTCTCATTACCCTGGAGTTTCTCTACTCCTTTTCCTATACTTACTTCCCAAATTACCACAATTACACGATGAGTGAATACAAATGTTTATGTAACATAAGTATCAACCATCAAAACGAATTCTCTTGCGCTATGCGCATTGTAGTTTACGCACCTATCACGTAAAACATACATTTCGCGGTTTTCGCTCTACCCCCCTTAAAAGGGATTACGCCCACGTAATCTACCATGTGTCAACATTGGACATTGGTCGAAGGCATTCAGCCGTCATGGAGTGGTTCAGTTTCCATGCGGTCTATTATACAATGTTCCTTGATCAACGGGTCTTAACCGTACTATCGGTTAGTCCCTGCATCAAGAATTTCCATCGGAGTTATTCAACTCTTAACCGGATTCGGTTCTAGCCTAAATGGCTTTGAGGCATTGGTGATTAGCCTTTTATTCACTAGGTGTATTTCGCTTAGAATTCTGGGTCCACTAGCTTCTGCTGCGCGACCCTGATAACTTGGGTTATTCGCCCTTCTTGTTATCTTGAACGTGTTACACATCACCTTTTTATCCCTCTTGTTGTGGGAACAAGGTTATTAGCCAAGTGTGGTATTCTCTTACCGTGCTCGAACTCGATGAGTTTTAGATTCATAACCAGCTCTCTGGCAATCTGTATGTACACTGTTGTGTTTGTAGTGATCATTCACTTGGTTCTCCGACTTATTGTCGGTTGAGGTTAGTCACTACTTGGTTGTAGTGCTTCCTCTACTGTTAGTAGCTTCTGAATTATACCAGTTTCTCTGGTTCATTACAAGTGTTCTTTACTTGTATGACCTTGCATTTTCAATGCGTTGGTCCTTGTGACTTTCTTAAGTCTCCTTCCACTTTTATTCCAATGGAATTCACATCTGGTGATTGTTGGTGTGTTTCACACTCTTCGTGCTCTTTGGCCTTAGGCCGCACGGTTTGTTTCCAAGCTTTTGCTCAACTGGCTTACGCCGTGTTTACTGGTGAAAGGAAGAATTTACCACTACTTATGTTCTCCATATCCTTAGCTATCCCACTAGATCATTGACTACACAAGTGCAATACCAAAACACTCAGTCCTACAGAGTGCAGAGGCGTAAACGCTTGTCAGTAACTCTCTTACGAGATCGCAATAGGAATTATTGTTACTCCTTCAGGTGGTGTTTCATCATTTCGTGCGGACTCCTGGCTTGTTGCCCGGTCTGTCCACTATCTCGAATTAACAATTTCCATAGCATTAGTGATTACTCATATACATTGGTCGCCTGTTGTGCACCATGTTCTTACAGATTCCATAGTATTGGTTTACATGGCATCCACTGTTTCTAGCTTCAGCTCATGCATTTATACAATGGTTTCCCATGTATTTGGCAATACCGAATATGGTATTCCTTTATTTTTCTGAGCTCCCTGAGCATCATTGGTTTTATAACTGGTTATTCCTTGGTTGTCGACATTGCTGTTGAAGCTTATTTCACATTGCTTGGCAATAATTTGTAAGCTCAAGCTTGACTACATTAGTAGTTCTGAAAGGGATATATTTCCCGACAGTTATTGATGGTATCCCCTTCTTGGGATCCATGTGTTCTCCACTCTTGTGGTCTCACATTATGAGGGGCATCCTCAATTATTGGTTGTTACTCTTTTATCGGTGTCATCCTTGACCACTTTCCATATAGTTCACATTGGTTTTGCAACCGTTGGTTTGTGTGTGGTAATAGTTTCATGGCCTACTAGCCATATTGCCTAGAGCTCTGCTCATCATAGGTTGTTTCCGAGTGATTATTTCTCCATAAGCTATTGCTGCGTTGGAGGTGATACTGGGCTCCATGATAAGATCGTCGCATCACGCTTCCGTATGTTGGAGACCCTTTTTGTATCTCGGTATTGATCGATACCATTTATTGATTTGGGGTATCCCCTGTCAAGTGGGATCCCTTCGGTGTTCTAACCGGTTGCTCGTTCCGATTGTGGTGTTTTTACCACTATATCTCGTTCAACTGTGTTGACTTGCTACCCTTTATGGATTCCTTGGGTAGTATCGATTATACCGTAGCATCTGACATGTATCAGTATTTTCAGTTTGTTGTCCTACCTTGCGGTTCTGGATCTGAGTTACGTCTCCCGTCCTCAGGGTAGACCATTGGTGTTTTTCCTTATGTTATAACGGGTTTGGTATCCCTTCCGGTGATGAATGGTATTTCTGGTACCTTATAACATCACCCTATGTGTTTGTGGTAGTTGATCTGGGAATTCTATCCCGTTCATTGAACACTGATGTGTTAGTGTTAGGCATTTGCCTTACTATGCTTAGACTGGGTATTCCTTCCAGTTATCATGCTTTACTTAGCTATATTCGAGACATATCCAATGTCTTATCCCGTTGTTAGTGCTTCTTGCACTTTCAACTCTTAATGTTTCTCCTGAGGTGAGTTTCTGACTCCTTAGCTTGTAGCTTATCTGAGTTTCCCTTGTTCGGTTGAGGTAACCAGTTGTTCTGTTTTAAATTTACTTATGGTCCGTAGAACAGAGTTGACTACTTCCCGTGTTTCGTACACTACATGTATACATACGTGGGGTACCGTCTTGGCACGTTACCACTTACCTAACTACATGTCAGGCCCGCAAGCTCCTTTGGAGTGCGGTCGTCCCACATCCCGTATTTGGGTACACTCGTAGTGTTCGTCACACGCCTAGGTGAAGTATTCTATTGTCAACTCCTCTTGTATCATTCTATGATACTCACCGTATTTCCGTCTATTTGGTTTTAAAATCCAAGGTTTAAAAGAAGAGTTTGTGATTTTGAAAAAAAAAATTGGGTTTTGAAATAACAGTTCAGTGTTAAAGAGGAATTCTTCATGGCGTTGCCATGTTTGTGGTCTTGACCAAGTTCAGCTTCTTGCTGATTGGTATGTCCTTAATACAATGCTCATGTCGTTAGGCCTTCCCGAGGGTTCGTTATTTAACATCATTAGGATTGGTGATCCTATATTTGCTCCATTCGTCATAGCGGTACTTTGACAAGTATCTGCGGGTTGTTAGAAGTATTCCAATCGTCTTGTAGTTGCTGCACTTGCCCTGGGCAAGTGCGCGGGTAGGTTGTTTTTCGGTTAACGCATACCGGTGGCGGTATCGTTTCCATCCATAATTGGTGGTTTTATTAGGTCTTCATTTGATCCTTTGATCTTGGTGATCGATCCCCTGAGTCGCTTCTCAGTGTACTTGACGTGGTTGTCGTCCATCCGGGTGTCTCACACCTTTAGTGTGGTTAACAAGACCTGACTTATCCTTAGGAACCAGTGTTGTGGTCCTATAGGTGTATGTGTTATGATTTCTTTCATAGTATCTCAACTATGTTGTTCGGTTATTATAGCCTCTTGGCATGTAGGTTTGGTGTTAATCCAACCTCGACTAACTCCTTAGTCGGTTTGTATACCGTTGTTGGTATCATCAAAGATTACGGTCCGTAGACTCTCTTGTCTCGGCTTGTTACTCCATTTTCCTTGCTTCATTGCACGACCGTGCTTCTCTTCTTGCTGGCTACACATGGTTCTCGCGACTGCGAAGCATGTCGCCCCATGGTGCCATAAATTCCATTATCCTTGTGTTTAGGATCTTCATTCCTTCGCCATTAAGTGCGGTCCTTGTCATTCAACGGGAACCGTCTTCGGGACTTCCAGTTCTTGGACTCTACCGTAAGACAGGTTCTTTTCTAATAAGGTTTGTTTTGTAATGCCAGATCGGGTTTTACCCGAGTGTGAGAGGTCTTTCCATCTCTCTGGCGTTATTATTCCAACTTTATACCGGGGGTTGCGGAGGGCGGGTATGGTTGTTGTAGGTTTCCGATTCATACGGAAGTTCCTAACTAGCGTCCTCGCACACTAGCACTCAACCCTTAGCCCTAAGTACTCTATTTCCTAACTCGGTATTTCATCCATCAGAGCGATACTTCGCTCTGATACCACTTTTTGTAACACCCCTACCGCTAATACCGTCATTACCGTACCATACTTACCTTCGCAGCGGATACTACTTACTCAACGGCGGGTGTACAATGCCGTTAGTCACCCACGTGACTAACATGGCGAGTTACAATACTACATACTATCGGTCTGATGAATATGAACATACCGAGTACTCTACACAATACAATACTTCCCATTGCATACTCAACCATAATCCAATTACAACTCCAATACATTACTATACCGAGTATACTACAATCCTCAAATTACCGATACAGTTTAAGCTTCCAAATTCGCATTACAATACAAGTACCAATCCCTACTATACAACTACCCATGCTTACGTAGCAGTCCCCGTCCTACTCTCTCGAACGGTGATCAGCTTCGGGTACCTGCACTAAAAACGGTCCCCCGAGGGGGTCAGCTTACGCTGCATATGAAATCCGCATATACCGCGTGCTAACCGCGGTACGCCGACTACTTTGGGTCGGAATACATGGAGTTCATTTTACATGCATACATACATACTCATACTACAACAATACAATCAAGGATACCTACTAAATGTACAAGTTCAATACTTACTAAGGAAGACAATTCAATAGTCAACCATTCGTCTTTATTATACATTCATTACTCTTCGTACTGTGTTCGATATTCGTTACTCTACTCATACTCGCTCCTTACTCTTGCATATCATCGCTTCATGTTCAATACCTTACTCGTACACGATCCTTACTCTGTACTCGTTACTACACTGGTGCATACTCACCACTCAATTCTCTACACTTACTTACGTACTCGATACTCCATACTTACTCATACATACTCAATACTCAATACTTACTCATACATACTCAATACTCGGTACTCCTTACATACTCATACTCGCTTCTTACTCGATACTCATTACCTTACTCATACATACGCAATACTCATTACTTTGGCCTCTGGGCGGAGTCATACTCAAGACTCGCCACCGGACCTACAATACGAGGGCTATACGCTTAGCTCCTCAAATACTCAAATGCCCGTTCTACCGGACTACACGAATTCCCAACACTCTTCTCTCAGAGCACAATACAACCTCATGGGTTAGCCTAGAAGTATCTCTCTCGATAACCTCTGTTAGCTTAGGGAATTACCACCGTCTAGTATCCTCAGATTTAAGGGTTTCCCCAACATATCGAATACTCTCTCGTTCGGGGCATACTTACATCAGTCGGGTCCTCTCATAATGGGTCGACTAATTACTAAGGGGTTTGGAGATCCCTCATCATTCTTTACTACTCTCATGGTTCATGTCTTGCACCAAGATTAGTTCCTCTAATAGAGGTTACTTATATACTTCCACTACTGTTCATTTGTGGATTACTCATTTCGTTTCTCCTACCGTTATCGGGAGGTTATTACTCCCGTACACTCTCTCACATTCTGGTGAGTTCATTGATTTACGTTATCGTTTATTGTTTCGTTGGTTTAGTGCGTTGCTACGGTTCCATTGGTTCACACATGACTCTTGCCACGAGTCTATACACAATAAGACTCATCTATGAGTCGGTCTACGCACTAAGTGAGGCCACACAATCAATCAAGAAAGGTTAGCTCAATCAACATACAACAAGACATGCAACGAAAGGCAATAAACCGTTTTCATGCTTTAGTCTTGATTAGCCGGCATACAGCACACAAATCAACGTAACTCGGTTAGCATACGGGGCATGAGGAAATCATACCTTTCACCGGAGTTAGCTTTAACACGTGTTCCCTTGTTCCTTGGTTCACACTTGTTCCACTGATAATGTTTCAACATTATTATTAATACTATACTCTCACGATACGCAAATAATTACTACTCCCGTACTTACCCCGTTATCCCGGTGTACTTAATGTTTTTATACTCTTAACTTGCTTGGTTACTTTTACACTTGCTTTCATACTCATATACTTACTTTCTTACCTTTATTATTTCAATTATAGTGTACTACTACATATATGCATATATGTGTATAGGCATATATATATATATATACATATGATTGTTATAATCATATAATAAAAATATTTTATTTTTTTTATTATTTTTTTTTGACTCGACCGGACTTGCGACCGACCTTGCAAGTCCGGTCCATTCCAGTAGCTACCAGTACGGGAAATTTTCTGGCTCGACCGAACTTGCAAGTCCGGTCGCAAGTTCGGTCCATTCCAGTAGCTCGCATTACGGAAATTTTTTGGCCGACCGAACTTGCAAGTCCGGTCGCAAGTTCAGTCCATTCCAGTAGGTTTCTGACGGGGGAATTTTTCTGGTCCGACCGAACTTGCATGTCCAGTCGCAAGTCCGGTCGATTCCAGAAGGTTTCCCGTCTTTGTAAATAGGCTCGACCGAACTTGCAAGTCCGGTCGCAAGTCCGGTCCGGCCCAGTACTTCAGTTTTAAATTCTGTTTTCAGCTCTATACTTTGCCCATTGTTTCCCCAATCTTCCTACATGTAATCCCACATGTTTTAACACTACTTAGGCCCTCCAAATTGCCTTGATTCATCCACCAAATCCCATCACTAATCCATCAACACTTGTAACAGTTTTTGTTACACTTATGCTACAGATTTTACCATTCCATTCTCCCATCCAATACTTTCTCAACCAATGCCATTCCTAGCATTCTAAATACTTCTCCTTACCATACCAATTCATTTCCAAGCCATTGCACTACCTATACCCAAGTTCCAACACTCATCCTACAAAATTCTGCACATTAAATCCTCCTAACTTCTCTAATGTATTCTTATACACTTTGCTACAGATTTTACACCTCTTTATCTCTCATACTACAATTTCCATTCCATTGCTACTAAACCTCGCTACTAATCCCAATACACACCTTGGTTCTCCCAATCACCAAGTCATCCTCAAGTACATAATTCCTACTAAAATTTTGCCATAGTTCATCTACTTTCCTTACTTATCCACACACATCCTTTCTCATCAAATTCATCCCTATTCTAGCCAAACCACAAGGGTTCTACCAGCACACTTGCAAAATTCCAATACACCAATATTTCCTCAATCACATTACCAATACACCATTATTCCTCAAATAGCATTACTAATGTACATACACCCTTCTTTTGGCTCTAAGGCCTACAAATCCACACATTTACTCACTAGTACTCAAATTTCCACAAACTACAATACCAATACAATAATTTGGGTTCTTTAAATATTTTACCCATTCCCATTACTCTAATGCAATAGAATTTACATTAGGAAGGAGCTCTTACCTTGAGCTTTTGATTCCTTCTTTTCTTTTCCATTTCTCCTCTTGTTCTCTTTCTTGTCCAAATCGATTTTGTGGGGAATGGAGTTGCCAAACTCCATTCCCATTACCCAAGCACACAAAGACAAGCATAATTAACCTACTAACCCTCATAATAACACTAATTCATTGAAGTGTTTAAAATGCAAATTCTAGGGTTTACCTTTGGAGTGTTTTAGGAGGGGTTCTAGCCCTTGGTTCAAGAAGGAGTTCTCACCACCATTGGAGGGTTGAAGCAAAGCTCCAAAACAAGAGGAAAAACAAGGTGAGAGGGAGAGAGAGAGTAAAATCGGCCATACAAGGGGATGGAGAAATATGAGGTCTCTCATGGAGATTTTTACCTTGTTGGAAAGAGGAGACTCCAAGCTTCACAATGGTGTGCTTTTCTCTTCAAATGGGGAAAACCCATGGAGATGAAACTCATCCTTTTTGAATTTTGAAAAGATAGAAATGTAGAGGAGGATGAGGGGATTACAAATATGTAATTTATTTTACATTTGGGGCTCAAATGGAGCTAGAGCAAGGAGAGAAAGAAGAGAAGCCATGAGAGGTGTTGGAGCTTCTCAAAAATCGCCCAGCTCAAGGAGGGGGAGAGAAATCGATGGGGAAGGAGAAGGAGAGGAAAGAGAAGGAGGGAAAGAGAAATGAGAGAGGAGAGAGAGGGTGGGGTTGCTTTTGTCCTTTTATTCTACTTTTGCTTTTTGACTCATTATTTATTTAGCTAGTGTGTGTGTGAGAGGGGGTTTATTTATCTGTTAAAACCGGCCCCCACTGTAATACTAGCTAGAGCGTTTTTCGTCTTTTACAGAAAACGCTCGTTATTGTACCCGGTTTTGATACTATTCACTAACCGGGCCCGTTTTCCGGAATTTCCTCGTTTCTTTATTTTCATTGGCTATTAAGCTTCCATAAATGCTTAATAATTATTACTTAATGATTTATAATTTTTTCGGGTTTGTTTGACCACTTAAAGTCACGTTTCCGGGTTTCCTCGAAAACGTGCGCTAAAGCTCTTTTAGCGTTTTAATACATTTCTTGGTTCCGTTTTCTTCGGGAATCATTCCCGTATACTAATTAGGCATGGATAAGCCTTAGGAATACTTACGATACTATAACCGAGGTCTCGTACCTCCTATGGTTATTTAACGCTCATCTAGCGTTTTTCGCTTTTTAAGCGTTTCTTCATTTCTTTTGGATTTATTTTCTTCACCAAAATTACTTAGGCACTATTAGGCCCTTAAATACTATATTAGGATAACATAATCACCATATTTAAGTTCGGGGTATTTCAGTTAACCAAATAAAGGTGGAAACCGTAAAGACCTACAAGCTGTGGCTAACTATAAGGACGTCAGATCATACCATCCATGACGACGATAAAATAATACCCAGAGTCGTGTAAAGACATCATACCCCTAATAATGCTTGAAGAACGAATGCATGAGTTAAGGCAATAAAAAGGCGAATGAAGACCTCTTTCAGAGAGAGCAAACACTGAATTTTATGGGATACCCGGGCACTGAGCTTACCGCCCAGTGCGGGACTGGAAAATCTTACAATCCCTTATTAACTTCGCGAGAAGATTGTACGAAACCTTGAAATATGACAATCAGTATAGTCCTACAAAAATAACCAATGATAATACCAAGAAAAGCATAACAGAATCTCACTATATCTAATAAATACATCCATCATGGATAAGCACGGGTTTTAAATACCTGCGCAAATACAAAGGGTCTCAGCTAGTATCATTACAGTGACAATACTAGACTCCTAATAAACAGTGAGAAGAGAATAAACTTTGAACTTATATATTTTGAAGTCAGGAGAACTACCTAATTAGCAAATACCAAATGCTACATATATACATACAATTTGGAGGTTTTAAACCTAAAACTTTTGTGGAGCATTGATATATTTCAAAGGGTTAAGTATCAGAAAATATACCTATCCTATTATGAGGCACATGTCCTACACTATCCTTATGGATCTATACGAGCTTATGTCTTCTTTGACAGCTCAGTTAGTGTATGAGAGTATAGAGCGCAGGAAATCAAATAAAGTTAAATCCCAATGTAATATAAATTTTAATATGAACATGGTAACGAATAATCCTCCTTGACACTAGCAATGGAGGTAGTGTAAGTTATATTAAGAGTTTGAATCCATACATACACTAAAAGTGAGTGGAAGTTAAACTTAAAGGTAGGAAAACATACCCTTGGCTTGAAACAAGTGTTTTACACATGAATGTTCCTAATGTTAGATACCAATCTTTATGATTTTAAATCCTCTATTTATTACACCTAATCGTTCTATTTTTTGGAAGCCACTGAGTTTGTGGATTAACAACGTTTCTAAGAGGTAGAAACAAACTATAGGCTTTGATTGTCTTGTCACCAAACCGTAGGATTCAAACTGGGAACTCTTAGTTTAAAATGGTACTATATTAAAAGATACTTAACCTAGGTTGAACATATGATTCACCTGATTTATGGAGTTTAAATGAAGTTAGAACAAAACAAGCTTTGAGTGTATAGGCAATAATCAAGCACTGATAAGTTAAATATTAGATAAACCATTTAAAGTGAAAAGTGTGTTCTGAGGTATCCAAGTCCATAACTGAATTCTTAGCTGGTATTATGGATTTAAGAGTTAAAATGATTGATGAAATAATTGTTAGACAGTAAGTGTCTAGATGTTTAAATAAGAATTTATCTTTTATGCCAAGAGGAAAAAAACTGGCTTCCCCGCTTGATGATTTGATTAAAGGAACTTAGTTCCGGGGATTAAGGAATACACTAGATTCAAGTATAGGTTATAACAGTTATTAGAATAGTTGTATAACAGTCAAGGGAAAATGTACATGTAGTAATCACCACGTCACAAAGTTTTGATAAGATAAAATTTGGAAATTGATAATTATATGGTTGTTTGATATTTGACGTGGGAGGTCGAACTTGATCCTGGTCAGATCAAGGGAAAACCAAACACAAAATGGTGTGGAAGGATAGTTCAACACTGACGCTGACCCCGTCAGGGTTGGATGATTCCTGAGACTTCTTACAAGTGGTCACAAATTTTTCTGTGAAGAGTAGGTATTTATTCTTAATTCTAATATAAAATTTGACTAATAAAGAATATGAGATGTGGAAGATGTAAGTTAAGAGTTAATTTGTCCAGGTTATCCTGAAGAGATTAAATAACTAAGGCGACTCCGCTTATGTCAGAAAAATAGTCGACTATGAGGGAAATACTAACTATCATTATACCATGAGCCATGTTAATAAGTTAAATATGAGATCAGAGACATTTACCTATAATGAGAGTATTCTCAACCTACCTTCTAAGTTATGGCCATATTGCCATCTGAAGGGAACGATCGACTTCAAGTCCTTCTTTATGAATTCAAACACAGTATATTAAATGGGAACCTACCTATAAGCATGGTAGAAGATAAAGAGTAGAAACATTATACTAATACTCACATGAGTTGATTCATAAACCGCAAGAACATGTGGAATTGTGAGGAAATTGTACCTTGTTAGAAACCTTAACGGGAACCCTACTGTGGTATACCTGATGAACAAACGATAGTAATCGTGTATGTACTACCGACAATTGGTGAATTAATTAAAACAGGAAATCTTTCTATATTATATACAAGATGCACGGCTCGACCGTAGCTCATACTTTACATTGAAAATGAAAACTGAACATAGTGACAGTAAACTCAAATACCAGAATCACGAGACGATGACTCGAAGATCAAAGAGAGGAATTTTAATATGACCCAGTATTAACTCAAGATCTGAGCACCGGTGACTGCAAACTGTATGAGGCGATGAATAGAAGACAAATTCAAGACCAAGAAGAATACTACAACTTTACAGCTACAACAACTGAACCACAGTACACACCAGCAACATCGACAAAGATGATGAACCCCACTATCAGGACGCTACGTCACTAACCACTATCAAAGGAGAATATATAAGTAAACATATCGGGTAAGGACCCATGGAAAGAAGAATGCTTCAACTAAACGTGCGAGAGCTTATGGACTTGACAAAAAAAAATCCTAAATTGGACAGGTAAGTAGTAGTATATCAAGAAGGTACCCCACATGTGAAGGCAACTAGCGTGGAGAACACGGGAAGTAACCAACACTGTAACTAAAAAGAGTAATGGAAACTCTGATAAAGAGCAAGACGCCTCAGTAATATTGACGAGAAGAATCCCAGTGGAATCATCGTCATAAGCAACTATCAGGAATAAGCATACATGCACAAAACAATCAAGGGAAACTCTAAAAGAACTCAATGATGAAGAATCAAAATCAAGGGCGAACTACATTACAGTATATGCCACGTAGAGAGAAAAACCTTAGAGTATATTTACCCATGGAGAATACGGGAAGATGCATGTCATACACATGAGCATCACAAGTAGAGCAAACCTTACAATATTATTGGCAGCCCGACATACAATAATAGGATATACAATGAAGAATACCAAGCAATGCTGCAACTAACAGTTACTTAGCAACAAGGCAATCTGGAGAAGTGGCATAACACGATATATCAATGAATACATAAAACAGAATGTCTCGTGATGTAAGGGACAAGTGCATCATGCAATAACCGTAGATATATAGAGACGGAAAGACAACCAGAAAAGACAAGGAAGTAACTGGAAGTGTGTTACACACGTATATGAACCAGAATCCATTGGACTTATGGTTGACACGACAGTTTAAACAAGCGGTGGGATAATATCGGCAACGAATAAGATGGTAGATCACCTTCACCCATACATACGGGATTCAAATATAAAAGCATACTAATGCACTATGGAACATGTCACAGAATGCATAGATTCTTGGAGGCCATACCCCGTAAACGGACAGAAGTCCAGACATGATCAACAATGACAACCAAACGAAGGTAATGATGAACACAACTCATCAACCTACATATGAACATTAATGAACTTAAATATACCACCTGCGAAGCGCATTTAGGACTATTCCAGAATGATTGGACATTACTTAATCAGAGTTGTGCAGCAGAAGCGTAGTGGTCCCATCAGTTAGAATTATCTACTGAGCTCAAAGGGAATGCACAACGTATTTCATGTATCCTAACCAAAAACATGTGTTCTATACACCTAACGTCTTACAGCCCGAGATGGTTATCCTTAAAATTAATCATAAGTAAAAAAAAATGAGAGTGAAGTTTCCTTCACTATTTACCGACTAGTTATACTAGTCTAGGGTACGTGGGCGTACCCTCTTTTAAGGGGGGAGAGCCTACTGCGTTTTAGCATTTTTAGCATAGACGTACACTTTCGTTGTACTGTTGCACTGTGATTTGTATGTTTACATGTGTGACTCTGTGATTCTATGAACTTTTTACTTGCGAATGTGTACTATGTTACACTGATATGAATGGTTATGTGTACTACGTTACACTACCCTGAAGTTACTATGTGGATTATGTGTACTACGTTACACTATGTTGAAGTTACTCTGTGAATGCATGCGCTTGTCAATATGTATTGTGCTACACTACTATGAATGAACTAAGTGCACTACGTTGCACTACATTGTAGTTATTATTGGTGATGACCTTTCATGATCATTACACTATATAGTATGTTGAATATATACTACGAACTTAAAGGTAGTGGAACTTGGGACTTGATCCCAAAAATAGAATTGTGTTGTGAACACTTAGTGGAACTTGATTCCCCACAACCATTTAAATTTAGAAATGAGACTTCGGGGCGAAGTCCTTTTAAGGGGGGTAGATTGAAATACCCCAAATATAATTAATACCGTAAAACTGTTAAATAATGAAGAATTGATCTAGAAACAGATCATTTTAGTTACGCATGCTAATTGATGCATGCAAACGTTACATAAATTAATATTATTACGCGTGCGCATGCAAACTCACGCATGCAAACGTCACGTAAAAATAGTCGTTTTACCGTAAACGCTAACGGGCGTAATTTTTCAAACGTCGTGACATACTCGTACAAAACGCTTATGTACGTTTATTAACAAGGATTAAACTCCTTACGAAACAAGCTCAACTAGGAGAGCGTCATCTAGGAAAAATATATACGAGCATTTATACGACTCGGTACACATTAACGTTCAGTGTAAAAACGCGAAAAAATTACTAAAGAGCAATGTAAATATTTTACGATTGCCTAAGCATTTATAAATGCTAAAATAAATTGATATACACATTTAAACAATGTAACAACTTATGTTACATAATCTTAATACTTGATATATATCATAAATGCATAAGAAATGTTATATCATTACATATAACACAAAGTATACAAGTTAAAAATCGGTACCATATAAACCGGTTTTATATACCAATTTTTGGGACTTGTTTTATACACTTTCACTTAGTAACACAATTAACTACCCAATGTACCTACCTTATATAAGGGTATATATTATTATGACAAAATAAACCTATTGATATACATATTATAATTACCGATAGTATACTTGTAGTTAACCAAAAGAAAAACCTGTACCAAATCATCATATAAGTAACGATGGTTTTTTTTTATCAGTGGGCTACAAATGTAGCTATGTTTAACCAGAATTCTGGTTTTAGAGCAATGGATTTCTCCTTGCCAGATACACAACAGCGTATAAACGCGTAACAGAAACAACAGAAATATAGCTAACTAAAAAACAACAGTAAAACATCATGTGGTTCAAAATTCTTATAATTCCTTCAGCTACGTTGATAGCATTAGCAGAACTGGGGCCAGCAATCTTTAATTCTTCCTTGGCCAACCGATTAATCCTTCATATCTTTGGTAAATGAATAACTTTGGGCACGTTCTGGTTCCATATTTCTTTTACGATTAATGCCCTTTTGCTCTATCCTTCTCGACCCTTGGTTATGGTTGGGAACGTTCTATTCTTTTTCATACTGTTGTTGCCTTTTGTGCTAGTTTTTGTGCCCCGTTTTCCTTAGGATGCGATCAAGGTTAGCTAGGGACCTCCGTGGGTATGGACAGTGAATTCGTAATCTCTGACCATATTTAAAACATTCCGGGCCTCATCAGCAGAGATGGTTGCAAATCTTTTATTCGGTTTCCTGCCTTGACCCTTGCTTGGTTTGTTATGCCTTGCCACAATTTCCGGAGAAACCACAACCTTCAGATTAATTTCTGGTAGGGTGGACCCATCCACAGGAGTGGGTCGCCCATTACATGGGCTGGGAATCAAGCCCACTGAGAAGGATTGGGAGCCAACATCACCGTGACCATAGCCTGCCGTTTGAAGCACTTCGGTGTCAGGTGTCTCAGATTGTGTAGAATTTGCATCGTTCCAATTTTGTCCTTTCCCCATGGCCAAATCCAACGCCGCCTGAGTATGCTCTTGATCACGGCCTCGCAATCCAGTCCCAAGGGGAGAGCCTGGTAGCAAGTGTTGGGTCCTACTGCCCGTAACATTAATGGAAATTTCAGGGCTCCACTTTTCATGCACTACTCTGTCATCTTTATCGGAGAGACCCTTTAGGATCTCTACAACTGCCTTTATTGTCTGCCACTCCACTACTGATCGGTTTAGGCACTCATATACATAATCTTTTATGACGATCCTTTTCCCCATATAATCCTCAAACCTTCTCATCTTAATTATTCCTCCACAGTAAACAGTGCCAACCCTTCCACTACCATTAATTAATGTAATGTTCGTGGATTTGTTCCTTTTCTGACCAGTCAGGCGTCCTTCTGTTTGTTCTCCTTCCCTCAAGTCCTTCAGAGTCTGACACATATTCCTACTTTCTAAGTGGTCATTATCTTTTGGTCCCGCTCCTGAGGGAACAATCATCCCCATGGCATTTAAAAAATCTGCTCCTTTATCTTGCTCCACGTATTCACTACCCACATTTAAAGTGCCGCCTATGTGGAACTCATTAATGATAGCAAACTCTTCGTTTGTTGCACCTGACGGTACACTGCTCCTCTGTTCCGTCGGATCGTCGGTCACCGGTCTTACGTCAATCGAAGGCTCCGATGTACCATTGTGCATGTTACTGAGATCATCGGACCAGAATTCTACTACTCCCACCGTCGCTAGTTTGCCATCGAATAGGACCTCAACCTCATCATTTATGATTTTAAAGATGGTTTGTTTCCACTGTGAGGAAAACGTCAAGATTGTGTGGCAGCTTGCCCATATCTGATTCAATATACATAACATTTCCGAACCTCTTGACTATCTCCCTAACAGAACTTTCACTCCAGGCCTGTGGAGGGATACCCCTGACTGCCACGCTAGCGAAGCGTTTTTGTTGGGGCTCTTCCTCACTCCAGGTTGTGACTCTCCAGTCCTCTTTGTTCCACTTCTGCCGGTTTAGAAATGACACCTTCTCTTCCTCCTGGTTGAATATAATTAGAAACTCATACAGGGAAACACTAATAACGTGTGCTATCCCTACACCGATATTCAAGCCTGCCCGTACGCCGTCAACTGAAGATCTCTTTACCGACCAAACACGGACACTTTTATTTAATTTGGGGATGAGTATCTCCGACGGGAAGATCTTGACAGGTGCTGCCGGACTCTGGGGGGTTCCTCTGATGCGTCACCTCCAGTTACACTTGCCTGCTGGAGTATTGATGGTTGTTGATCCCCGCTAGGCGATGCACTAACATCCGGCGGCGCAGGCTTCACCTTCCAAACCTGCCTAAGCCCTCGGCGAGGTCTAGCAAGTTGGGAGGCGATTCGATTTCCATCTATCCATTTGCCATTTGTTCCTTGGATAGCATCCTCAGCTTGTTTCGTAGACTCAAACCCCACGAACGCATATCTTGTGTTCGTGACTATTCTTCTCTTCAGTGGACGGTGAACTTCTATGATCCTGCCGAAAGGGGCAAAAACAGTCCATGGTGCATGTGCATATAATAAGCAACAAAAGTTTGTAGCCATCACATGCAAATAACGTAATATACATGTGTTTATAATTGATGAAATCTGTCTGTAGCTAACATGTATATGCATATAAGCAACACAAAAAAATCGGTAACATGGCAGTCATACCATAAACTTACATATACATAATTAAGTGCATGAAAGTATATATACTCACCATATATACTACCGTACATGAATAACAAAGAACAAAAATCTGTAGCCAATTACTATATCATTAATGATAGTCTTGCACTCATAATTAACAAAAGAAAACCTGTAGCAATGGACGGACATACACCTAGCAATTAATCAAATAGAATCTGTAGTATATGCTTATTTCATAGACAAACCGTAGCATGCATAGGTAATTAAACAAAAAAAAAAAAAAACTGTCGCATGACATGACATGGTAACCTTTAATCTAGTATACATATACAAATCAAACAAAAGTCTATATTGATCTCCCTTTGTTAACGTGGTATGCATGTGCCAAGTTTGACATATATCGGTAGCTTTTCTACATTAGTACCGGTTATATATATATATACACTTAGGACATGATTTAAATGTCTTATTTAACATGTAACTTTATAAATCATCCTTCCACATGTTATATAATATATTTATAAAATAATACTAGTCTAAATTAGCTCCTTGATTACCAAAAAATCTGCACAAATAAGTCAAGGATTAGCATTGAATAATCAAAAGAAAGATACTTACCTAACTAACCACATGACCATGTCTCCAATTTTAAAAGTTGAATTAGTCTCCCTTCTTCTTGTTTGCATACGGAAATAGGGGTTGTAGGGAGCTGAAATTATGCCATCAACGTTCATCATTGGAGACATGGTCATGTGGTTAGTTAGGTAAGTATCTTTCTTTTGATTATTCAATGCTAATCCTTGACTTATTTGTGCAGATTTTTTGGTAATCAAGGGGCTAATTTGGACTAGTATTATTTTGTCAATATATTTTATAACATGTGGAAGGATGACTCATAAAGTTTACATGTTAAATAAGACATTTAAATCATGTCCTAAGTGTATATATATAACCGGTACTAATGTAGAAAAGCTACCGATATATGTCAAACTTGGCACATGCATACCACGTTAACAAAGGGAGATCACTATAGACTTTTGTTTGATTTGTATATGTATACTAGATTAAAGGTTACCATGTCATGTCATGCGACAGTTTTTTTTTTTTTTAATTACCTATGCATGCTACGGTTTGTCTATGAAATATATACTACAGATTTTATTTGATTAATTGCTAGGTGTATGTCCGTCCATTGCTACAGGTTTTCTTTTGTTAATTATGAGTGCAAGACTATCATTAATGATATAGTAATTGGCTACAGATTTTTGTTCTTTGTTATTCATGTACGGTAGTATATATGGTGAGTATATATACTTCCGTTTTTTTTTCATGCACTTAATTATGTATATGTAAGTTTATGGTATGACTACCATGTTACCGATTTTTTTGTGTTGCGCATATACATGTTAGCTACAGATTTCATCAATTATAAACACATGTATATTACGTTATTTGCATGTGATGGCTACAAACTTTTGTTGCTTATTATATGCACATGCACCATCGTTACTTATATGATGATTTGGTACAGGTTTTTCTTTTGGTTAACTACAAGTATACTATCGGTAATTATAATATGTATATCAATAGGTTTATTTTGTCATAATAATATATACCCTTATATAAGGTAGGTACATTGGGTAGTTAATTGTTTTACTAAGTGAAAGTGTATAAAACAAGTCCCAAAAATTGGTATATAAAACCGGTTTATATGGTACCGATTTTTAACTTGTATACTTTGTGTTATATGTAATGATATAACATTTCTTATGCATTTATGATATATATATCAAGTATTAAGATTATGTAACATAAGTTGTTACATTGTTTAAATGTGTATATCAATTTAATTTAGCATTTATAAGTGCTTAGAAAATCGTAAAATATTTAGGTTGCTCATTAGTAATTTTTTCGCGTTTTTACAGTGAACGTTAATGTGTACGGAGTCGTATAAACGCTCGCATATATTTTTCCTAGATGATGCTCTCCTAGTTGAGCTTGTTTTGTAAGGAGTTTAATCCTTGTTAATAAACGTACATAAGCGTTTTGTACGAGTATGTTACGACGTTTGAAAAATTACGCCCATTAGCGTTTACGGTAAAACGACTATTTTTACGTGACGTTTGCATGCGTGAGTTTGCATGCGCACGCGTAATAATATTAATTTAAGTAACGTTTGCATACATAAATTAGCATGCGTAGCTCAAAATGGAGCAAATTTCTCCTAGATAATTCGGTCATGTATTAAACTCTTCATAATTAATTTTTTTGTGACATAAAATTATATCTTAAGATAACAACTTTAGCTTAAGAGTTATAATTATTTTTCTTGGTAATTAATCTCATTAATTCGGCCTTAATTAATTGGAGATGTGTACAAAATTTTTGTACAAAATTTATGAGCTTAAACAAAGCTTTAAACATTAAGGATTAACTTAATAAACTTACTCTTAATCAAGGATGATTAAGTACTTGATTTCTCCTTGAATTCCCAAGCTTCCTTCAATGGAAATTGTAGCTCCAAATTTTGGTATTAACACATGAGAAGGAAGGGGTTTAGGAGTTAGATCTTAACAAAGATCTTAAGTAGATTTATAAGTAGTTTTCAAAGGATTTACCTTAAGCATTTTACCTTGAATTTTCGGTGCTCCTAGGATGGATGGAGAACCAATTTTTCTTCATGAAATTTGATGAAGAACACATGTTTAAATGTGTAGAAATTTTCGGACATGAATATTAACATTTGTTAAGGATTTTCATGTATGAAAAATACCTTAAGTTATCCTTGATTACTCCTTGGATGGATGTTGATTCAAGACAGCTTCTTGGTATATAAATTGGCACCGAATTGATGTAGTGTTGCTAGGAATATCTTTGTTTCAAGTCTTGATGAAGAAAGCTAGGAATTCAACACCAAAAATGAAGATTGAAATTAAAACTCCATTAATGGAGCTTAGAGCTTGAAAGGAAAAGAAGAGAGCAAGAGAGGAGAAGCTTACCCTTACGGTTGCAGCAAGGGAAATGAGAAGGCTAATTGCCGTGATTTTATAAAAGAAAGGAAGAGTTTTATTTGATTATAGACATCATTATTGTCATATTAAGTGAGGTCTTAGTTTATTGTTTGGCTTTTGCTTTTAGGCTCCAATAATTCTCCTATGCAGCATGTGTTGTCGGCAATGATTCAAGAAATGAGGGGTGATTCACAAGTCAATTTTATTAGGTAAGTAATTAAATAAGACTAGATTTCTTTTGCTTATTCAATGGCTAATGCTTCTCCTTTTTTTTTCTTGTAGGTTGACGGCACCATGGGTGGAGAAGGATGGAGATTGTCGTGAGCTTGTGGAGGATAAAGAGAATGAAATTGTTTGATTATTTATATGGAATTGTATATTCATTTACTTCATTTTTTTTTTTTGTAAACCTCTGATGAGCACAAGTGTATGCTCTACCGAATTCACAAGCTTTATTTTGTTTAATAGCTATCCACATGTAGTGTGGCTTTAGATTCACTTGCAATTTAAAATCTTGTCTCAAAGTATACATATACTACCGTTAATTGCTACTGCTTTAATTCCATAGCCATGTGCTTGTAAGCACATTACCGTTTTTGATTGGCATATAGTACAGACTTGATCGCATGTTTTTTTTTTTTTTATGGTCTGCCTTAGTTTGGTATATTATTGACTAATACAACTTGTATATAGATGTAGATTAGAACTAGCTTCTAGTATTTAATTCCATTACTTGTCATATCTAATCTCCTTGTTCTGTGCAGGTTTTTCGGTAATGGCTAGATGGGTGGAGTACACTTTTGTATTAATGTAATATGATGATTAGGTAGACAACTAATAAAGTTACATGTTGCTTTACATTTTAAATCTTGTCACATGACTCCATTACCGGTTGAAATGAACAAGTTACATATATTTTTTTATGTTTGATTTTCATACATGTATTACCGTCAATACATGGTATTCCCTTATGTTTAATTAAGTCCATGTGCATAGCAGTATATATGTTTAGTGGCTGCGACAATTTTATTTGCTTAAGTACATTACTGCTTTTTTTATTGATATACATGTACAGATTTTGCTCGCTTGTGTAATGGTTCTTCCGGTTTGTATAATTATGTATGTATATGTATGTAATGATGAGCATGTTTCATATTATTCCCTTGCTGATTAATATAGCAGCTTTACGGTATTAACATGAGCTGGTTACGGATTTTTTTTTATTTGATCATGTATAAGTATACTACCATTAATGTTGCTACGGATTTTTTTTTTTTTGTCAACCATGGCTCCCAAAAGAGGTGTGCAAGCTGTCGCTCCAGCCAAGAAGAAAACAGAGAAGGCAGTGAATCCTCTGTATGAGAAGAGGCCAAAGCAGTTTGGTATCGGTGGAGCTTTGCCACCTAAGGGGGACATGCGCAGGTTTGTGAAATGGCCCCGTGTTGTTCAGATTCGAAGGAAGAAAAGGATTCTGGGACATGTAGATATGTATTACCGGCTCGAGCATGGTTAGTTTATAGTTTTTTTTTTTGTTTGCTTAGTATAGCATATTACCGTATAGTATAGTAGTCATATTAGGTAAAATCTTAATCTTATCTTAATGTTATATACATATATAAGATGAGTATATTTGGTGATTATTTGTTTCACTATGAAAAATTGTATAAAACAAGTACCACAAATGGTATACATAAACGGTAATATAGCGTTTGGAATTATTGTATATTTTGTTATATGTACTGTTATGACATTTCTTATGCATTTATGATATATATTAGGTATTAAGATTATGTAACATAAGTTGTTACATTGTTTAAATGTGTATATTAATTTATTTTTGCATTTATAATTGCCTAAGCGCTCGTAAAATATTTACGTTGCTCGTTAGTATTTTTCGCGTTTTTACAATGAACATTATTGTGTACCGGGTCGTATAAACGCCCGTATAGATTTTTCCTGGATAGCGCTCTCTTAATTGAGCTTGTTTCGTAAGGGGTTTAATGCCCGTTAATGTTCGTACGTAAGTGTTTATATGCGTACGCGAAGATGACATTATATTAGCGTTCGTGGATTGAATGTTGTCATTTTATGAGTGGTATAAACGTTCGTATTGATCTTTCCTTGTTGTCGCTCTCTTTATCAAGCTCATTATGTAAGGAGTTTAATCCTTGTTAATAATCATACATAAATATTTGTACGAGTACGTTAATACGTTTAGTAAAATTACGTCCGTTAGTGTTTACGGTAAAACGACTATTTTTACGTTACGTTTGCGTGCATGAGTTTACATGCGCACGCGCAATATTTATTTACGTAAACATTTGCATGCATAAATTAGCATGCGTACGTGAAATGGTTTATTCTTAGATCAATTCTTCATTAATATTTAACAGTTTTAAGGTATTAATTAGATTTGGGGTATTTCAAGGGAGAAGAAGGAGATTCAATGGATAATGCCTACGACTTTCATTGATCTGTGTTAAGAGTTCTTAGAGCTCAAAGATGTAGCTCACTTAGAGAGAGGGAAAGAAGAGGACTCTGTTACTAAACAAACAAAAGAGAAGGACAATATAGTAAATGCTTAATACAATAGACACTACTAGAATGACCACCGATAACAAACATAACAAACTCTATTGAGTCTATCAATGGTTTAGTCCCAATGATTACACACTACTTTCATATGAATCGAGTGGCTGGGACAAAATCCTTTTTGCACGTGTCGTTCTTAGCTTGAAATTACTTATCAGGAATGTTCATGGTAAAGTTTGTATATTTTTTTTAGATAATTAGGTATTTGTCATTTATTGAATAAAGACAACGTAACCTGACTAAAAGTCAGTCGGATGGGTAAACAAAACGGGCCTCATTAAAACCTCCTTAGACAAAACTCAATGGAAAAAAACCCAAGAAGAAAAAAGAGTACCCAACCCAAACCCCATGATTACAACATTCCGCATATAGTATTACAGCTCCAACCCTTTAGCTCTAGACAACACCATGCACATCAAAAAGACAGCCGCAAGCTCATAGCTGGACTACCCAGACACACACATACAACTTTTGGCCAAATACCCAACGACCACCACACCTACGGAAATAAACAAAATAGAGCTAGCCTTAGTGACCTTCGGTCATGTAATAGGTTACATGAGCTAGCAAAGCTCTTTCATCTGTCCAAAAAATCTTCCCACCAGCAACGGGCCCACATTCAAACCCACCCTTTACACGGAGGAAAAACTAGCTCACCAACTGGATCCCCAAAGGTTCACATCAGCGCTTGAATTTTGTTGAGGAGATTAGTTTTGGTCTGGTCTGGGTTCGGTATGTGACATCCTAACTTCCTTAATAAGTCGATACATTCATCTGTTTCTGCATCTGGATTGATAATTTTACCATTTTCATCCCTTGGCAAAGTATTACTTGACTGGTAAGTTGGTGGGGTATTATCACATAATTCTACAACTAGTCCTATCCCTTCCTTATCAAGTGGTGGATTTGCCAAAGGTGGGCTCACGATTTTTGGGGAACGAAAATTCCCACTACTCTCGGTTCCTCTATTGATCTGAGCTGGTGAGTGTGACTGCATCTCGCCCACCATCTCGGGGTTCTCCTCCGAACATGTCTCTTTTTGCGCCTGAATTTCGGGAGTTGGGCCATCCGAATTCTTCTTAAAATTGTCCACTTCCGAAACAATGCCCGCAGGTACAGGCGTGCTTTGAATAAAGCCTTCTGGCCAAAGTGATGATTGTGTCTCCTTAACTATACTGCCGCTCAAAATCGAGGAGTCAGGCCCCACGTTTACTGAGCAATGCATCCCAACAAATAAGTGGGAATTAGTGTTTCCGGCCTTTTTATCTTCAACTTGTGTTTGTGTCAGACTAACAACAGGGCTAAGAGCCAACCGAGTGAGTAATGTGGTTTTTTAAAAGTTATCATTAGGGTTCCATTTATACCGTTTAATCTATAAGCGACTAACCATTTAAACTGATATTTTTTTTTTCATTTTTCATAGTTCTTGTTATGATAACAAGCTAGACAGAAATTGAACCAATAAAAGCACTCACCGACTAAGAACCACCTACCACTTCATACATCCTTTTCCGCACATGCCACATATACAATTATCAAATCCACCCGTAATACGATACTCAATCTTTAACCAAAATAGTACTATAAAAGTATAAACCTGCACAATTTGACCTTTGAAGAGAGGATTTAATGTGAGATTATACAATTGAAGATCAATCCTTAAAGGTTTAGGTAACATCCTTTACACCCTACTTCCTCAACCGATCATGAACAAATACATATCAAATGATGTTTGAAAAAATAACTATATTCTATCTAAGATATTTTATACTAGGTCAACATTATTATTATTTTTTTTCGTCGATTGCCATTGTTGAAGTGTTTCAAAATGGATGTTGTAAATATATAATAGGGAAAATTCACAATATACCTTTTTTTTCTTTCGTAATTCACAATATACCCTTGTTGGCTTTCGTAATTCAACTTTAAACATGCTTAAATATTGTCCAAAATTGATGTAACTTTACATGGACGATGCTAAAGTGTTATATTTTGGTCCAATATCAAATTTGAATTTTTTAAGCTCACATGTAACATGTGGGACCCAATGACTGTCCATGTAAAGTTTCATCAATTTTGGACAACATTTAAACATGTTTAAAGTTGAATTACGAAAACCAACAAAAGTATATTGTGAATTATAAAAAAAAAAAGAGTATATTTTGAATTTTCCCTATAAAGAATCATAATATACATATTATAACATACATATATTAAACCGTCTAACCGTTATTAACCGGCAAGTAAAATATCATATCAAAACTGAAACATTTACAATCTACTTTCAATTTGTAGGTTAACCCTATCTCAAAATAGGTTTAGTTACATTCTGTTCTGTGATATTTAAGAATCGTCGTCAATACCTTGTAGGTCCAGAGGATTCAGTTATGGATTTATATGTAGTCCCTGAGTCATTATGAATAAAATTATAACAATTAGATTAGGAACAAAATGAATGGATGACTCTAATTATATCAAATTTTATTATTTTTTATTTGAATTATTTTGGAGACAGTTAACTACTCCTTCTGTGGACAGTTTTTTTCCCTTCATCAAAGCCTAAAATATGTTAAGTAGCATAGTCAGAGGCGGAGACAAGGGGGCGGGTGGGTGTTTGGCCCCCCAACTCCCTCGGGTACATGTTAAAATCAGCTTTGTTATTTTTATTATATAGTTTATTTATGTTATTAGATATTTGCTCGCCCCCGTAACATTTTGTAACATATCACTATGATATAGCCAAATTCTATTTGTTATCAATTTTATTTCTATTAAAATATAATATTTGTTCTAGAATTATATTGTAAAAAATCATATTTAGTCTATGGTAGATAAAAAAACTCTTAATATTTTATTTTAGTAACATAGTCTAAAGACAAGTAAACATGATTATAATGTCAGTCTTAGTAATCATGTACCCCTACTATCCATAATACAAGTGCTTTTAGTTATTACAGATTTTGTAAATTAAAATAATATTAGAATTATTCAAAATAATTTTTAGAATAAGTTTTTAGAAAAAACTACTAGTTTAAAAGTATTGTTCTATATTATTGACATTAACTTATAATTTTGTATACCTGTTTTTTAAACTAGAAATAAAAAAAAAAGATAAAACAAAAATTTTTAATTTAATTTATATATTTCAATTTTTATGTGAAATTTGTATCTAATATCATTTTTTAAAATTATAATATATTGAAATATTATATTAATTAAAAATTAATATTAATTTTAAAATATTAATTAATATTGTAAAAAAATTCTCATCTGACTTCGCCCCTGAGCATAGCCATTTTCATCACTAACTAGCGTATTATTTCAAATCTTGACAGTTAAAAAGGTAAAATAAATATAAAAAGTAAATAAATTTTTAATGAATATTAGTAAATAATTTTGAGATTGTTAAAGAATATAATTTTCAAAAATCATTGTAAAAGTAAATCTAATGAATGCTCCGCTACTAAAATTTGCAATATATTTAGAAAACTATTGAACTACTTTTTTATTGATCATTTTTATTTTAAAAATTGAACTTTCTTTTTATGGACCATTTAATTTATTTATGCTATTTTGTAGATTTTACACTAGTAATGATGGTAGTGTGGTACTTTATTCATACACATTCGGTATGTCATCAACCTATTTTACTAATAATGATCATTTTTCAATGGTGTTGTTGTAAACAGATTAAAGTATTAAAGCGTAATGTGTAGGTATTTTTCTTTGGGATAAGAGGAATTACATTATGATGGTTAGTGCAATCGAATTTTTTTTGTTCTCAATTGTTGGTGTATCCAATATCATTTTTTATTGGGAAAATAGTATTGTCCACCCATGAGATATCGGAGAATTACAATGCTCATCCATGAGCTTTAGAAAGTTACAATGGCCACTCATGAGATATTATGAAATTACAACACCCATCCAGAAGTTTTAAAAAATTACAATGCCCATCCATATACTTATCAAAATGAGGTGAAATCAAAGATCTAAGTAAATTTTATATTGATTAATCAATTCAACTATGTAAAGCAATAAAAAAAACCCAAATTTACACCGTGCAACATTAGAGTGATGAAATGAAGAAAAAACGTGTAAAAATTATGAGGAATTGCATATATGTTCACCTCATTTTATTTGATTTTAGCGAAACTTACATGCCCCACCCATGACATTTGGCGAAATTACACACTCCACCCACGTGGTTTAAAAAATTACATTCCTCACCCATGTGGTTTCCCTCGTTTTAAATCCAGAAACTTTTCTAATTTTTGTTCAATTCAAAAGATACTTAAACGTTGTCCGAAATTGATGAAACTTTACATGGATGATGCTAAAGTGATATATTTTGATCTTATATCAAATTTGAAATTTATTAAGCTTAAATGTGACCCGCGGGTCACATGTTTCATTGGGTCCCACATGTCACATGTTTCATTGGGTCCCACGGGTCACATTTACGCTTAAAAAACTTTAGAAATCTTATTGAATCAAAATATAACACTTTAGCATCGTCTACGTAAAATTTCATCAATTTCGGACAACGTTTAAACATCTTTTAAGTTAATAAAAAATTATAAAAATTGCTTATGTTTCATTGGGTCCCACGGGTCACATTTATGCTTAAAAAACTTTAGAAATCTCATTGAATCAAAATATAACACTTTAGCATCGTCTACGTAAAATTTCATCAATTTCGGCAATGTTTAAACATCTTTTAAATTAATAAAAAATTATAAAAGTTGCTTAATATAAAACAGGGGAAACCACATGGGTGGGGAAAGTAATTTTTGAAATCACGTGGGTGGAATGTGTAATTTCACCAAATGTCATGGGTGGGGTATGTAATTTGCCCTTGATTTTATTTCTTTATTTTGTTATTTTTAGTCATCTTTCATTTATTTGACTTCTAAGTGGTCATATAAGATTAATTTAGGAGGTTTTCAATTTTTTTACCGTTGTCTGAGTTGTTTCTTAGAGCCCGTTCTGTGGCAAGCTTTTGGTAGATTAATGTGTTTTATTATTATTTTGGGTCCCACTTGATGACATGTGTCAATTTATTATTTGTCAAGTCCAATAAAAAGGCCCCACTACTAACTATGTGTCAATTTAATATTGGTTAACCACACTACCATAGTTAGCTGTATGATAAAGCTTCAAATAGTAGCTTTTTGTAAGTTGTTACCAAACACACACTTAAGGTAATCATTATTTTACATATTCAATTTCACCTCACTTTCATAAGTACATGAGTGGGCACTGTAATTTTTTAAAACTCACGAGTGGGCATTATAATTTCTTAATATTACATGGGTGGGCATTGTAATTTTCTAAAGCTAATGAGTTAGCACTGTAATTCCCCAATAGCTCGCGGGTGGACAATGTAATTTTTCCTTTTTTTATTTGTGGTATGTTGTATATTTTGGCGCTGGTATTATACTAACAGTAACGTGGTACTTTGTTCATACACATTTGGTATGTCATCAATTTATGTTGCTAATAATTATCATTTCTCAATGATGTTTTTTCAAACCGGTTGTGATATTCAAAGTGCAATGTGTGTGGGTAGTTTCCTTTGGGGTAGGAGGTATTACATTCCGATGGTTAGTGCAATCGTATTTTTATGTTCTTAATTTATTGTGTATCTAGTATCATTTTTTATTAGTGGTACTTTGTAGATTTTTCACTAGTTTTATGTTGACGGTAACATGGTATTAGATTGACGATAGTGAGGTACTTGTATATATGTCTTTGGTATATCATAAATTTATTGTGTATCAGGGTTCGAAGTTATAATAATACTAGTGTTTGTTGAAAATGTAAGATATCATATTTGATATATTGTAGATTTTCCACAGGTATTAGAGCAGCAATAGTGTAGGTATTTTGTAGTAGGCTTCAAAGTTGTAATTCATGACCGTTTAGTTTTTAGGTTTTTGATATTACATGAAACCAACATTTATTCGATAAAAACTTGATACATTATTTTTGTTCATTTAGATACTTGTTGTAGGTGGGTATATGCATATCATATGATTATGGTGGTATTTCATGTATGGAAACTGAGATCTTATTCAATGAAAAGCTGGTACTAGCTGATACATTCAGGTATTGGTACGCCACATATATGGAAAACAAAAAGATCTAAATACTAAATGCATTAAATGTCTTTTGTCGTACAACATTCATTGCTAGTTGTTGTGTGTGAACGTGTGGTTAATAATGAATTACCAAAAGCCTAAACATTTGTACAAACAACGCGGTCAAAATTTTGTAATACTAGTTTATATACACTAGGAAATAAAACACACCACAATAGGCATAACAAAACACCTATTTTGTGTTCAATATGTACCTGTTTACCAACCAACTAAACCACAAGTTGTTCAGCAAAGTCATATTTATGACGATGAGAAGAAAGATTTATTTTATCGAATAAAAAGAAGAAGACAGCTGCTTTATACAAGGGAAACACCATCTAAAAGTAAAGAAAGATTTTACTACAGCTTGACTTCTGTATTATGGAGACTGTCGGGACTGGCCTCATTCTTTTGCAAAGATGATATGGTTGATGTCAGTTATCAATTAAAGTTAGAAAAAGTAGATTAAAAAAAGCATAGGTAAGAGAAAATGTAAAAAAATGATATGACAATTGATGTATGTGACAAAAAGTGAATAGATCAAATAAACTCGTTTTCATAATGTCGTAAAAGGATGAGGCCTAAGTACTGTTCATAATCACCATAGAGAAGAGGAGTTCAAGTATATTATCGGTTCCAGAATGAATTATTTTCAGCCTCGTTGTCATCTGATGTGCAAGATGCAACCGTTCTAGTGATTTATCTCTGTAGATGTGGAGACAGAATGAAGAGAGGAGCAGTTTCTTCCATTGTGTTATAATTGCCTGATAATAAGATAAGTTAGAGTATATTACCAGTTACTTTTCAGCTCTGTCTTCAGCCACGTGCGAGATGCAACAGTTTGAGTGACACAAGAAAAGAATGATGAGACGCGCATAGCATGTATGTTCCTTATTCGAGGTTGCAAAATTATCGTGAGTGGAAGAATGAAGACGACCGTGAAATTTTTTTCCTAATGCAACATCATAAATAGAAAATTTATATTATTTTAATTGCAAAAAAGAAGATAAGTTAACATATTACCGGTTTTCATCCCCGCCTTCAATTTGGTGTGCGAGATGCAACAGTTCCAGTGATTAATCTCTACAGAGGCGCAAACACAAGAAGAAAATCAATAGAGACGCAATAGCTCCTTGTTCACTGGTTAGGGTTTCAATTGAGAGAGGTGTAGACCTAGTGACTTGAATAGGGGTAGAGAAATAAAACCGTTCATATCACTAGGGAATCCCTACAAATATGATACTAAATCAGTTTTTACTGATACATTCAGAAAATTAGTAAAATATGTAATCTCAGCCCTCTTTTAATATTTTCTCAAACAATTGAAGCCAACATGGTAAGGACATTTAATCCACCATGATAGTATCTATGTTCCACAGACCAAAGAAACCGTTTTAGATTTTTTAAATATGTAAGTATTTACTATAGTTATTTGATCATATCATGTATAAAGAAAATTGAAATTATAATTTTATGATATAAAGATTTGTTAATTTGTTCTTCTGGATTAGTAGAGAAATGTACATAGAAAAAACTGGAATATACTATAGTATGATTTTCGTAAAATCTAAAATAAAGTAGTACATAGTTAAATGTGTTAGTTAACTTATGCTTTATCATTTCTTGAAAAAAAACTTTTGCTTTATCAAACAATACAGTACTTATTTTCTCGTTTCCATGTACAACCTCATTCTCTTTCTTATAACAACCAAACTGAACTCTTATAATCTCATTCCCACTCCAACTTCCATCATTTATCCTTCATTCCTATAACTTTATTAAGCCGAAAACTGATCACCATTTTCTATGGGGGCCGTTCTCACTCGGACCCATGGATTCTCTAAGGCCGAGAAATGATCAAAAGGGGAGCACAAACGTGGGCCATTCTTTCAGGCCCACATTGAATCCAGTTCCAACCTCGCTCTTTCTACCTTCCGCCTCAGCCCTCAAAGTCAGACACGCAGCCGAAAACCCACCCCGGCGCCTCATCTCTCCCAATTCTGTAGCGTTATAGAAAAATTTGCAAAAGACTCGATCAGAGCTTTCTGTATCATGGCAATGGCAAGCCGCCTGAGATCCGCTCTTCCTTTCATCTCCAAAAGTTTGGTGACCGATTCTCTATCCTCCCAGCGATCGATAGCTGAACGAGCGCTCCTATGTGGTTCTACTACTAATTTCATCTCTGAGGTCAGTACGCCGACGACGCAGAATAAATGGATCCCCTTTTCTTGTCTTTCCAGATTTGATCTACGATTGTGAAGCTCGTTTCATGATTTTGGATGGAATATATTAGTGCTCTAATTTGTTTATTGAGATGTACATTAACTGATAAGTTTAGATTTTGTGTCTGCAGAGGAGCTATGCCACCGCACCTGCTAGCAAAGAGAAAAAAGTCAAGGTAAATCACTCAATTTGAGTCCAGCGTTAAGCTTTTAATTATATAATTTATATCATCATCGTCACTTCCTCTTGACCGGGAGGGTCGAGGGACGGGATGTTCTGCTGCAACATTTTCGGTGTTCATTATTTTAGTAACAATCAGATGAAATGTACATGAAAAGGTGTCCATTTGATTTCTCTATGGATTCCCCTGAGAGAATTTCCTAAACAAACCTCGGCCACTTGAAAAGAGAATAAGATACTACTCCGACAATCTAGATGTGTATGCAGCTGTTCCTAAATGTCCTACCATCTCTCGCCAGCCAAACTTGGTGGAACAAGCAAGAGTTGCATTGATTAATGATCCAATTTTTTTCCTGTCAGCAACTGAGCATCGACCGTGGACATTGCAATCTTAGTTAAATCTTCTTAGTTAACCCTAAAAGTATTACAAAGCTTCGCAGCCCGGCTCCAACATGAAAATAAACTTGTAATACTTCCTTCTTATCCCTATAATGTACACAGAGAGGTTGTTGGTTGCCAAGCAGATGTAGCTGATGCCTTGACCAGGCTTTCTCTTGTCGTATGCTTGCCTTTTTAAATAGCTGAAACGTAACCTTCCAATATGAACCCATCAAGGATGCGCTACCTGTGTACTATTTAATGATATATCAATCTTTATAATCCCTGAAATGGCATATTTATTGTGATAGCTAATTTATTTACTATGATTCATTTGTTTCAACTGCACTCTCATTGTTACTGTGATCTTGGTCTAATGACTGTAGCAAATTATACTTGTCTGTTCTATAAGTTTTATTGCTCTCTGAGACATACAAATATAAAAATGACGGTAACTACTTTGAAGGTCCTTTTATTTAGGTAATGATTGTTGTCCATGTAGGTGCCTATTGCTATGTTTGGGGGATCTGGTAATTATGCATCCGCTCTGTATGTTGCTGCTGTGAAAGCTAACACTCTGGAGAAGGTTGAAACTGAGCTCTTGGAACTTGTCGAGGCATCTGTGAAATCTCCAACCTTTTCACAGTTCACAAAGGATTTGACAGTGCCATCAAACACAAGGGTGAAAGCTATTGATGACATATGCTCCCAAGCAAAATTTTCTGATGTGACAAAGAACTTCTTGGGTATGAACTTTTTAAATTGATATTTTCTCGCTCTTGTGATATGTCCTACTCATTTTTTTTAGATAGCTTTGATACATATCTTTTGGTCCCTTTGGGAGTCTTGTAGAACTTTGGAGTGGAGGGTCAGGGGAGGGAAAGTAAAAAGAAAACGTCGATTTCTATCAGCTGCAGTTTTCAGTGTATCTGGTTACGTGAGAGAAAGGAAAAAGTTGGAAATAGAATTAACAAAAGCTTCGCACTATATGCTATCACCAAGTAGGGGATACCTGATTGGGTTATACATGGATCGACTTATTTCCATAATAATAATGATAATGTCTGGCTTTCAAATTTGTTCATGTTACCACATAAATCTGTGGCTATATTCTGAGGTCCAATGGTAGCTCTTGTTTGAGGTGCATTTTAATGTTCTAAAAATCATTATTGTGATCTTTCTAGGAAAAGAGTAGACACATTAGGTCTCTTGTTTACGTTTATCATTCCTAACTACAACTGACATGCTGGGCAGTGTTATGTTTCCTTTAGATGTTTCAAAGTTATGTTTATTCGTCTGAGTCATCACTGGCATGTCAACACAATGCTGTAGAAGTTTAACGTTGGTTTTCTGAGATGGGTCTTCTCCCCAACCCCCTTTCCGTTCATAATATTGTTGTTTTAGACTAAGATTATCTCCGGACATAGATTGATTAGTGAGTTAGTCAATGCTATTGCTGGTCTGATATTCTGTTTAGCGCTGACACTGTTAATCTTCCAGGCTGAGTTCTTTAAGATTTTGTCTTCTCGTTAAATGAAAATTGATCTATCTGAACTTTTCCAGCTACATTTTGACTTGGTAATGTTTCTTGAGGAGATAAAAATTATATGAATTGGATTAGGAATGTATCATAGCTCTTATGATTTTGATAGTATTGGATGATTAATAGTATTGGATGATGGAGCTGTGTAGTGTTTGTAGATTTGATTGTTTATAGACGAGTTGCATATCTCTGCAGTTGTTTTAGCTCAGAATGGAAGGCTTAGATACATTGACAGCATAACAAAGAGATTCTCTGAGCTGACAATGGCACACAAGGGAGAGGTGAAAGCTATTGTGACTACTGTTATCGTAAGTCCACACTTCCCTGTTATAAGAGTGCTCTTTAGCTTGTTGGTTATTGCCCTGAAGATATTTCAAGTGTTTCATAGTGGTGGTTTGACCAGATTTCAATGTTACTTTGCAGCCTCTTCCTCCGGATGAGGAGAAAGAGCTTAGGGAGACGCTCCAAGAAATCATTGGGCAAGGAACAAAGGTCAAGTTGGAACAGAAGGTAATCTACCTTTGAAATTGTAAACAAGCAAAGTTGGCCTTAAATTCTACCAGACGATGTTACATTTCATCTTGACTTACCTTATTTCATCTTGTATGCAACAGATTGATCCCAGTATCCTTGGTGGGCTAGTTGTGGAATTCAGCCAGAAAGTCTTTGATATGTCAATAAAGACAAGGGCAAAGCAGATGGAGAGATTCCTTCGTGAACCGTTGAGCTTTGATTCCGTCTGAGAGTGAAATTCCATCATTCACAATTCAGAATGAAATGATGTTTGGATGAAATTCTTCTGTTCTGTTCCGAGATGTGTGATGTTCTTCATGTTATGTGGGCATTAATAAAAAGTTGAGAAGGTAGTTCACTTTTTTATCAGAAGCAATATGATATTGCTCTTCATATTATTGTCATCATTTTGGCACTATGTCTGAATACTGAAGGTTGGCTGACACTTTGTATTCTGAATGTTTGGGAAGAAACATCCTTGTTCAGAAGGCTTTTTGTTATAAGTGAATTAAACTACTCAATGGAGCCGAGTATGGATGTGAGGCCTAATTTTTTGTAATAACAATCTCATTCCTGACCTTACCTAACGGGTTAATTTGTTTTCCCTCCCATTTAGGGGGCTGTTCCAAATGCTCCCAGCTTGGAAATTTATGTTTTTGTGGCTGCGTAAGCTTCTTATTCTCAATGCGGCAGAATATGTGATATGATCCTTGTGAGTTTCCCTGTTTTCTCTTTAACTGATGATGTGCGAATTCGTTTTTGCTGACAATTTTGTTCTCATTTTTCAACATTGTGGAAAATGTTTAATTCGAGAAGATGTAAAGTGACAAGATCTTAGTAAAATGTGCCTGTAGGGATGTCAATCTTCAGAATCTGAAACTGACTCGTTGAGATTTTTGACTTAAAAGATTTTGGGGTTTGGATTCGGTCACTAAAACTTGCAAAAATTTAATTAAAAATAGAATATATGTTATATTTAATGACTTAAGTTAGTATTTAAATATTGGGAAATTTCATCAAATACCATTGAGTTTTTGCTTAATTCACGATATACCACTATGTCTTTAAAATTATATAGGTTAACATTGAGTTTTTACTTATTTCACCAGATAACACTCTGTCTCATATTCTATTAACTTCTTTGTTATTTTTCCTGGAAAATGATAAAAATACTCTTGTTATTAACAATTACGTCACAATTAATTATTATATTGATAGATTCTATAAGATACCACCTTAGTTTAACTGATAATAGGGCAGTTTAGTCTTTTTTCTATGGATATTAATGGAGAAATTAACGAAATATGTAACAAAGTGTTATCTTGTGAAATAAGTAAAAACTCGGTGTTATCCTATGCAATTTTAGAAACCCAGTGGTATATCATGAATTAAGCAAAAACTTAGTGGTATTTGGTGAAATTTTCCTTAAATATTTATTTATGACTAAAATTAACATTTAATTATCAATTTAAGATTAAATACAGTACATAATGATTAATTAATATTGTGAATTTTCATCAAATATCATTGAGTTTTTGTTTAATTCACAATATGCCACCGTGTTTTTATAATTACATTGTATGACACTAAGTTTTTACTTATTTCATCAGATAACACTATGTCTCATATTTTGTTAAATGTTCCATTAATATCCCTAGAAGAAAGACTAAACTATGCATATAAATTGTTAAACAAAAGCGGTGTCTTATGTATGACAAATCACTTTCAAGTTATCAATTAATAATAGGGTAGTTTAGTCATTTTCCTAGAATATTTACGAAACATTTAACAACATATGAGACAGAATGTTATCTGATGAAATAAGTAAAAACTTAGTGTTATTTTGTGTAATTTTAAAAACACAGTGGTATATCGTGAATTAAACAAAAATTCAGTAGTATTTGGTAAAATTTCCCTTTTTAAGTATTATATTTACTTATTATATAATGTTAAACTTTAAATATAAACTATTTTTTAAAAAAATAAGTCAGGTTCGGGGCAACCCGTTGCAAGCTCGGGTTGAAGAAATATATCCTGCTCCGGGTTCACGTCAAGTCAGGTTATACCTAAACTATTTTCGGTCTCAATCCGACCTAAAACCCAATTTTGACACCCCTACTCTAATGTAAGATTTTACTTAATAAATGTATATTTTATTCTTAAAAAAGTATAATAAAATGTACTTATTTCTGGCGTATTGTCTTATTCACCATTATTTACTAAAATAGCTTGGTTTTAATCTAGTTGAAAGTTATTTTATAGTTACTTTTGGAAAAGATAAAAAATAGAAAGATATGTATAAAAAATGACAAACCATCTCTTTTATGTTGTAACTAATGTATTGTGATAAATAAATAATTTAACTTAAATCTTACTGAAAATGTTGAAACTTATATTTTTTAAACGCTAGAGAATAAAAAGATGTTTTAATAAATTTATAACTATCTATTAGTTATACCATTTAATTCTGATTTTCCAATAAGACCCCTGAAATCTTTGAAACACCCTGATTACATTTGCAGCGTAATACCAACTGGGGTATGCTGGATTCTACTGGCTCCTTCACAATCACCGAGGGTTTAAAGGTATTGTTAATCTAGTGTTGTAGGTGAGGCTTTACTTCAATTCGGATTTTCTGGGTTCTGAAAATAGATGTCGACCGTGATAGAGATTTTGATGGTAGGTAAGTGAAGATTGTACACCACATCTTTAATGAAGCATTAGACGATCACTTGTTGGATGAAGATTTAAACTTAGATCTATAAATAATGGATACTAGACTATTTCAACTTAAAAGGTTAGATTATCAGTATCACACACCCCAACCATTTTCTTTTTATCAAGAAAAGGATCGACGATTATTTTGTAAAGTTACGTGGAGTCAAGTCTAGCGGTGTCAAATTATTTCTTTCAAAGTCATAATTTTATATTATAATAGAGGGGTTACAGCGGATGAGGTTATGACAATACTCAAATCAAACCAGCTAGGTAGACTTGGGAGCAGCGTCCACAAAGGAAGACCCGTACAACATCAACCCTTATGATACTATTCCAACTGACTTGAACAAACAAGAGCTTAAGCAGAGACATTGGACCAACTACCCTAAGGATGATTTAAATAAGGAAAACACGGAACAGGGGAAACCCTGTAGACTAAGTATGTGGAGAAGACACAACTATCATGCATTTTATTCTTAATTAAGGACTGGATAGCTTCGGGAGAAAGCAAAGCTTCATAGATGAACTGTGGATAGGGGGATCACTTCCGCCAACATCTAAATCCCGAAATGATGTATCTCTTGCTTGTCCACCAGAGAGAATACATGAGCATCGATTCGTAGCCAAACCATCATCACCTCTGGCAGGGAAGTAAAGGACAAAAGAGTTGAGACCAAGCTAAAGATAGACGAGAGACTGTGGAATAGTGTAAATGTTATTCATCCATAATAGGATATCATACTGTAGCATTGTATTTACAGTTACATACACTAGACTAAGGACTGTAAACAGACTTATGTAAATGGACTGAACCCCAACATATAACATGGGCCTTTGCTAATGGGCCTGCAACATACATACGACTCATATCCCCCCACTCTCCAGACTTGAGAGTTACGGGAGTTTGAAGCGATTACAATCAAATTGGGGGAAAGCTAGGGTTTTGGTAAACAAATCAACAACTTGATCCTGAGCGGCGACATGAACCACACGAAGAGATCCATTGACAACCCGTTCGCGCATGAAGAAGAAATCTACAACAACGTGCTTCATGCGGCTATGGAAGACAGGGTTTAGATAGAGGTAAGTTGCCACGATATTGTCGCAAAACAAGGTTGGATCTTGCTTGAGATAAAAACCCAATTCTTTAAGTAACTGGAGGATCCAGATTCCTTTAGTTGTTGTTGTAGCCACTGCTTTAAATTATGCTTTTGTCATAGACTTTGCCACTATTGTTTGTTTCTTCGCACTCCAAGAGACCAAACTAGATATGAGGAAGATGGCAAAGCCAGTGGTAGAACGGCGGTCCTTCGGGGAGCCAGTCCAGTCAGCCTCAGACCAAATCTGAAGAGAAACGAGAGGAGAACACGCAAAGAACACCCCCAAGTGCCTCTTATGATTCAAGTAACGTAATATCCTCTTTACCGCTTGCCAATGTATATCTCGGGGTGCATGCATGTACTGACTGACACAATTCACCGCGTACTGGATATCAGGGCGAGTGATAGATAGATACTGCAACGACCTAATAACACTTCTATAGTTCTTGATATCTGAATAAATAGGGCTATTAGAATCATCAAGATTCACCGTGTGATGCATAGGTGTAGAGACAAGCTTAGAACTATGTAAATTAGACTTATGTAGTAGGTCTGAAACATACTTCCCTTGACTAAGAAGGATACCTTTAAGGGATCTGGTAACAGAGACTCCAAGAAAATAGGAAAGGTCCCCCAAATCCTTTACTAGAAACTTCCTAAACAATGATGAAATTAGCTTCTGTAGGAGAGACTGAGAAGACCCTGTTAATAGTATATTATCAACGTAGATTAGGGCAAAAATGGTATCCTGTCCTGGGCAAAGATGAAAAGGGAGGGATCTTTAGTAAATCCAACAAACCCTAGATGTAGCAAATAGGAACTCATTATGGAATACCAAGCCCTCGGGGTTACTTAAGACCATACAAAGCTTTAATAAGCTTACAAACAAAATCAGGCCGATCCTTATCAATAAAGCCAAAAGGTTGTTTAACATAAACAGTCTCATGTAAATCACCATTCAAAAAGGTATTCTGATTATCAAGTTGTCTAATAGGCCATTATTTAGAAACAACAATTGTAACACCCCATCCAACATTAACACACTTACAATAAACTGCAGCGGAAAAACAACCTCATCACATTACTTAACTCGTTGGTGTTACACGCCGTTAGCCACCCACGTGGCTAACAAGGCTAATACACATACATTGTACCGGTCTGATGGGCTAAATTCCCGAGCGACTACACATTACTATCCCTTTCCATTAACAACAACAACAACGTACACCTTCCAACTATACCGAGTATTTATAAACTGATGCCGACAACAATTTCGGTCTTACTACACCTACTGTGTATATACACTTAAATGTTTACCCATGTATAATGTCTACCCCGTCCTACTCTCGGACGGCTTCCAGCTCTCTGTACCTGAAATAGGAAAAGAAGAGAAAGGGTGGCCCCTAAGGGGCTCAGCACCTTTGCTGGTATGGTAATCCCGCAGCCCACATGCTACCGGGCCACGCACAACTAATTGTCGTCTTAGCATGCGGTTGATTATTTAAATCATGCATGTAACAGTAAACACACAACACTTAACATTTCGCCTCAATGGGCTCAACAATCGGATAATACATCCTTACTTAATAAGTCACTCAAGGTATGCAATATCCCTAGAGTGTTCCTCCTCTAATGGAGCTACTTCCTTAACAGGCGACACTTACCCTTAAATCGGGTTAACCTTAGACGCCTCTTTCTCAAACTGGGATTCATATCCATGATCCACACACTCCACATTTTACAAATATAACTACACTACATAACAACACTTAACAACACCTTGCACGTTTCCACGTGCACAACATAACACCGCAATAGATATGGCATCACAACAAAGATACATAACATAACGGGAATGGTCCTCTTAGGAACCGACCCAAACATTGTTAATACACTGGTGAGCCTAGAGAATGTTGCCAGTCTCATGATAAGCTCGTTACATAACTCGTTACCGTCTTGTTAAATGAACGGTTAACTTAACACAAGGTGTCTCGGATATAGTGATCCAAGCACACCGAAACAAACATAACAATAGTATGCCCCTGTGGCCCGACGTGAGTCAGTAATAGCCTTGGTTAAGCTAAAGGGAAGGTTGGGAACCAAATTGGAAAACAACCATAACATACGGAGAGGATCGAACCTGCTATGACAACGACCCCCATACTCACACGCGTGGCCGGAACAGACCGGACTCCTCACTCCCCCGTTAGCACTTGTTAGAAGTTCAACTTTGAACTTTATTAAACAATCACAAACATTGGGTTAAGTCTTGTTAGTCATACACAAGGGAAGAGAGAGTCATACATTCACATCACACACAAACATCACATAACCAACTCACGCATAGCCGTGGTTAGAACGTTCCTTAAGTCGGAAACGTTGTTACCGGATACCGTTCTCCTACGTTTACCTAATAGTGGTTAACTAGCCCTTCAAGCGCATTCGAGGTTACCGGTATCGGCACGAAAACATACAATAACAATAACGACTGTAAACTCGTTTCATGATTTATCTCATAACGTGGCAAACATACAGAAAAACACATTGGCATACAAGCCGGTGTAATCCGGTAGGACACAGGTTGCAAGAAAACCATACCTGTCACCGGAGTCCACTTTACCACGTCCACTTATGTTCCTCGAGCGATTCTCGAACAACTGTTAACATCACGTGTGTTTTTATTAACATCGGGGTTTGCTTGATTATTTAATGTCTAATGCTTAACTTCCCCGTTAACTTAGTTACATAACTTTACATTTTAACTTGTTTTACTTTTACATTTTGATACAACTTTTCACCCACTTAATTGCCATTTAAAACTCACCTAACATGTCCTTAACAACCCTATAACATCATTACCTATCAATCCCCATCATTACATATCATTTCATAACCTTAAACCATGTTTTTGGTCCGACCGGACTTGCCGACCGGACTTACCCAAGTCCGGTCGATTCCAGAACACATTTCCGTCAAAATTTTCTACTCCGACCGACCTTGTAAGTCCGGTCCCATGTCCGGTCCATTCCAGAAACTAATTCCCACAGGGTAAACTGGGCCCGACCGAACTTGCAAGTCCGGTCGCAAGTCCGGTCTGCCCCAGATCTTTGTTTTCCTTTTTACATTCAACTCCAAACTTCACCCCATATATCCTAGTATACCCTAACCTCATTTGGGCACTTCAAACACACCTTTATCCATGTGCTAAACTCTTTAAATCACTCACCAAAACCATTTATCATTCACAAACTTCTTACAAAGTTCCTAGCACTTGGGATGTTTTCTCCTTATGATTTATAAGTGGTAGTTCACCAATAATGACCACTACACCAAGGTTTTCCTCTACACCTTAACATCATCTCTCAAACTTCTTTTCTTACTAACTAAATCTCCTTTTTCACATGTTACCTAATCATCACTTATTCCTTGGATATCAACATTACCTAAACCTTAAACAAACTCCTCCAAGACTTAAATACATCCTCAAAACACACATTGAATTCCTAGAACTTCCAAGATAACACCTAAATCCTTGCATCACTCTAAATCACCTTAATACATGTTTTCTTCTCAAGTAACATTTATTCACCTTTAACACTTCCTAGTTCACCAAAACTCACTTAAAACACTTAGAACTTCTTACACATTTCCCAAATTTGGCCATAGCTTCTCTTGTTATACTCACATCCAAACACTTAGGTTTTTACCTTATTTCATTCAAAACACCTAAAATCCATCAAACACATTTTATACACAAACTTCACACATTTAGCACTACATCACAATATAGTGCATAACTTAAATTGCTTGGCACTTAGGCCCTTAAATAACATGGCTCTTAGGCCCTTAAATTGCATAAACCTTAAACACTGAATTTCCCACATAAGTAATGCCTTTGACCTGCAAATACATACACCAATACATATGTTCTTTTACTAGTCTCCTTGAGAACACTTTACTAGGTCATTCACCATTTGCTCTTTAGGTAGTTTTAACAAGCATTATAAGCTTATTTCTCCTAAGGCATTAAACCACATTAAGATAGCATATTTACCTCTTTTCCTCCCAAATTTCTTTCTTGTTTCCTTACAAAACCGGTAAGGCATTTGGTTCCTTGCCAACTACTAAACATTATACAAACAACATAATGAGTATTCAAGCTTTAAGCTCCATCTCATTGTAAACCCTAGGTTTACATTATTTCAAAACATTAATGTAGTTGTTTTACCTTAATCTTTGAAGGGTGTTTGAATATCTATGAAGAGAGGACTCCACCTAGTCCTTGAAAGATTCAAATGGAGCTAGAACAAAGCAACACAAGGAGCTCCATCAATGAATATTTTCGGTCACACACAAAACATGGAGGAAACTTGATTTTTCTTTGAGATTCCTTACCTAGGAGCAAAGGAGATCAATAATATGTGGAAAGACAAGCTCAAGCTCCATCAATGGTGGAACTCCATGGCACCGAAATGGTGATCTTGAAATTTTGAGAAGATAGGAATGAAGAGCTTGATGAGAGGAAGAGAATGGTGGTGTTTGTTTTTGATTTGGTTAAGTGAGCTAGGTTTTACAAGAGTTCAAAGGTGGACTTCCATGGTGGTGGTGCTGTATGAACGTGAGAGAACAGCAAGAAGAGAGGTTGAAGAGAGTGGAGCCGTGTGAAATGAAGAAAGGAATGAGAGAAATGAGATAAGTTTGCTTTTTAGAAGATATTTGTACTTAAAAAGCAAATAGTAACTATATTAGTCATCTTTATTTCTTTAACAAGTTAACAAGTGAGTGGTGAGTCACCACACCTTAAAAACCGGCCCCCCTTTATTAAATAAGGGTATTATAGTCTTTGTTGGTCAATTTAATTACTTATAACATTATATGTTACAAACTAGCTTATAAAATCATCTATTCAAAAACAAGGCACATAGAAGTGAAATTTTTGATTTCCCATTGATATAGACTTCCAAATGTGATACTATATAGTACACATGTATATTTAAGAGTAATGATGGACATTTAGCCACTCAAAACTCATTTACAAGACAATTTTTCAAAAACGTGCTTTAAGACTCCTTAAAGCACATTTTGTGTTTTAACTTGTTTTCAAGCTTGGTTTTCTTTAGTAATTGATTTAATATGTTCATTAACATATAAATAAGGTATAGGTATGACCATTAGGTCTTATACAAATTCATCCCAAGCTTAGAGCACATTTTTGCTCATATTGACTTTAAGGTATTTCTTGTGTTTTATTTGGTTTAACTGCCCACCAAGGTTTCCTAAGGACTTATTTAGCCTTATTAAATCATAATTGAAATTATTAAGTCTTGGTAGGCTCTTTGGGTCCTAACCAAGTTCACTCATAGCTTAGAGCATGTTTTTGCTCAAACTGTGTCTTAATGCTTTATTGCATTTACTATGGTCTAAATTGTTCACTGATGTTACTAAGGCACTTTTTAGCCTTTACATACCATAGTTTGATTTTAAACCACATATCAAGGTTTGGGGTATTTCAATCTACCCCCCTTAAAAGAACTTCGTCCTCGAAGTTCACACTTTCCACACATCATTAGATTTGAACACAGGAATCACTTGGAAATAAACTTCCATAACCAAACACACTTTACATCACAACCTCGGACTTAATGGTCCGGGCAACACATTCACATCCACACATAACATAACATATCCACATGATAACCTCGGACTCTTTGGTCCGGGTATCTTAACAACACTTACACTACATAACAACCCTTGGACTCACTGGTCTCGGGTAACATCACAACATTTGGACACATAGGTCTCCATAACATAACAGTCTTCAGACACCTAGGTCTATGTAACACAACACATTTAGACTCATAGGTCTCAATAGCATACACTTTAGGAGATCAAAGTCAAAATAACATTTATCACACATACCAAACAATATGTCATAGCATGTATTGCAATCAAAAATATCTTTGGTATACACTGTGATCCCGCAGAACCCGGTCGCGATGGACACCTTCCGTCCCCGTGCCTTTGGGAGATCAAAACAATCACTTAAATTTAAAATTTCCTTGTGAGGTTAAGTAAGAGAACTTTAATTATGTAAAGTATCTATCAATGTTTTATAAATACCAACTGAAAATCCTTTTGAAAACACACACAACTCCAAGTCCAACTTAAGCTCTTTGCTTCTTTTCTTAGCGTGGTTATTTGTGACCACTTATAGGGAGTTTCAAGAGTCATCCAACCCTGATGTGATCAGCATCAGTGTTGAACTATCCTTCCACCCCAATTTGTGTTCGGCTTCCCTTGATCGCATGCAAATCAAGTTCCACCTCCCACTTCATTTTCAAGCATCAAGTAAATCACTCATTTCCAATTTTCTATCTTTTAAATCATTCTAATCATGATCATACATCTCCAAGGATAGAACTTCGTCTATCAGTTATTCCCATACACTTTAATCCTGTTGCCTATGGAATCTTATTCTCATTAGGTTTTATATTGGTCTCATACCCTTTTATGAATCACTATATAGTATATATACACATATATTTTATCAAAATACGACACACGTTTCACATTTATACACTGTCAGGGTTTTGTTCCCCGGGAGTTTCTCTACTCCCACATTTGTACTATCACACACAATTGTTAACAAATACACACACTTATCACAATGGTATTCGCATCCTCTGTGCGCAATTACCACAATTCAACCATGAATGAATGCGTATGTTTACGTAACACACACCCAATCATCCAAACAATAACTATGCACAACATAAATCACGTACACTTGTACGATAATATGCACAAGTGGTTTTGCTCTACCCCCCTTAAAAGGGATTACGCCCACGGTAATCAATCACTAAACATTAGCTTAAAATGTTTTGCCATCGTGAAGTATCTTAACTTCACGCGTCCATTACATAATGGATTCTGATTAGAGGATCTTAACCATATTGGCGTTTAGTTCCTAACCAAGAATTATCATTGGAGTTTGCTTAAACTCTTAGTTGGTTTTGATTCTATCCTGTTAGGCTTCTAGGCGTTATAATTACCATCCACCATATTCGTTATTCACGTTGTACATTTGAATCACTGGTTCACTAGCGTCTGCTGCGCACATGACAACTGTAGGGCTTAGTTGCCCCATTTTCATTCTTACTGTATTGTACACCCCCAATATCACCTTTATCTTGGTAAATGGTTTCTCAACCATGTGGGTATCTTTTACGTTAGCGAATTCGGTGAGTTATAAACTTTCTATCCACTTCCTAACAATTTACTTTGTATACAGCTATGTATTTCACAATGATTGACTGTTCCCTTCCGACTTACTGTCGGTTGAGATTGAGCTACTACCTAGTGTGTAGTGCTCTCTCAGCTATTTACAACATTTGGGGTATATTCCATACCGATATTTGGCAGTAGTGCTACTGTAGTCACTTACTGTTAATCATGTCACTTACTGTACAAGTACTTTTTTTATGTGCGGCCTTGCATTTCCTATGCATCGGCCATTATAACATTATTGCTCCACAATTAACATGTTTCAATTCCTAGCTATCTCATTCGATCATTACTGCACAAGTGCAATACCAAAACACCAGTCATACAAGTGCAGAGGTGTAAACTCTTGACAGTAAATCTCTTATGCGATTCGCCATGGAATTCACACTGAGTTCCTCATCACATAGTACCTACCACTGGCTTATTATGCCCAGTTTTTAACATCACTTATCTTGCATCTCCACTGAGTTTTAACTCATAACTGGTCTTATCTGTTACATTATCGTTTAACAACATTTATACTACGGTCGCTTGTTGCGCACCGTGCTCTTACTCCCTGTATAACATCAGCTTATCGTATCTACTGTCACCCTCAACTTCCACACATAAACTTACATTATTCACATTATGGTTCATCCCTCATTTGGATGACTACTGAATGCTCCTTGAGCATCGATCATTCGAGTCACAAGCCGGCGTTATTCAGCCAGGTGCTTCACTTTAACACACATACTACTAAGCTAATTGCTCTCTTTCAATAATAACGTTGTCCATCCTTAACATATTTCTTGAACTTGATTTACATAACTACCGCTCCTGCGGTCTCACAATATCGAGAGGTATCCCCACTCTTAATGCAGTGGTTCGTTTACCACTCTATTTACTTGTATTACATAAACTTCTATAATTAACTCAAATTTTCATAGCATATCTTGCTTATGGCTTATAAGCCTTGCTGCCTTGAGCTCCATGACAAGGTCGTTGCATTCCGTTTCCTTTCATGGAATGCCCCTTAGGATTGTCAGTCTGTTCCCTGACAACTTATGTCTAAACTGGGTGTTAGTTTCAACCCTTGTGTTTCTATCGTGCATTTCGTTCAACAATTGTTGATGCGAACACCCCTCAAGGATTGCTCCTGGGTGTTGTTACGTTATGCCTTACATTTGTTTCACACTTATTGGTACATTCCATTAGCCACGCCGTTTGCGTTCTTAAATGGCTTATTATCTCCTTTTGTGAAGATCAACATTTCCTAGTAGTGTAAGTACTCATTCTGGGAGTTTCATCCCGTTCATTGCACATTAATGTGTCCACATTAGGCATCTGCTTGCCATGTACAGGCTGGGTCACCGTTCCAGCTATCATGTTTATTCCTCGGAATTCTTAAGACATGTGTGATGTCTTTATATAACAGTTAGTGCACTTCGCACCTCTTGACTCTTAAACATATCCTTGAAATGAATTCACTAGTTCCTTTAGTCTAGTTATCTTAACTGGGTTCCTCTACTTCAACCATTCATGGTAATCCTTAGCTGTTGTTTGACTTATACTGCTGACCGTAGAACGGAGTCGACTACTTCCCGTGTTTCGGACTCTACTTGTATACATATGTGGGGTACCATACTGATACATTACTACTTACCCAACTAACCCTTAAGTAGGTCTGTCAGGCCCCAAGCTCCTATCGGAGTGCGGTCGTCCCACAATTCAGTTGGTACACTCGTAGTGTCCGTCACACGCCTAGGTGAAGCATTCTGTTGTCAACTCCCTTATATTGTCCCGTGACAATATTCATTCCTTGCTTCCCGAACTTAATCGAGGGAAAGTTTACCCATTGTTGTATCCTTGTCAACTGTCCTTGGTTTTACTGGCTTGGTTTAAAAGAAGGTTAGAAAGAAGTGTTGGTTTGAAAGAACATCTGGTTTTGAAAAGAAAAGGGGGTTTGAATAAATTTTGGGTTTTAAAAGAAAATTTTCATGGTTTCACAACATCTTCTTACCTTAACCAAGTCTAGCTCCTTGCTGACTGGTGTACTTACAATTACAGAGGTTAGGCTAACAGGCCCTTCCACTGTTATGACGATCACACTTAACTTTCTAGTACTTTACTAAGTACTTGTAGTGGTTATAAATTTCCCGAACAGCCCTGTTATAGCTGCACTTGCTATGGCAAGTGCGCCATGCTAACTGGCTATCGGTTTAGCACTTACCGGTTGTGGTATTGTTTTTACCCATACTGTCATCAGTGGCCTTGTTGGCCCTCACTTGATCTTACAGTCTTGATAATAACTCTTCTAGGTGACTTCTTACTGTCTTCACATGACGATCATCAACTAGGGTGTTTCCCATTCTGGGACCCCTTTTCTTAACATCGTATTCTCTTTGTAGCCCGTTCCCCGTGTTTGGGCACTACGTTGTAGTTCCCTTGTCGGTTGGTATAACCGTTGGTGTATTATTTATCAACTGTGGTCCCGTAGACACTCGTCTCGGTTTTACTAATCCACTTCTTGCCTGTTGCACGGTTGGTGCGTTGCAAGCTGGTTATTCTCGACTGCTCTGCATGTCGACCCAGGTTTCCGGAAATTCTATTCTCTTATACACAAAATCCTTCATTCTTCGCTATTTAATGATGTTAACACATTGTTTAGATGGGACCGTCTCCGGGATTCTCAGTTTTCAGGATCTACCGTATGACAGGTTTCCGTACCCTTAGAGGTATATCAATAACAGCCAGATCGGGTATTCCCGAGTATGAGAGGACTTCATCTCTGGCGTTGTTTCCCAAGTTTATAAACAGGGACTGTGGAGGGTGGGATGGAGATTGTAGGTTCCCAGTACACACTGGTAATTCCTATCTAGCGTATCTCTCACGCTATCACTCAACCCTTAACCCCAAAGTACTTAAATCCTAACTTGGTACTTCCTAAGCTCGGTAATTCAGTCATCAGAGCGATACTTCGCTCTGATACCACTTTTTGTAAACACCCCATCCAACATTAACACACTTACAATAAACTGCAGCGGAAAAAAACACTCATCACATTACTTAACTCGTTGGTGTTACACGCCGTTAGCCACCCACGTGGCTAACAAGGCTAATACACATACATTGTACCGGTCTGATGGGATAAATTCCCGAGCGACTACACATTACTATCCCTTTCCATTAACAACAACAACAACGTACACCTTCCAACTATACCGAGTATTTATAAACTGATGCCGACAACAATTTCGGTCTTACTACACCTACTGTGTATATACACTTAAATGTTTACCCATGTATAATGTCTACCCCGTCCTACTCTCGGACGGCTTCCAGCTCTCTGTGTACCTGAAATAGGAAAAGAAGAGAAAGGGTGGCCCCTAAGGGGCTCAACACCTTTGCTGGTATGGTAATCCCCAGCCCACATGCTACCGGGCCACGCACAACTAATTGTCTCTTAGCATGCGGTTGATTATATTTAAATCATGCATGTAACAGTAAACACAACACACTTAACATTTCGCCTCAATGGGCTCAACATCGGATAATACATCCTTACTTAATAAGTCACTCAAGGTATGCAATATCCCTAGAGTGTTCCTCCTCTAATGGAGCTACTTCCTTAACAAGACACTTACCCTTAAATCGGGTTAACCTTAGACGCCTCTTTTCTCAAACTGGGATTCATATCCATGATCCACACACTCCACATTTTACAACATATAACATACACTACATAACAACACTTAACAACACCTTGCACGTTTCCACGTGCACAACATAACACCGCAATAGATATGGCATCACAACAAAGATACATAACATAACGGGAATGGTCCTCTTAGGAACCGACCCAAACATTGTTAATACACTGGTGAGCCTAGAGAATGTTGCCAGTCTCATGATAAGCTCGTTACATAACTCGTTACCGTCTTGTTAAATGAACGGTTAACTTAACACAAGGTGTCTCGGATATAGTGATCCAAGCACACCGAAACAAACATAACAATAGTATGCCCCTGTGGCCCGACGTGAGTCAGTAATAGCCTTGGTTAAGCTAAAGGGAAGGTTGGGAACCAAATTGGAAAACAGCCATAACATACGGAGAGGATCGAACCTGCTATGACAACGACCCCCATACTCACACGCGTGGCCGGAACAGACCGGACTCCTCACTCCCCCGTTAGCACTTGTTAGAAGTTCAACTTTGAACTTTATTAAACAATCACAAACATTGGGTTAAGTCTTGTTAGTCATACACAAGGGAAGAGAGAGTCATACATTCACAACAAACATCACACACAAACATCACATAACCAACTCACGCATAGCTGTGTGTTAGAACGTTCCTTAAGTCGGAAACGTTGTTACCGGATACCGTTCTCCTACGTTTACCTAATAGTGGTTAACTAGCCCTTCAAGCGCATTCGAGGTTACCGGTATCGGCACGAAAACATACAATAACAATAACGACTGTAAACTCGTTTCATGATTTATCTCATAACGTGGCAAACATACAGAAAACACATTGGCATACAAGCCGGTGTAATCCGGTAGGACACAGGTTGCAAGAAAACCATACCTGTCACCGGAGTCCACTTTACCACGTCCACTTATGTTCCTCGAGCGATTCTCGAACACTGTTAACATCACGTGTGTTTTTATGAACATCGGGTTTGCTTGATTATTTAATGTCTAATGCTTAACTTTCCCCGTTAACTTAGTTACTAACTTTACATTTTACTTGTTTTACTTTTACATTTTGATACAACTTTTCACCCACTTAATTGCCATTTAAAACTCACCTAACATGTCCTTAAAACCCTATACATCATTACCTATCAACCCATCATTACATATCATTTCATAACCTTAAACCATGTGTTTGGTCCGACCGGAACTTACCCCAAGTCCGTCGATTCCAGAACACATTTCCGTCAAAATTTTCTACTCCGACCGACCTTGTAAGTCCGGTCCCATGTCCGGCCCTCCATTCCAGAAACTAATTCCCACAGGGTAAACTGGGCCCGACCGAACTTGCAAGTCCGGTCGCAAGTCCGGTCTGCCCCAGATCTTTGTTTTCCTTTTTACATTCAACTCCAAACTTCACCCCATATATCCTAGTTATACCCTAACCTCATTTGGGCACTTCAACACACCTTTATCCATGTGCTAAACTCTTTAAATCACTCACCAAAACCATTTTATCATTCACAAACTTCTTACAAAGTTCCTAGCACTTGGGATGTTTTCTCCTTTTATGATTTATAAGTGGTAGTTCACCAATAATGACCACTACACCAAGGTGTTTCCTCTACACCTTAACATCATCTCTCAAACTTCTTTTCTTACTAACTAAATCTCCTTTTTCACATGTTACCTAATCATCACTTATTCCTTGGACATCAACATTACCTAAACCTTAAACAAACTCCTCCAAGACTTAAATACATCCTCAAAACACACATTGAATTCCTAGAACTTCCAAGATAACACCTAAATCCTTGCATCACTCTAAATCACCTTAATACATGTTTTCTTCTCAAGTAACATTTATTCACCTTTAACACTTCCTAGTTCACCAAAACTCACTTAAAACACTTAGAACTTCTTACACATTTCCCAAATTTGGCCATAGCTTCTCTTGTATATACTCACATCCAAACACTTAGGTTTTTACCTTATTTCATTCAAAACACCTAAAATCCATCAAACACATTTTATACACAAACTTCACACATTTAGCACTACATCACAATATAGTGCATAACTTAAATTGCTTGGCACTTAGGCCCTTAAATAACATGGCTCTTAGGCCCTTAAATTGCATAACCTTAAACACTGAATTTCCCACATAAGTAATGCCTTTGACCTGCAAATACATACACCAATACATATGTTCTTTTACTAGTCTCCTTGAGAACACTTTACTAGGTCATTCACCATTTGCTCTTTAGGTAGTTTTAACAAGCATTATAACTTATTTCTCCTAAGGCATTAAACCACATTAAGATAGCATATTTACCTCTTTTCCTCCCAAATTTCTTTCTTGTTTCCTTACAAAAACCGGTAAGGCATTTGGTTCCTTGCCAACTACTAAACATTATACAAACAACATATGAGTATTCAAGCTTTAAGCTCCATCTCATTGTAAACCCTAGGTTTACATTATTTCAAAACATTATGTAGTTTTTTAACCTTAATCTTTGAAGGGTTTGAATATCTATGAAGAGAGGACTCCACCTAGTCCTTGAAAGATTCAATGGAGCTAGAACAAAGCAACACAAGGAGCTCCATCAATGAATATTTTCGGTCACACACAAAACTGGAGGAAACTTGATTTTTCTTTGAGATTCCTTACCTAGGAGCAAAGGAGATCAATAATATTGGAAAGACAAGCTCAAGCTCCATCAATGTGGAACTCCATGGCACCGAAATGGTGATCTTGAAATTTTGAGAAGATAGGAATGACTTGAGAGGAAGAGAATGGTGGTGTTTGTTTTTGATTTGGTTAAGTGAGCTAGGTTTTACAAGAGTTTCAAGGTGGACTTCCATGGTGGTGGTATGAACGTGAGAGAACAGCAAGAAGAGAGGTTGAAGAGTGGAGCCGTGTGAAATGAAGAAAGGAATGAGAGAATGAGATAAGTTTTGCTTTTTAGAAGATTTTTACTTAAAAAGCAAATAGTAACTATATTAGTCATCTTTATTTCTTTAACAAGTTAACAAGTGAGTGGTGAGTCACCACACCTTAAAAACCGGCCCCCTTTATTAATAAGGGTATTATCTTTGTTGGTCAATTTAATTACTTATAACATTATATGTTACAAACTAGCTTATAAAAATCACTATTCACAAACAAGGCACATGAAGTGAAATTTTTGATTTCCCATTGATATAGACTTCCAAATGTGATACTATATAGTACACATGTATATTTAAGAGTAATGATGGACATTTAGCCACTCAAACTCATTTACAAGACAATTTTTCAAAAACGTGCTTTAAGACTCCTTAAAGCACATTTGTGTTTTAACTTGTTTTCAAGCTTGGTTTTCTTTAGTAATTGATTTAATATGTTCATTAACATATAAGGTATAGGTATGACCATTAGGTCTTATACAATTCATCCCAAGCTTAGAGCACATTTTTGCTCATATTGACTTTAAGGTATTTTCTTGTGTTTTATTTGGTTTAACTGCCCACCAAGGTTTCCTAAGGACTTATTTAGCCTTATTAAATCATAATTGAATATTATTAAGTCTTGGTAGGCTCTTTGGGTCCTAACCAAGTTCACTCATAGCTTAGAGCATGTTTTTGCTCAAACTGTGTCTTAATGCTTTATTGCATTTACTATGGTCTAAATTGTTCACTGATGTTACTAAGGCACTTTTTAGCCTTTACATACCATAGTTTGATATTTAAACCACATATCAAGGTTTGGGGTATTTCAATCTACCCCCCTTAAAAGAACTTCGTCCTCGAAGTTCACACTTTCCACACATCATTAGATTTGAACACAGGAATCACTTGGAAATAAACTTCCATAACCAAACACACTTTACATCACAACCTCGGACTTAATGGTCCGGGCAACACATTCACATCCACACATAACATAACATATCCACATGATAACCTCGGACTCTTTGGTCTGGGTATCTTAACAACACTTACACCTACATAACAACCCCTTGGACTCACTGGTCTCGGGTAACATCACAACATTTGGACACATAGGTCTCCATAACATAACAGTCTTCAGACACCTAGGTCTATGTAACACAACACATTTAGACTCATAGGTCTCAATAGCATACACTTTAGGAGATCAAAGTCAAAATAACATTTATCACACATACCAAACAATATGTCATAGCATGTATTGCAATCAAAAATATCTTTGGTATACACTGTGATCCCGCAGAACCCGGTCGCGATGGACACCTTCCGTCCCCGTGCCTTTGGGAGATCAAAACAATCACTTAAATTTAAAATTTCCTTGTGAGGTTAAGTAAGAGAACTTTAATTATGTAAAGTATCTATCAATGTTTTATAAATACCAACTGAAAATCCTTTTGAAAACACACACAACTCCAAGTCCAACTTAAGCTCTTTGCTTCTTTTCTTAGCGTGGTTATTTGTGACCACTTATAGGGAGTTTCAAGAGTCATCCAACCCTGATGTGATCAGCATCAGTGTTGAACTATCCTTCCACCCCAATTTGTGTTCGGCTTCCCTTGATCATGTTGTTTTCCAACACCACAAGCATTACAAAATTCCCTCTGCCATGTTACATCAACAGACAATTTATTCTCTTGTAACATTCTAGTAGTAATAATTCTAAAAGGATGCCCTAGGCGTTGGTGTCAGACATCATAGAAGGTTTTGGTGCCATGAAGTAGCTTAGCAGATTCGCAACTGATGTGTTTTGGGGAGGGGGATGATAAACTCCATCTCTAACCAACCCTTGAAGAAGTGTCTCCCTTGTTTGAAGATCCTTTAACAAGAAATAAGTGGCATAGAATTCAAAATAAACTCCATTGTCTGTACAAAACTGACTAACAGAGATGAGATGTTTGTTTGGATCTGGTGTATGGTATATTGTGGACAATTGAAAATCATCAGAGGGATAAGAAAGAGAACATGATCCTTGGTGAGATATAGACAGAGAGGAATCATCTCTTAAACTGCTTGTGTCACTGCCTAGATAGTCATTTTACCCTACGTTCAACCAAGAGAAATCCCCAGAAAGTTGTGAGTGGTTACTATGTTAGGCATCTACTCAGAGGCAGTAAACCTTCCAATAGAATTAGTAGCAAATGAGGTAAGAGGGTTAACCTGATAGGTTTGATTAAAGCGGTAATAGCAAGCAGCTGCCACATGCCCCTTTTTCAGGCAAATCTGACAACTAGGTTTATTGTCTGGTTGGCAACTGAAATAAGTGGATCCTCTCCCACCATTTCCTTTTCCTGAATTACTACCACGGCCCCTTCCATATCTACCTCTTACAGAGTTATTCTTGTTTATGTCTCTATTTCCACCATTTGCTTTTGTGGCATTTAAAGAGAGGGACGAGGGAGTCATTTTCATTTCCTCTTCTAATTATTGGTAAGTGATTTAAATCAGTACTTTAATTCCTTTATCATCCCACTTCCTCTATCACGATCTCATTAGCGCTCCGCTTACCAAAATTGTCAGCACGCTCTTCTCTCTTTTCTCTCTCTCAAGCGCTTTGCTCCTTCTCGATTTGCTGAGTGTTGTTGTCTTTGGATTCCGCAACTGAATTGCTATTGTGGATTTCTCTTCGTTGTGAATTCCTGTTCAGTTTAAGGTATAGCATTCAGCCTACTTCCCTTCAATTCTGTAATTTCTGAGAACTTTCTCCGTTCTAAATTGTTACTTAACAATCTGATTGTGAATCAGTGTTGGTTTCCCCGCGTTCTCTGTCGGTCCCCCTCTGTTGGTCTCTACAACGATCTCGGTTGTCAAAATTAGGTGAGTAATATATTTACGCTGTTGCGGTTCCTAATTTGGGGAATTTTGGTAAGTTCCTGATTTTGGGGTGCGTCTCTACATTTATGGTAATTCAGTAACTACAGTCTACATTCCGGATTCCGTTCGTTGGCTGGATTCCGTTCATTGGCTGGTTTCTACTTCAGACTTGGGAACATTTCTGCTAATTAATCGAGGTAGGTGGTTAATGGATTCGATTAGTGTGTTCACCCTTGGGTAGTTTATAATCTAGGGTTTAAGTTGGTTAAATTACTCTGTGTTTGTGCTGGATTCTACCTGATTCAATCTGGTTTCATTTGGCTAAAACCTCCAAGGTTATTTTTCTGCAAATACTGAGTTTTTTGTTGTAATTTGGTGATTTGTGATACCTCTGTTCATGTCTGTTTTGTTCTGGAACTTCTTATTTTTGACGCGGCCGAACGGACATACCTGTTTTGCCTCTATAATTCTGTGTTTTTAAATGTGTCTGAACTTCTGTTTGAATATGTAAGTTCGGACGGGGTGCGAGGACGAGTTTGGCATATAAGTCTCGGGCTGTGTCCGAACTTATATGCCCGGACACAAGTTCGGACACCCCTTCTGCTTTTCTCCTAATTTTAGTTTGACTTGTGTCCGAACAATGATGTTCGGACACAAGTTCAGACTTCACCACGTATTTCTTTTCAGAACTTGTTCGAACTTCGATGTCTGGACATCTCTAGTTTCCAACTCTCGGCATGTGTCCGAACATTGATGTTCGGATACATGTTTGGACATGTGGATTTCTGTGTCTTCTGAGTCTTGACTTGTGTCCGAACATTGACGTTCGGACACATATTCAGACACAATGTTCGGACACATGTTCGGACATACCATCTGTTTTGCCAAAGATTGCTCGTTTGAACTCCGTTTTGACTTCTGTTTGCGGGGTTGTATTCCCCTAAGGATGATTATGCTTTGTAATCACTTTTTGGTTCTAATTATGCACTTATGCTTATTATGCTTTAAGCTTCTGTTTTGGGACCTAGTTATCTCTGTGTCTGAGTCGTGGATGGCTGGGTCTAGCTATCCCGTAGCGCGCTGCATAGGACGTCCTTCTGTTAATTTCCACGGGTGTCTCCCCCGTTCTGTTTACGAGTGAGGTTTCCTCGTTTGTTCACGGATTGTATCTGTTCTTTCTTTATGCTTTGATATCTAGTGTCCCGCTCTATTTGTGATTCCGCTTTGCTCTGGATTCTGTTTTGGTCCCAACAAGTTAGGCTTCTGCATCTGATGTTTGCTTTGGGAGATATTTTCTTTCCTTTCTGTTTAACTCCTGATTTATAAGATTATCTTCAAATGTTTTGAGCATGCTGGTTGATGAAGTTAGTCATCTACTGGGCATAGTTGTGTGCTCACTCCCCTACATTACTAACATTGCAGAATGATCAGCGAGGATCACTTTCTTTGACTCTCTAGAGCTTAGCTTGTAGCTCATACATTTTGTAGATACATTCACGTTTTAGCCATTTGTAGCCTTCGGGCCATGATATTTTATTTCTGGTTTCTAACTTATGATTCGAGAATTTCGTATTGACGTTAGGATTACCTCGTCATTCTTTGATTATACTTTATATATAAGTATTACTTTGGGCCTTTATTGCGAACGTTAGTTTAGAGCCTTACATTATTAGGTAGTAATATGCGACATGTGATGTCCCTAACTCCTAGGCCAGTGTTGGGGTCGTTACACTTCGGGAAGAACATTCACTACTTACTAATAGACTATAACTAACAAAAGATGAACATGCAGAAAAATTATTTTGACAAAAGACATAAGACAGAGAATCTTAGAGGAGTAGGGGAGGAGAGGGAAGAGAAAGAAATCACCAAAAAAATTCAGCCATACTACCAGTAGATCAATAGAAAACGGTTAGAACTACTAGACAAAGATTATCATAGAAACGGAAGTAAAATGGAGCTACATGTAGGGATGGTGTAGACACCAAAAATTCTCACCCCATAAAGCAAATTCTGAAATAATAAATAAAATAAGAGGGGTCATCGCCTTTCTTTTTTCAAAATGTATTAATGTGTGAAAACGAAACCATCATTCTATAATTTTTTCAAAGCATTCCACAAAACACAATCTTTCAAAAAAATGAATTTACAAAATAAACCGATTTCAAAAATACCATTTTCATACTAATTCTTTTGTTTTAGTTTCATTTTAACGAAATTCTTTTATAGTTTCTACCTCATTCAAGCGATCATAATTTTTCTAACAAATTATTTCATTTTCATCTATCAAACCTGCTTATATTTAAAAAGTTGCAAAATTATAACAAGATAGTAATTGTAGTTTAGTAGTAGTAATAAGTTCTCCCATGTAAGAGGTCTCAAGTTCAAGTCATGGTAGTTGCATTTTTTTATCTCTTTTGGACCTTGTTTTTAACTAGCCTTGTCCTTTTGCACTATAAATAGACTAATAACACAGAACCCTAGGGAGGAGGACATTCACACCATTCCCAACAAGTAGCCGACACCTGCACCTTCTTCTCGACATTCATCTTCTTCTCGGTTTATTTTCATCTTCGTCCGCCTCCATCCCTCTTGATCTCAAAAAACCTTAGAAATCCTTGCCACCAACTTCACCCTCGGTCCTCCCCTATAAAACTCAGCCTTCATTTTGCATTTGAAACTCCAGAAAACACACTCCATTCACCCACATCTCACCTTCCACAAAGGCCTCGAAATCTCCAAGTCCAAAAAAAGAACAGCCCTACATTTCGGCCATTTTTGTTCAATCACCCAACAACTTCGAATCGGGAGCATGAAATCTCACCCCCTCATCTTCCACACGCCGTATTCAAGGCCCAGCCAGTTTCCCCTCCCTCTCATTTTCTCTCTTCGTAAAAACCCTATCTCCCTCTTCGTAAAAACCCACTTCCACCACTACATTCTTCACGACAGTCAATTTTGTAACCCAAAAAAATTGTCGACCAACAAACTTGCTCTGCACCTCCATTTTCATCATCCAAACTGTCGAACAATTTTCTTCACGGTTATTTGCATCTCATACTGGCAACAATAACACACTAGCTCTGTGCTCTCAGTTCTTCTCACCGGCTCACCGTTCTTCTCACCGACGATAATTTTACTTCCCAGGCTGGCGAACATGAATATACAGACGCTGGCCTCTCTTCATCTCTCTCGACAGCCACCTAACTCCTCTCTCAATCACTCTCTTAATTCTCGATGAATTTTCAAACCAAACTGTTGTTTCTTCTACTAGTGATTGCCACCACCTCCCTTCATTCTTTCCTCTCAAGAAAACAAACAAAAAAAATTTGGATCCACCCTTGCTTCACTCTCGGTCGTCTCTCCTCATCGGTTCTCCCTTCAATCTTTATCTCAAAAAATTCGATTGGGCTTGAACCCTCCTTCATCCTCTCTCGTTCGTCCTTCGCCAGTGGTCAGAGGGAAAACTCTTCGAACGCTCTAGATATTCCGCCCTTGTTCAACCTAGAACATTGAGTTGGTCCCGTCTATTTTATCTTGGAGGTCTGCTTGAATGATTGCAAGGTAGTATTATTGCCCCTTTGCGCATCATACCTCTACATTCCGAAATTTTTTGCTTAATCTATTGATGTTCTTCTGAGTCGACAATTGTGATTTAGTCCAATTTTGTTTGATGACTTGTCGGCTGTTGAGATGAACAAATTTTTGTCTAGGCTGACCGGCTTTATCGGAAGCTGAGAAGCGAATTGATCCTTCGGTTTTACTTTTGGGTATGGTTAATTAGGTTGAATTCGGATGCATTTTTTGGCGCTTCTGATTTGGTATCCACTTCATGTGAATCGATTTGGTTTGGTCCTTTAGACAGTGGCAGCTTGTTTTCTTTTTAGCTAACAATCTCGAGTGTATCATGGTTGGATTGTCTCCTAATTTATCTCATCAATGTGGACTTTTTGTTTGGCTGGTGAGGTACATGTTTGGTGATAGACCAGTAGGGTTTTGGAATCAGGTTCACAAGTTTAACTAATGCTTAGGTTTAGCATCACCCCTCCATAGGTCTCAATATTTTGTCGGTTCATACATATTTCTTCGAGACCCACTTCTCACCATCTGTTGTTTTGGTCTCATTATTTGATGAGGTACTATAAGATTTTTGGATGAGCTCACAGATTATGAGATTGGCTCTTTTCTTTGGGCATCGGATACTTGGGTGTGACATTCCCCCATTGTGGGCTTCAACTTCTGTCGGTTTGCACATCCCTCGACTTCGGCACTTTATACTGTTGACCTATACGCGTTGGTTTTGTGCTATAAATCATGTTGTTTATGATCATATATCTGGCGGCTCTCAGCCATTTCTGTCCTTAGGGAATTGAGGCCCTTATCTGTTGTTTTGTCTTGAGCAAAGTGAACATGAAACAAAAATTACTCATTGTAATGCTTGTCAACTTTCATTCTTCTGATATGGGCTAGACCCTCGTACTTGTTAATACCACTTATTTTGGCTGTTGATATTTGGTCTGGTACGGGTGTGCTGTCCCTTGTGATCTGGACCAAATTTTATCTTACCACTTGTACTATTATTCAACTTGGCTATCTTATCACCTTCGGTCTCATGTTTTGATCGAGGTACAATCAAAATGAATGAGACTTGGGATGCACTTGTTTCACCCGGAGTTTGACGTTGCACTAAGCAAACCGGAGTCGCTGATTCGCTTTGGGCTTGACACTTCTCAAAAGGGAAATTCATCATTTCAACCTTTCTCAAATGCAATTCAGTTCTGATGGTTAATTTCCCCTTGCGCATTGATATCAGTTTGGAAATTGATTTGAGACTAGCATATACCTTGTCCCTTGAGCTTAGATATGAACATGAACTAAGTGATAGTTACCCAAATGTTATAAATTGTACGTAAATCACTCATTGGCTGGATGGTCCTTATTAAATTTTCATCTTAGAGGGAAATGATATAAACCCTTCTAGGTATGATCCCACATGACTCACAACCCCTATCTTTGATACTACACTTTGGTTGAGTTGTAATCTAAAATGATGAATTAATGTGAGTAGCAACCCCAATGCTTGATTCATCTTACAATCCTTAGCATTTGTTGGTAGCTTGAAACTCTTTTCTATGTTCTCGGTTGGGGTGTGGGAGATGATTAGCTTGCCCCCTTTCCTCCCATTGAGAGGGGTTGCCGTATGATCCTATTGCACACATCCCAACCTTCCTCTGTTCTCTTGACTGATGTATCCTGCCTCTCTTGGTTGTGTTCTTTGGCATGTACCTAATGCTCATGGAATGAGAAACTACTCTAAGACTAAGGAATGGGACTTTGGGCTTGGACTACTTGGGTCTCCACTTCCAACACGTGTAACAGTTGGTTCACTTCTTGTTGATGCTATCAGCTCAAGTGAGGCGGGGTCGATACGACCCCCCATAGCAGCTTTATGTTTAAAATTTTCTTTTGTATTTGTATCATTTTGTAATTCGTTTGTTGTTTTTACTTTCGTTTGTAGTCTTATAATGTTTCATTCTTGTGAATTCATCCCATGACTTTTTCATTATACTCTTGCTTGCAACCTTTGATTGACTATTGAAAGATAATAAATAGCATAAGATTAATAATTGGTTAGCAAACTATACAATAGAACTCATCTTGTTAGTTTTAACAGTTTTAGATTTGAACAACTCTAATTTGCTACCTAGATAACTTTCAAAATTCCATTCCATGTGTATATCACTTTAGACAGCTTCTGAAATTCTTTTTTTATGTGTACATGATTTATTCAGATAGCTCCCGAAATCCATGTTTATATGTATGTGATTTATTGGCTTAATATCTATGTTCACTTGTATATTGTTGAAATACCCCGAACTTAAATATGGTGATTAAATTATCACTAGTAGAAAAAGAGTCATTTTCGGCGGTTCTTTTGGGCCTTTTCTGCGGTTTTAAACCGCCGAATATTACACCGCCGAAAAAGGCCTTTCCAAATTTTCGGCGGTTATAAAACCGCCGAAAATAACAACCTTTTTCGGCGGTTCCAAACGACAAAACCGCCGAAAATAACGGCTGTCGCAGCTCAAAATGAGGTAAAAATAGACATTTTCGGCGGTTCTTACTAGGAACCGCCGAAAATGTCTATTTTTTTTTGGTTTTTTTCGTTTTAGTTTACAATCCCACATATGTCAACAAACCTGTAAAATATACAGATACAACATCCAGATATATCCAAACATCTCTCTACATCATATTGTAGAGGATGTCAATCACTCTTTGTAAGAGAATTGTCAAAAAATCAAAATAATGATGAAATGGTCACAAATGACCAACAACACATTTCAAATGGTCACAAATGACCATATACAAACCATTTCAAATGGTCACAAATGACCATATACATATACAACTACCAAGATATTCATTGTACTCAAACCGGTCATCTTTCACAATCTAACTAGCCATAAATTTCTAAACATTAATGTTCTAAATAACAATTCGATCGAAAAAACAAAGTGAAAATCAAACTAAATTCATACAGACAAACTCCGCCCAATCCTCCAACATAGCGTTGATCGTTTGTCTGTCGTATTCGCCAACACTAGGGAAAACCTTTTGAAAAACAAAACAATACAAAATGAGTTAATCATTAAACAAATACATTAAAATTAAAAATATATATATATGACTTCAACATACTTCTTCTAATTGATCTTGCATATCACCAAAAAGGGTGATTATGTCATGCATATATCTCATGACATAATACCCACACTCCGAACTCCCGGGTTGACGTGGACACTTAAACAGAGAAAAAAAAGGATTAATTACATAAGACATTTGTTCTATCAATGAAAAACAAGTGATGCATGTACCTTCACTGCAGTCCAGGGGACAGCACCTCTTATCCTTAGACCAAGCTGTGAAATCATAACACTTTGATATATACTGCACATTAAATGTCATAAATGTAATTAATAAAATTAGGATATCCATGCACAACAAAATTAAATTAAAAGAATTGAAATGCATAAAGAAGTGGTTTATAATGTACTTACAGGTTAAGGTGTGGCTTTATCTTGAGATTATTCGGTAATGAGTGCCGAAGCGGATCAAGATATAGTATACGTGCACGATCCAAACACAACACCAGTAGGACCCAATGACCACTATGTAATACCAAAACACTAACATGTCAGTATAATGTCAAAATCAACAAGTACAACATTTAATGGAATTAAAATGATAAACACAGTTATTACTTTTGATGGTAGGGCAGCAGGAGATATTTCTTTTCGCTGTGATGCTGTTAGTAATCGCACGCTGCAAGTAGACCTTACAACCTTGTACATCAGACGTCACAGCAGTGTATGACGTTCTCTCAGGACATAGAAATCCATACTTGGTAAGTGAAAAAGTTTGCATTTTCTCATGCAAAAACCTATTCATTAATTAAAAGATATAGTAATTAACATTGTTTCAGGGCATCACTTTATAACTTAATTACCAAAAAAGACTAATACTTACAGAATGAATGAGTGGACAACAGTGATAGGCACCCAGTCAGATTTCAGGATGTCCTGCACGTCGTTGTCCACAAGTCGACTTCTAAAACTTCTTCATAGTGAAGGTCAGGTTCAAAGCTAAGAAGGATAGAATCTAGCAGCTGGGAAGTCACGGATACATCATGCAACACTTTCATGTTTGGCCCCAAGCGTGCATAATTGAATCATCCACCAAGTTTTCTTTGGGAACGACATTGGTGGATGCTCTGTATTCAGAAGATATAATCTTTGACTTCTTTTTTTCAGGAGACTTTGATTTCTCCTTTAATGCCTATTTGCAATCGACATACATTACTAATCATGAACTGAACATCCACACACTTATAATTTACTACAATAACTATATTAAAGGTTTGTATTGGGCGTACCTTCATACACTTCTGAATCAGGCGAACAGGCCATTGAAGAAATGCACCCTTTGCAGACCGAACCGTGCTGTACTCCTCCGTAGGTACAGGGAGTTCTAAATCAGGACACGTATAAATCGGTTCGTCCACAGACACTCTCCCGTGATACGGCTGTAATGGCATGCCATGGACCACGTCATTCGAGCGTGATGTGTACACTCTTCCTTCTGCAACATGTATATTTTGATTGTTGTACGGGAGCAAGAGGTTGCAGTTTATTGGATCCTACAATTTAATCAGATTAGTAGATGATTGAACTGATAAATATGTAATAAACGATATGACAAGTAATAAAACAGTTAAAGATATAAAAATTTACCTGTACTGCGTAAGGATACGGATCATTAGACTCGGTGCTTGTGTGCAGTCCAGCAGGATCAGAAGCAGGAGCATATGCATAAGAAGGATCAGAAGCAGGAGCATATGGCTGGGGTGCACCAGTCCCCTGACGCATTTCAGCAAAGATCTCATTCTTCCACTGTTCTTTGATGTTACTGAGGACACGTAAATGCTCATCATAAGAGATCATCTTCTCCTGACTACTACTTCCTTTCCTCGACCCGGGGTTTCCAAATACTTTTCTTATCCCTATGTTAACCCCCCCTAACCCCACTGCTCGGCCTGGATGATCTTTCTTTCCTAGAGCCCGAGACAGCTGGTCATCATGTCGATCAGGAGCCCAAGTCCCTTGGGTTACTTGCTCGTTCATTTCACCCTTTAGAAGTAAATGCATATAGGATTTATAATAAATTATAGGATTGTAATACTGAATTTGAAAAAAAAAGGATTAAACAAAAGTACTTACCATCTTATCAACAATTTCCTTCGTTTTCTCGAAGGGATACAGACGCTCTCCAGTTTTTGGGTCTTTCTTAGTGCGTGAAAGCTTCCAAAATGTACCCCGTTTCTGGTGGTCATCCAGAGTGCTCATATCCGATGGCAACTCCCCTTCTGCCACCCACTCAGGAACTCTTCTGTTAACCCCTTTAGCACCCAGCAAGTGACGATATTCATTCTTCTTCGCATTCGCTGACTGGGCCTCACGATACTCCTATTATCAAGTAAACATACAAACACGATGATGATTAAAAACATATACATATGTAAACTTATTTGTATGTATATACAATACTTAATTATTTAAGAGTTAGTATGTACCTTCGTCTCCATCTTCTTATCATAAAACTGCTGCCACTTCTCTTGGGTTATTGCTGTGTAGATCTCCCAAGGCTGGGTGTGCTCGTCGTCGCCGCTTAAGCTTCTTGGTGATGAACCATTTGACCAGATCATGCTTATGATCTGAAAATTTCTTGCGCATCATCGATTTGACCATGGTGTAGTACTCGCTTTCTGCAGGTATTCGATATCGTTTCTGCATATCATCATAAATGAAAAGGATGTTAGTTATGCATACTTATAAATCGTATCAATAAATACTGCAACTATTGTTTATTTACCTGTACGATCTCAAACATCTGCTTCTTCAATCCTTCGTCAACCTGAGGCCAGGGAGAGAGTGATATCACAATACTCTCGCACTATGATGCCCAGCTCAGTAGTGAAGTCTCCAGCCCATTCCCCAGTCGGCTGTAGATACTCATTAAACTGCAGCGGCTTCGACTCAATCTTTTTTGACTTCAGAGCTTTTGTAGGACCTCGAGGTTTTACGGTCCTGGTCTCTGGGATCTGTGACCCAGAAGGTCCAGCCTGTGTGTCTGCAGCTGGCACATCAGACACTATAATCTCGGCGGTGCCACTACCCCCCTCATCAGTTCGGGCCCGTGACGTGCGGCCCTTCCCTCCACGTGTTTGCCTCTTCCTCGGTCGGGCTGCGTCACACAGAATCTCGCCGACCGGGTCGTCCATATCATCCATTTAACTGTCTGCACAGATAAACAATATGATATTAATAACAAAACAAATAATATAAAAAATACGTAATCAGATATCATAAAAAATTAATATTTAATTACCTAACAAACAAACACATCATTTATGGTTTTTCGACCCATAGACCCTCATCATGATCAGACCTAGTATACACTACATCGTCTGGAATATCAACAATGTTGGTGGCAGGAACACTGTTAGAAAAGGGTGGTGTCTCATCAAATAATAATTCATCGTCATCAACATCTTGATCAACATTTGTGATCACAAATCTTTTCCCTGGTAAAACTACTGACCATCTGGAATCGATGGGATCTTCTATGTAAAATACTTGTTCACAGTCCTTGGGAAATATGAATGGATCTTGTATAGGACCAAGACTTGATAAATCAACCAAATTAAACCCATCATGAACCCGATAACCGTGTCTGTTATCCACCCACTTGCATTTGAAAATAACAAACTTTTGAAACTGATAATCAAGTTCCCAAATATCTTCAATACATCCATAATACAACCTCGGTTGAAATTGCTGAAGCTGGATCACCTCGGGTGTACTGAGTTGTTGCTGCTTCTACTTTCACCCCGCTATTCTGGTTTAAACATCTATCATCGAACACCTTGCGAGCGTATAGTTTATTTTCTAAAATTGCCCACATATTGTATTTCCAATCAAACCAATCAATCAATTACACTCCAGAATACATATATCAATCAACAATTACATATAAACAACAAATTAGGACCCAATTCAACAAAATTTCAAAAGTTTCGAATCGGAGAAAAACTAACCCCGATTCTCTGTTCGCGTTGGATTTTGGCAGCAGCAGACGGGGGGTAGCGGCGCGACTGGGGCGGCAAGAGGGCGGGGCGGTGACGGCGGCGTTAGGTGCGGCGGCGACCGAGGAAGAAGAGAGGGCGATTTGAGGGCGAGAGGTCGAGGAAGAAGAGAGGCAGCAGAGCTTTTCGATAATGTCGAGTCGGGGCGCTAGGGTATTAGAAATAAGCATCATTTTCGGCGGTTCCTATATACAACCGCCGAAAATAGCCAACTCAAAAGACCATTTTCGGCGGTTGTATATAGGAACCGCCGAAAATGAAATACCCCAAACCTTGATATGTGGTTTAAATATCAAATTATGTTATATAAAGGCTAAAAAGTGCCTTAGAAACATCAGTGAACAATTTAAACATAGTAAAGTGCAATAAAGCACTAAGACACAGTTTGAGCAAAAACATGCTCTAAGCTATGAGTGAACTTGGTTAGGACCCAAAGAGCCTACCAAGACTTGATAACATTTAATTATGATTTAATAAGGCTAAATAAGTCCTTAGGAAACTTTGGCAGACAATGAAACCAAACAAAACACAAGGTAATACCTTAAAGTCAATAAGAGCAAAAATGTGCTCTAAGCTTGGGATAAATTTGTATAAGACCTAATGGTCATACTTACACCTTATTTATATGTTAATGAACATATTAAATCAATTACTAAAGAAAACCAAGCTTGAAAACAAGTTAAAACACAAAATGTGCTTTAAGGAGTCTTAAAGCACGTTTTTGAAAAATTGTCTTGTAAATGAGTTTTGAATGGCTAAATGACCATCATTACTCTTTAATTAACATGTGTACTATATAGTATCACATTTGGGTGGCCATATTAGTGGGAAATCAAAAATTTCACTTCTATGTGCCTTGTATTTGTGAATAGTAATTTTACAAGCTAGTTTGTAACATATAATGTTAAGTAATTAAATGAGTCAATAAAGACTACATTACCCTTCTATTATAATGGTGGCCGGTTTTTTGTAGTAAGGTGAGTCACCACCATGTAAAATCAATTAAAGGAAGGAAGGAAAAGAAAGTAAAAAGAAGAAAGTTACTTTAGTACATAAATATCTCCAAAAGCAAGTGTTATCTTCATTCTTTCATTTCTTCCTTCATTTCCCACGATGGTCTTCTTCTTCCTCCTCTCTCCATCGGTTTCCAACAGCCCACACTCATTCTTCATCTTCCTTCACTTGTAACTTGTGATTCCCTTGGCCAAATCAAATTCCAAGACCATATTGTCTTAGTTAGGTCAAGCTCTACACTTCCCTCTTTTCAAATCTTCAAGAACTCAATTTTGGTGCCATGAAGATTCACCATTGAAGGAGCTTGAGCTCATCTTTTCACATATTCTTGTTCTCCTTTGCTTCAAGGTAAGGAAACTCAAAGAAAAATCAAGTTTCCTTCATGTATTGTGTTGTCCGAAAATTCACCTCACCATGGTGTATTTATCTTGCTTGTTTTAGCTTCGTTTGGATCTTCCAAGGGCTAGGAGGAGTCCTCTCTTGAATACTTATTCAAGTTCTCTTCCAATTCCAAGGTAAACAGTACCTTAATGTGTTAAAAACATATGATTAACTAGGGTTTACAATGAGATTGAAGCTTAAAGCTTGAATACTCATTATGTTTGTTGTACAATGTATGAACTTGACAAGGAATCCAGTACCCCACCGGTTTGTAAGAAACAAGAAAGAATTTGTGAGGAAAAAAGGTAACAAACTATCTCAATGTATTTTTAAATGCCTTAGGAAAATGAGCTTGATTTCTTGATAAAATACCTAAGGAGCCAATGGTGAATGACCTAGTAAAGTGTTCTCAAGAGACTAGTAAGAACAATGTTTTTGGTGTATGTATTTGCAGGTCAAAGGCATTACTATGTGGGAAATTCAGTGGTTTAAGGTTATGCAATTTAAGGGCCTAAGAGCCATGTTATTTAAGGCCAAGTGCCAAGCAATTTAAGTTATGCCTATATTGTGTGTAGTGCTTAATGGTTGTGAAGTTGTGTATAAAGTGTGTTTGATGGATTTTAGGTGTTCTTGGATGAAATAGGTAAAACCCAAGTGTTTGGATGTGGGTATATACAGAGAAGCTATGGCCAAATTTTGGGAAAATGTTGAGAAGTTCTAAGTTGTTAATGGTTTTGGTGAACTAGGAAGTGTTATGGTGAATGAATATTACTTGAGAAAAAACATGGTGTAAAGGTGATTTAGAGTGATGCAAGGATTTAGGTGTTGTCTTGGAAGTTCTAGAAATTCAATGTGTGTTTTGAGATGTATTTAAGCCTTGGGGAAGTGTTTACGGTTTGGTAATGTTGATATTCAAGGAATAATGATGTTTGGTAAGTGTAAAAGGAGATTTAGTTAGTAAGAAAGAGTTGAGGGATGATGATAAGGTGTAGAGGATAACACCTTGGTATTTGGTCATTATAGGTTAAGGCCACCTAGAAATCATAAGGAGAAAATTGTAAGTGTTAGGAATTTTTGTGGAGATATAAGTAAAGGTTAAGGAATTAGGAAAAAATAGTTTTGTGAGTGTTTAAGAATATCTTAAGGGTGTGTTTGAAGTGCCAAATGATGTTAGAAACATTAAGAGGCCTTAGGAGAAGTTTGGTGAAGATTGACAAAGTTGGGTAAGTTTAGGAGGCGACCGACCCAGGGGCCGACCCAGTTTGTGGGTCGGTCGAGCTCTGTTAAAATGTTAGGGAAGTGTCGGTAATGGACCGACCAAGGTTGGGTCGACATGGGGTCGGTCGGTCAGTTTCAAAGGAAGGAAAATGTTCGCACATGGACCGACCCAAATGGTGGGTCGGACGTGGGTCGGACGGGCATGTTAATAAGGAAGTAAAGGGTCTGTAATGGAACCGACCCAGATGTTGGTCGGTCGGTGGGTCGGTCCGGACCAAAAACATGGATTTAAGTTATGAAATGATACGTTATGATGGGGATTGGTAGGTAATGATGTTATAAGAATGCTGAGGACATGTTAGGTGTTTTAAATGGCAAATATTGGGTGAAAGGTTTGTAATTAAATGTGAAAGTAAAACAAGTTAAAATGTAAAGTTATTTAACCAAGTTAAGGGGAAAGTTATAAGCGTTAGACTTTAAACAAACATGTTACCCCCAATGTTAATACAACACATGTGATGTTAACATGGTTCGAGAATTACTCGAGGACATAAATGGACAGGATAAGTGGACTCCGGTGACAGGTATGGTTTTCTGCAACCTGTGTCCTAACGGATTACACCGGCTTGTATGCCAATGTGTTTTTCTGTATGTTTGCCACGTTATGATCTAACCATGAAACGAGTTTACAGTCATTATTGTTATTGTATGTTTACGTGCCGATACCGGTACCTCTAATGCGCTTGAAGGGCTAGTTAACCACTATTAGGTAAACGTAAGAGAACGGTATCCGTAATAACGTTTCCGACCTAAGGAACTTTCTAACCACTGCTATGCGTGAGTTGATATGTAATGTTTGTGCGTGGTGTTTGTATGTGAAGGTATGACTCTCTTTCCCTTGTGTATGTCTGACTAGACTAACTCAATGTTTGTGATTGTTTAATAAGTTCAAAGAAACTTCTAATAAGTGCTAACGGGGGAATGAGGAGTCCGGTCTGTTCCGCCACGCGTGTGAGTATGGGGGTCGTTGTCATATCAGTTCGATCCTCTCTGTATGTTATGGTTGTTTTCCAATTTGGTTCCAACCTTCCCTTTAGCTTAACCAGGCTATTACTGACTCACTCGGGCCACAGGGGCATACTATTTGTTATGTTTGTTTCGGTGTGCTTGGATCACTATATCCGAGACACCTTGTGTTAAGTTTAACCGTCCATTACGAGACGGTAACGAGTTATGTAACGAGCTTATCATGAGACTGGCAACATCTCTAGGCTCACCAGTATGTTGGTGATGTTTGGGTCGGTTCCTAAGAGAACCATTCCCGTTGTATTATGTGTTTGTTTGTGATGCATACTTATTGCGGTGTTATGTTGTGCACATGGAAACGGCAAGTGTTGTTAAGTGTTGTTACGTAGTGTATTAATGTTGTAAAATGTGAAGTGTGTGGATCATGGAAATGATTCCAAGTTTTTGATAAGAGGCATTTAAGGATAACCCGATTTAGGGTATGTGTCGTCTATTAAGGAGTAGCTCCGTTGGAGGAGAAACACTCTAGGATGATGAATACCATGGGTGATTTATTAAGTAGGATGTATTATCCGATTGTTGAGCCCATTGAGGCGAAATTTTAATGTTGTGTTTGTTGTTACATGTATATTTAAATATAATCAACTGCATGTTAAGACGACAAGTAGTTGTGCGTGGCCCGATAGCATTGGGCTGCGGGATTACCATACCAGCAAAGGTGCTGAGCCCTTGGGGCCACCCCTTTCTCTTCTTTTCCTATTTCAGGTACGAAGTGCTGGAAGCCGTTCGAGAGTAGACGGGTAGTCATTGTACATGGGTATTTTATTTAAGTGTGTATATACAGTAGGTGTAGTGACCGATATTGTTGTCGGCACCAGTTTATAAATACTCGGTATAGTTGATAAGGTGTATGTTGTTGTTGTCGTTAATGGAAAAGGGATAATAATGTATAGTTGCTCGGAATTTAGCCCATCAGACCGGTACAATGTGTATGTATTAGCCTTGTTAGCCACGTGGGTGGATAACGGCGTGTAACACCAACAAGTTAAGTAATGTGATGAGGTGTTCTTCCGCTGCAGTTGTTGTAAGTATGTAAATGTGGATGGGTGTTACAAAAAGTGTATCAGAGCGAAGTATCGCTCTGAAGACTGAATTACCGAGCTTAGGAAGTACCGAGTTAGGATTTAGTGCTTTGGGTTAAGGGTTGTGTGATAGCGTGAGAGATACGCTAGATAGGAATTACCAGTGTGTACTGGAAACCTACAATATCCTTCCCACCCTCCACAATCCCTGTTTATAACTTGGGAAAGAACGCCAGAGAGATGGAAGTCCTCTCTTACTCGGGAATACCCGATCTGGCTGTTATTAAATACCTTTAGGGTACGGAGAACCTGTCATACGGTAGATCCCGAAAACTGGGAATCCCGGAGACGGTCTCCATCTGAACAATGTTAACCGCATTTAATAGCGAAGAATGAAGGATTTGTGTATTAGAGAATAGAATTTCCGGCAACCTGGGTCGACATGCAGAGCAGTCGAGAATAACCAGCTTGCAACGCACCTACCGTGCAACAGGCAAGAAATGGATTAATAACACCCGAGACAAGTGTCTACGGAACCACAGTTGATAAATAAAACACCAACGGTATACCAACCGACAAAGGAACACAACGTAGTACCCAAACAAGAGACAAGTCTCAGTAACCACGACAAGTGCGTGGAACGGGCTATAAAGAGAATACAATACTAAGATAAAGGGGTCTCCCAGAATGGGAAACACCCTAGTTGATGACGTCATATGAAGACAGTAGGATCAGTGAGGGCCAACAAGGCCACTGATGAATATGGGTAAAAACAATACCACAACCGGTATGTGTTAAACTGATAGCCAGTTAGCATGGCGCACTTGCCATACAAGTGCTGCTATAATAGGGCTGTTCGGGAAATATAACCACTATGAAGTACTGGAAAGTACAATAAAGTTAAATGTGATTGTCATAACAGTGGAAGGGCCTGTTAGCCTAACCTCTGTAATTGTAAGTACACCAGTCAGCAAGAAGCTAGACTTGGTTAAGGTAAGAAGATGTTGTGAACCATGAAAACTTTTCTCAACCCAGATTATTCAAACCCTTTTCTTTTCAAAACCAGATTTTCTTTCAAACCAACACTTCTTTCCAACCTTCTTTTAAACCAAACCAGTAAAACCAAGACAGTTGATAAGGATACAACAATGGATAAACTTTCCCTCGATTAAGTTCGGGAAGTAAGGAATGAATATTGTCACGGACAATATAAGGGAGTTGACAACAGAATACTTCACCTAGGCGTGTGACGGACACTACAAGTGTACCAACTGTGTTGTGGGACGACCGCACTCCGATAGGAGCATGTGGGCCTGACAAACCTACTTATGGGTTAGTTGGGTAAGTAGCAATGTATCAGTAAGATACCCCATATATGTATACGAGTAGAGTCCGAAACACGGGAAGTAGTCGACTCCGTCTACGGTCAGCAGTATAAATCAAACGAGAGCTAAGGATTACAAGGAATAGTCGAAGTTAAGGAATTCAGTTAAGTTAGCAAGACTAAAAGGATTAGTGAACTCCTTTCAAGGAAATGTTTAAGAGTTAGGAAGTGCGACGGGCACAAACTGTTATGTAAAGACACCACATATGTCTTAAGGATCCTTAGGGATAAACGTTATAGCTGGAATGGTGACCCAGCCTGTACATGGCAAGCAGACGCCTAATGTGGACACATTAATGTGCAATGAACGGGATGAAACTCCCAGAATGAGTACCTACACTATCAAGAAATGTTAATCTTCACAGAAAAAGATAATAATCAGTAAAGAACGCGAAAGGCGTAGCTAACGGAATGTACCAATAAGTGTGAGCCAAATGTAATGACATAACTTAGCGACACCCAGGGGAAATCCTTGAAGGGTGTTCGCATCAACAATTGTTGAATGAAATGCATGTCAGAAGCACAAGGGTCGAAACTAACACACAGTTTAGACATAAGTTGTCAGGAGACGGACTGACAAACTAAGGGGCATCCCATGAGAGGAAACGTGATGCAACGACCTTGTAATATTGTACATAGAAGTACATGTGTGTGGACAGCCTACAATGAGCCAGCTCAAGGCAAACAAGGCTCATAAGCCATAAGCAAGATATGTTATATAAATACGATTGATGGTAGAAGTTTATGTTGTATAAGTGAATAGAGTGGTAAACGAACCACTGCATTAAGAGTGGGGATACCTCTCGATATTGTGACACCGCAGGAGCGGTAGTTATGTGAACCAAGTTCAAGAAATATGTTAAGGATGGACGACGTTATTACTGAAAAAAGAGCAGTTAGCTTGATAGCATGTGTGTATAAAGTGAAGCACCTGGCTGAATAACGCCGGCTTGTGACTCGAATGATCGATGCTCAAGGAGCATTCAGTGGTCATCCAAATGAGGGATGAACCATAATATGAGTAATGTAAATTTATGTGTGGAAGTTGAGGTGACAGCAGATACGACATAAGCGGATGATATACAATAAGTAAGAGCACGGTGCGCAACAAGCGACCGTTGTATAAATGTTGTTAAACGAAAACGTAAAAGATAAGATCAGTTATGAGTTAAACTCAGTGGAGATGCAAGATGAGTGATGTTAAACAGACTGGGCAATAAGCCAGTGGTAGGTACTGTGTGATGAGGGACTCAGTGTGAATTCCATGGCGAATCGCATAAGGGATTTACTGTCAAGAGTTTACGCCTCTGCACTCTGTATGACTGAGTGTTTTGGTATTGCACTTGCGCAGTAATGAACGAATGAGATAGCTAGGAATTGGAAACATGTTAATTGTGGACAAATAATGTTATAATGGCCGATGCATAGGAAATGCAAGGCCGCACCAATAAAAGAATACTTGTACAAAACCAAACGTGGAAATATGATTAACAGTAAGTGACTACAGTAGCACTAGCTGCCAAATATCGGTATGGAATATACCACAAAGGTTGTAAATAGCTGAGAGAGCACTACACACTAGGTAGTAGCTCAATCTCAACCGACAGTAAGTCGGAAGGGAACAAGTCAATCATTGTGAAATACATAGCTGTATACACAGTAAGTTATCATGGAAGTGGATGGAAAAATTGTGAAACTCACCGAATCCGCTCACGGTAAAAGATACCACGCGTCGGTTGAGAAACCATTTTCACCAAGATAAGGTAATCATTGTTGATGTACGATCATAATAATAACAAATGGAGCATTAAGCTCTACAGTTTGGGTTTCGCAGCAGAACTAGTGAAGCCAGTGATTCAAGTGTTGAATGTAAATGGTGAACATGAGTGAATGGCTAATTATTAATGCCTAAACCTAACAGGCCAGAATCGAAACTAATTAAAGTTTAAACAACTCCAATGAGAATTCTTGGTTTAGGAACTAAACCGCCAATATGGTTAAGATCCTCTAATCAGAATCCATTGTGTAATAGACCGCGGGAAGTTAAGATACTTCACGACGGCAAAACATTTTAAGCTAATGTTTAGTGATTGATTACGTGGGCGTAATCCCTTTAAGGGGGGTAGAGCGCAAAACCACTTGGTGTATATTACCGTACAAGTGTACGTTAGTGTCTGTGATTCATATTGTGCATAGCACAAAATATTGTTTGTTTTTGATGATTGGTGGTGTGTGTTACGTAAACACTACACATTCATTCATGGTAATTGTGGTAATTGCGCACAGAAGATGCGAATACCATTGTGATAAGTGTGTGTGTTTGTTAACAGTTGAGTGTGATTGTACAAGTGTGGGGAGTAGATAAACTCCCGGGGAACAAAGCCCCGACAGTTATAAATGTAAAATCAGGTGTGTTGTATTTTGATAAAATATAGTATATATATATATATGTATACTTTATAGTGATGCATGAAGGGTATGAACCGACATTGACCTAGTGAGAATAAGATTCCCCAGGCAACATGATAAAAAATGAGGTAACTGATAGCGGAGTTCTATCCTTTGGAGATGTTGTGATCATGACTAGAATGATTCGAAAGATAGAAAATTGGAAATGAGTGATTTACTTGATGCTTTAAAATGAAGTGGGAGGTGGAACTTGATTTGCATGCGATCAAGGGAAGCCGAACACAAATTGGAGTGGAAGGATAGTTCAACACTGATGCTGATCACATCAGGGTTGGATGACTCTTGAAACTCCCTATAAGTGGTCACGAATAACCACGCTAATAAAAAAGCAAAGAGCTTAAGTTGGACTTGGATTGTGTGTGTTTTCAAAAGGATTTTAATTGGCACTTATAAAACGTTGATGGATACTTTACATAATTAAAGCCTTCTTACTTAACCTCACAAGGAAATTTTAAACTTATGTGATTATTTTAATCTCCTAAAGGCACGGGGACGGAAGTGTCCATCGCGACCGTGTTCTGCGGGATCACAGTGTATATCAAGGATATTTTTGATTGCTATACATGCTCTGACATGTTGTGTGGTATGTGTAATGAATTTGTTTGACTTGGATTTCTTAAAGTGTATACTATCAAGGCCTATGAGTCTAAATGTGTGGTGTCACATAGACCTATGTGTCTAAAGACTGTTATGTTACAGGACCTATGTGTCCAAATGTGGTTATGTTACCCAAGACCAGTGAGTCAAAGGGGTTTGATGTATGTGTAAGTGTTGTAAGATACCCGGACCATAGAGTCCGAGGTTATCATTTGGATATGTTATGTTATGTGTGGATGTGAAGTGTTTGCCCGGACCATCAAGTCCGAGGTTGTGATGTAAGTGTGTTTGGTTAAGGAAGTTTATTTCCAAGTGATTACTGTGTTCTATTTATTGATATGTGAAAGTGTGAACTTCGAGGACGAAGTTCTTTTAGGGGGGTAGATTGAAATACCCCAAACCTTGATATGTTTTTAAATATCAAATTATGTTATATAAAGGCTAAAAAGTGCCTTAGAAACATCAGTGAACAATTTAAACATAGTAAAGTGCAATAAAGCACTAAGACACAGTTTGAGCAAAAACATGCTCTAAGCTATGAGTGAACTTGGTTAGGACCCAAAGAGCCTACCAAGACTTGATAACATTTAATTATGATTTAATAAGGCTAAATAAGTCCTTAGGAAACTTTGGCAGACAATGAAACCAAACAAAACACAAGGTAATACCTTAAAGTCAATAAGAGCAAAATGTGCTCTAAGCTTGGATAAATTTGTATAAGACCTAATGGTCATACTACACCTTATTATATGTTAATGAACATATTAAATCAATTACTAAAGAAAACCAAGCTTGAAAACAAGTTAAAACACAAATGTGCTTTAAGGAGTCTTAAAGCACGTTTTTGAAAAATTGTCTTGTAAATGAGTTTTGAATGGCTAAATGACCATCATTACTCTTTAATTAACATGTGTACTATATAGTATCACATTTGGGTGGCCATATTAGTGGGAAATCAAAAATTTCACTTCTATGTGCCTTGTATTTGTGAATAGTAATTTTACAAGCTAGTTTGTAACATATAATGTTATAAGTAATTAAATGAGTCAATAAAGACTACATTACCCTTCTATTTAATGGTGGCCGGTTTTTGTAGTAAGGTGAGTCACCACCATGTAAAATCAATTAAAGGAAGGAAGGAAAAAGAAGTAAAAAGAAGAAGTTTACTTTTAGTACATAAATATCTCCAAAAGCAAGTGTTATCTTCATTCTTTCATTTCTTCCTTCATTCCCACGATGGTCTTCTTCTTCCTCCTCTCTCCATCGGTTTCCAACAGCCCACACTCATTCTTCATCTTCCTTCACTGTAACTTGTGATTCCCTTGGCCAATCAAATTCCAAGACCATATTTGTCTTAGTTAGGTCAAGCTCTACACTTCCCTCTTTTCAAATCTTCAAGAACTCAATTTTGGTGCCATGAAGATTCACCATTGAAGGAGCTTGAGCTCATCTTTCACATATTCTTGTTCTCCTTTGCTTCAAGGTAAGGAAACTCAAAGAAAAATCAAGTTTCCTTCATGTATTGTGTTGTCCGAAAATTCACCTCACCATGGTGTATTTATCTTGCTTGTTTTAGCTTCGTTTGGATCTTCCAAGGGCTAGGAGGAGTCCTCTCTTGATACTTATTCAAGTTCTCTTCCAATTCCAAGGTAAAAAATTACCTTAATGTGTTAAAACAATATATGTAACTAGGGTTTACAATGAGATGAAGCTTAAAGCTTGAATACTCATTATGTTGTTTGTACAATGTATAGAACTTGACAAGGAATCAAGTACCCCACCGGTTTGTAAGGAAACAAGAAAGAATTTGTGAGGAAAAAGAGGTAAACAAACTATCTCAATGTAGTTTAAATGCTTAGGAAAATGAGCTTGATTTGCTTGATAAAATACCTAAGGAGCCAATGGTGAGTGACCTAGTAAAGTGTTCTCAAGGAGACTAGTAAAAGAACATATGTTTTGGTTATGTATTTGCAGGTCAAAGGCATTACTATGTGGGAAATTCAGTGTTTAGGTTATGCAATTTAAGGGCCTAAGAGCCATGTTATTTAAGGGCCTAAGTGCCAAGCAATTTAAGTTATGCACTATATTGTGATGTAGTGCTTAATGTGTGAAGTTTGTGTATAAAAGTGTGTTTGATGGATTTTAGGGTTCTTGGATGAAATAAGGTAGAAACCCAAGTGTTTGGATGTGGGTATATACTAGAGAAGCTATGGCCAAATTTGGGAAATGTGTGAGAAGTTCTAAGTGTTTTAAGTGGTTTTGGTGAACTAGGAAGTGTTATGGGTGAATGAATGATTACTTGAGAAGAAAACATGTGTAAAGGTGATTTAGAGTGATGCAAGGATTTAGGTGTTGTCTTGGAAGTTCTAGAAATTCAATGTGTGTTTTGAGGATGTATTTAAGCCTTGGAGGAGTTGTTTAAGGTTTAGGTAATGTTGATATTCAAGGAATAAGTGATGTTTGGTAAGATGTAAAAAGGAGATTTAGTTAGTAGAAAAGAAGTTGAGGGATGATGATAAGGTGTAGAGGATACCTTGGTATTTTGGTCATTATAGGTGAAAGGCCACCTAGAAATCATAAGGAGAAAACATTGTAAGTGTTAGGAATTTTGTGGAGATATAAGTAAAGGTTTAAGGAATTAGGAAAAATAGTTTTGTGAGTGTTAAGAATATCTTAAGGGTGTGTTTGAAGTGCCAAATGATGTTAGAACACATTAAGAGGCCTTAGGAGAAGTTTGGTGAAGATTTGACAAAGTTTGGGTAAGTTTAGGAGGCGACCGACCCAGGGGCCGACCCAGTTTGTGGGTCGGTCGAGCCTCTGTAAAATGTTAGGGAAGTGTTCGGTAATGGACGACCCAGAAGGTTGGGTCGGACATGGGTCGGTCGGTCAGTTTTCAAAGGAAGGAAAATGTTCGCACATGGACCGACCCAGAATGGTGGGTCGACGTGGGTCGGACGGGCATGTTAAAGGAAGTAAAAGGGGTCTGTAATGGACCGACCCAGATGTGGGTCGGTCGGTGGGTCGGTCGGACCAAAAACATGGATTAAGGTTATGAAATGATACGTGATGATGGGGATTGGTAGGTAATGATGTTATAAGAATGCTGAGGACATGTTAGGTGAGTTTAAATGGCAAATAAGTGGGTGAAAGGTTGTAATTAAATGTGAAAGTAAAACAAGTTAAAATGTAAAGTTATTTAACCAGTTAACGGGGAAAAGTTATAAGCGTTAGACTTTAAACAAACATGTTACCCCAATGTTAAAAAAACACATGTGATGTTAACAGTGGTTCGAGAATTACTCGAGGAACATAAATGGACAGGATAAGTGGACTCCGTGACAGGTATGGTTTTCTTGCAACCTGTGTCCTAACGGATTACCCGGCTTGTATGCCAATGTGTTTTTCTGTATGTTTGCCACGTTATGATATAAACCATGAAACGAGTTTACAGTCATTATTGTTATTGTATGTTTACGTGCCGATACCGGTAACCTCTAATGCGCTTGAAGGGCTAGTTAACCACTATTAGGTAAACGTAAGAGAACGGTATCCGGTAATAACGTTTCCGACCTAAGGAACGTTCTAACCACGGCTATGCGTGAGTTGGATATGTAATGTTTGTGCGTGGTGTTTGTATGTGAAGGTATGACTCTCTTTTCCTTGTGTATGTCTGACTAGACTTAACTCAATGTTTGTGATTGTTTAATAAAGTTCAAGATGAACTTCTAATAAGTGCTAACGGGGGGAATGAGGAGTCCGGTCTGTTCCGGCCACGCGTGTGAGTATGGGGGTCGTTGTCATATCAGGTTCGATCCTCTCTGTATGTTATGGTTGTTTTCCAATTTGGTTCCCAACCTCCCTTTAGCTTAACCAAGGCTATTACTGACTCACGTCGGGCCACAGGGGCATACTATTGTTATGTTTGTTTCGGTGTGCTTGGATCACTATATCCGAGACACCTTGTGTTAAGTTAACCGTCCATTTAACGAGACGGTAACGAGTTATGTAACGAGCTTATCATGAGACTGGCAACAATCTCTAGGCTCACCAGTATGTTGTGATGTTTGGGTCGGTTCCTAAGAGAACCATTCCCGTTGTATTATGTGTTTGTTGTGATGCAATACTTATTGCGGTGTTATGTTGTGCACATGGAAACGTGCAAAGTGTTGTTAAGTGTTTTTACGTAGTGTATGTTAATGTTGTAAATGTGAAGTGTGTGGATCATGGAAATGATTCCAAGTTTGTGATAAGAGGCATTTAAGGATAACCCGATTAAGGGTATGTGTCGTCTATTAAGGAAGTAGCTCCGTTGGAGGAGAAACACTCTAGGGATGATGAATACCATGGGTGATTTATTAAGTAGGATGTATTATCCGATTGTTGAGCCCATTGAGGCGAAATGTTTAATGTTGTGTGTTTGTTGTTACATGTATGATTTAAATATAATCAACTGCATGTTAAGACGACAAGTAGTTGTGCGTGGCCCGATAGCATGTGGGCTGCGGGATTACCATACCAGCAAAGGTGCTGAGCCCCTTGGGGCCACCCCTTTCTCTTCTTTTCCTATTTCAGGTACGAAGTGCTGGAAGCCGTTCGAGAGTAGGACGGGTAGTCATTGTACATGGGTATTTATTTAAGTGTGTATATACAGTAGGTGTAGTAGACCGATATTGTTGTCGGCACCAGTTTATAATACTCGGTATAGTTGATAAGGTGTATGTTGTTGTTGTCGTTAATGGAAAAGGGATAATAATGTATAGTTGCTCGGGAATTTAGCCCATCAGACCGGTACAATGTGTATGTATTAGCCTTGTTAGCCACGTGGGTGGCTAACGGCGTGTAACACCAACAAGTTAAGTAATGTGATGAGGTTGTTCTTCCGCTGCAGTTGTTGTAAGTATGTAAATGTTGGATGGGGTGTTACAGAAAATCATGCTTCGATTTGGCTATTTTCGGCGGTTGTATATAGGAACCGCCGAAAATGATGTTCGACTTGACTATTTTCGGCGGTTCCTATATACAACCGCCGAAAATAGCATGACCCGACACACATTTTCAACGAAAATTTAAAAACCGCCGAAAATGGGGGGCCGAAAATGGCCATTTTTCTACTAGTGTTTCTAATATGAATTTTAGAGGCCTAATGATGCCCAAAGAATATTGGTGAAGAAAATAAAGCCAAAAGAAAGAGAAAACTCTTAGAAAGCGTAAAACGTAAAATGAATGTTACGCAACCATAGGAGGTATATGACCTTGGTTGGGGTCTTAGGTGGATTCCTATGGCTTAAATATACCTAAATAATATGTGGAAACAATTCCCGAAGAAAACGGATCCATAAAATGGATTTAAAACGCTAATGAAGCTTTAAAGCACGTTTTTTGAGAAAACCCGAAAACGTGACTTTGAGTGGTCAAATGAACCCGTAAAAAATTATAGTCAATCAAATAACTATAATTAAACATTAATGGAAGAATAAGAACCATTAAATTAAAGAAACGATAAAAATCCGGAAAACGGACCCAGTTAGTGAATAGTGCTAAAACTGGGTAAATTAACGAGCGTTTCTTGCGAAAAGACGAAAAACACCCCAGCTTATATTCTATAAGGGGCCGGTTTTTGTGGGTGTATAACACCCTCCTCTTACACTTGACTAGCTTATTAATTTAATAAGTCAAAAAGCAAATAAAGTGAAAAAGTACAAAAGTAAAAAGTACCCTCTCTCCTCTAATTTCTCTCGTCTCTCTCCTATTCTTTCTTCTTCCACCAGAGCTTCCTACATCCCTCACCATCCTGGCAATTTTGAGCTTCCTCAATGAGCTCCCATGGCTTCCTCACCTTCTCTTCTTGCACAAGCTTAATTAAGCTCCAAATGCAAAAATAAACACATATTCTTGCTCCCCACATCAAGAGCTTCATTTCTATCTTTTCAAAATCTCAAATGGAGGAAGTTTACCTCCATGGGTGTTGGCCATTTGAAGAGAAAACTACATGTTCTTGGAACTAGACACCTCCTCTTTCATTTAAGGTAAAAGATTCAAGAAAAACTCATGTTTCCTCTGCAAACAGGAAAATGTTCTACTAAAACTAAATTGATAAATCTAGGAAATAATAAACGAAAAGCCTGTCGGGTTGCAAAAAATCCCGGTCATTATAGTATATGGAACTGAGTAACCAAGTATCGAACCGCGAGACTTGAATAATTAAGCCTAAGTCCTAAGAAAACTGGAAATTTAGGGGGGTTGTGAATTGTTTTGTAACTGAATTGAGAAAAATGCAAATTAAAAACTAGATGAACGAATAATGAAAGTAGCTTGGTGAATTCAATAAAATGAATGGAACTCCGGGTTCGGGCTGTTCTTTGTTGGATAAGTCTAGCAAAATCTACAATTCAATTATGAGAAACGGAAAGGCCAATCCTTAAGCTCTCTTCGATCCTAAATCTTAGTTAAAGGAAGAGCTCACCTATCAGAACATGACAACTCTAATCTAGCAATTGGCAAAACACATATAGGTGGATTATGTGCGAAGAATTGTTAGCGTTTGTAGGAAAAATTATCTATCCGACTAATCTTTCCCCAAATCTCCAGGTTAATTCGAACTTCCTATTAGTCACCTTGTCTGATCCTAATAGGATTCGCTAAACAACTCTATAAATGCGCAAGTTTAATAGAGAAGATGAATGATAATCATTAACCTAGAAACAATCCATTACAATCCCATAATCAAATTGCAGAATTCTTAACTAAATTGTATCCATCGAACAACCCTACCCCAGAGTTAATCCATACTAGCCAGACATTACAAAGGAGCGAATAAACACAATCAAAAGAGAATTCATCTAAGGGAAGAAAAACCCTCGAATTGAGTGATTATCCAAACTCAGAGACTGCCGGCGCAAGGTTGAAGACGATGGTCTGACTCCCTTCTGTCGATGCTCCTCCACAAAGATGATGATGTGCTTGGTGAATAAGGATGGAGTTGAGGCTGATGCTAATGGTGTGGATGAGTGGAAAGAGCGTTGTTTACCAGCGTGAGAGTGTCGTGATGTAATGATAGGTAATGAATCATCCTCCTCTCCACTGATTAGGTCACTTAAATAGAGTTTCTTCCTCTTTCTCCCTTCAAAACGCCGAACTTTTGCTGGAATTTTAGTCGCGTCCGAACATTGGTCCAACCTTCAATGTTCGAACACATTGCTTTGAGCGCTCCAATTCCAAAAGTCTTGACTTATGTCCGAACTTGGATGTTCGGACACAAGTTCGGACATGCACCGTAGGTCAGACTTCTGACTTTTCTCATTGTGATTCTCGAACCATGTCCGAACTTAGAAGTTAGGACGGAAGTTCAGACATTTCATCAGGCACAGCATACGAACTCTCGACTTGCGTCCGAGCTTGGAAGTTCGGACACAAGCTCGGACATACCTTCAAATCCTCTAAATTCATCGTTCTGACTCCAATTCGACCCCCGTTTGTTGTATCATCTCCCTCGTGAGTTAATCTACTGTTTCCTTGGCTTTTCTCTGCATTTAACATAGAAAAAGGTATCAAGCCTTAACAAACAACAAACCAAAGGAAAACGTAAGATAAGTGTGGAATATTGTCCATGCGCAAATTAAGCATTAAAGACCGCTAGAACCATTCATATTTCACACTTATCATCCTCCACTCTTTAATGTGCCAATTTTTGGGCTTCTCATGAGTCTTGTTCTTTCCTTTTTTGATCTTTGATTCAAGCCCCAAAAATGGTGGTTGGAAGCTCTCTTTGATTCTTAAGCAAAAACCCCCTCTAGGGTTCCAAAGGTAAAGCCCTTAATCTTGTGCTTTAGGCACCTTCTTTGCTTTGTGGGTTAATTAATAAGCCTAAGAGTATAGTACTTATTGTATTTCCATTTGAACATCGGCCTAGTGAAGTGGCAATGGTAATGCCCCTTGACTGAAACTGGAAGAGAAATGAGAAGAGGGGAAGAGAAGTGAAAACGAAACCCTTGAAAGCTTAAGGGAAGAAATCCACCATGAAATTATCTTATTGATTATAGAATATGGGATGGTTAAATTAATAAATGAACCCAAAATGTGAGGGATAATGTGTTTGATTGAAGTTTGAGAGAATTTGTGAAATTGTTGTTTGAATTAAGGGCCTTTGAGCCAAGTGATTTGAATGTATGTTTATATTGTTGGTTTGGTAAATTTTGATGAAGAGTTTGTGTGCTGGTAGGACCCTTTATGGGTGTGGTTAGTTTTGAGATGGTTTAGGTGAGAATTAATGCATTTGGGCATGTTAGAATTGTAGGTGAACCACGGCAAAATTTCGGTAGAAATATGGTGTTTTAAGTGATGTTGTGAGTGAAAAAATGACCTTGGATTAACTAGGTGTTTTATTGAACTTGATTGAGTGCATTAATCACCTTGTAATGGTAGTTGGAGAACTAGAAAGAGTAGTACAAAAATCTGTAGCAAAACAGTTTTAGTGTTGGAAATTCTTGAAAAGGTCTAGTGTGTGTAACTTTGGAAATGAGGGTTTGAACTTGAGTAATGAAATTCCATGGGCAAGGAATGAAATACCCCTAACATTTAAATAATTAAATATAAGTAAATAAATATTATTTGAAGAATTATAAATATTATTTGGGGGTTTATTAAACCCTAAGAAAACATATAAACACTTGGGCGTGAAAAACGCACCTAAACTCCTTAAGGTCATAAACGAGCTTTAAAAGCCCGACCTTAAGTTAAACAATTATATAAGCTATGGACATTATACAAATTAACCAAGGATCATTTTATGATCTTTAAAATACAAGTTCTCAGTTAGAACCGAGTAAAAATACAAAGTTCTCGGAAGTTCCCGATGTGGGCCCATAAAGGGCCGGGAATGCTTAGGAGGAGTGCCAAGGTGGCACGAACCCCTATAAAAATATTCTTAGAGTTCCTAAAATTATTATTAATTATTCTAAGAGGATTCCCAAGCTACTTCTTCAAAAATAAACAAAGAGCTCGGGGAAATTTCTTAACGCTCCTTTTACCTCGGGAGTGCCCCTTTAGCCCGAAAATTGAGTTACAAGTTTATATAACCCCATATAATTTAATGTAACACCTTAATATATTATTATTGACTATAAATAATGTCAATAAACACTTGGAACTCATAGCGACTAATTAATTCCTGGAAATATTCTTAAAGCACGAAAACGCACCTTCGGGTGTCACGAAAATGCGTTTTACGCAATTGACTTGAAGTTTTTAACAAGCCACGACTTGGAAAACTTAAAAGGGGATAAAATGACCATCTAAATCAATTGATGGCAACACTAAACTCATAGTATAAATAGGGGCGATTTTTAGGTCAAAAAGGTACCTAAAATCAGCATTTTTACCTTAAAAATTTCATCTTTTACCATGGTATAAATGTACCAATTAAATGCTGGAACCTATTACACATATTAGTATGGTCTTAGTACAATATAGTGTAACAAAAATCAAATGAAAAATAAGTCTCATTTGACCTCCAATGTAGGCGTGATTACTAGTCTATTTTGGCTAGTTTTATTACAAATTATGTAATATGCTAAGATGACTCATCCTAGCAAGTTATTTATGTTAGTGGAGCAATTAATAGCAGTCTAATGAGGCAGCACCACCGTATTATCTGCAATGAAATCGATAATGGAATTATTAATCAAACTAAGTATAACCTAAGCTAATACCTAATGACATAAACAAATCCCATTAAAATTCTAACCATCCGAATTGGTGCTGTTTGATTCTCCAAAACTGGACACGATCTCCACCTGCAGTCCATGTCTGCCCCGAACAATTCACCTGCAAAAGCAAGCAGGTTAGTAAAATATATACAAGTCTATATGGCTAGCATTTTGTTAACGTGGAATTACATTAGATAAGGCTTCCTTTGTGCCCAGCAGTCACGACCGATACCACCTGCAGCACAAATGAATTAACAAGTTAAAGCTATGTATATAGACAACAAGAGCTGTTATAATGCGGATGGTAGTGCTCCATTACCGCCTCCATCTAATAACCTGCACCCATTGCAACTAATAAGTGAGCATTAATAACATTAACAAATCTGAATAAATGAGAGCCACTCCTTACAGCCGCTCAACATGTTGATTGAAGATGCCATGCGGAAGTGCTGCAGTCCATGTCTGCGCCGCTTACTACACCTGCAGATAAGAACAAGAAAAGTTAGCTAATTAAACAATGTAATACAAAGACTATCTACCTATATGTATATTACCGTAGCAGTGGGAACCGAACACTACCACCTGCAAAGATTAAACAAGATAGAAAGTTATCCTAAGATAAGTCTAGTAAAATTAAGAATTCAGAACTAAACATACACCACCCTTTTTGTTTGTGGTCGTAGAAGTGCATGGCTGAGGACGCTGCAGTGCTCATCCACGTGAAGCTGCTGATGGAGCCTCCATTTTCAAGTCCAGCGAGCCTCATCTGCAGAAGAAGACAACCAGAGATATTAATTAACTAACAGCAATAAATATTCAGATTGAATATAAACCATACATGCTAGCTACTTTGGACATATGATTGAAGACATCATTTTGATAGTGCACCACCAGCCGTATGACTACTATGGCTAGGAGATAAGGTTGATTAAATTATGTAACAATTTAGTAAACTAATGACCATAAGCTAAAGTAAGCAATAATGACAATTAAAAATGGCAACCAAAACCGATTGCATTCACCATCCTCTACAAAACAAACATTACGTGAAACATTTCATTTGCCCAAGGTCTAAACCGATTGGTAAGCTTCAATTCCAAGCTCTCTCTTCTTCATTCTCTTAATCCCCTAATATAATTCCTAAGTGTTAATAAGCTATATTAATGGTGTATTAATTCCTAACACCATTTTAATGCAATTTCCTAGTAAAATCTATCAAGTCTTGGAGCAAGAATAGTCCTAGCAATCTCTAAGGAAATCGCCAACAATTATTCTCCAAGGAGTTGTCTTGATTTAACATCAATTCAAGGAGAAATCAAGGTTAATCTAAGGTATTTTCATATTTGAAAACCCTAGACAAATTCTACTATATGTCCGAAAATATTTTGCCTTCTAAAATCTATATTCTCTTCATTAGTTCATGAAGGAAACTTGGATCTACAATCATCTCAAGGTGTATCAAAAATACCTTGTTAAACTCCTAAGGTAAACTCTTGTAAAAATTACTACAATATTATTTATAAGCTCTTGATTAGAAATCTAACAAATGGATCTCCTATATATATACAAGGAGTTCGAAATATCTACAACAAGATACCATTTGAAGAGCTTGGAAATTCAAGGAAAATCAAGAACAAGAATTGTCTTGATTTAAGGGTAAGTTTATATAAATAAGGTTTAGTAAGTTTAAGCTTAATTTAAGCTTCAAAATTAAGTATAGAAATTATGTTAAGGCCATGTTAATATTAAGGCCGGAAATTATTAAATTAAAGTATCAAAGAAAATAATTTATAACATATAAGGTAAGATTATTACCTTAAGGTATGAATATGTGTCACAAGAATTAATTAGGATACACATATATTAAAACCGAAATATCTAAGGATAATATGTTCTATTTTTAGTTTATAATCATCCTAAGTCATTAGTATAATTTTTAGAAGTGTTATATGGCTTATATACATTTATGTATTTGTTATAAAGTTTAAAACAAGTTTTAAAACTATATTGTAAGATTAAAATAAAGCCGAGAGCTTAGTATATGATTTAGGTGATTTTCGAAAATATATAAGTGTATTGACTTGTATTATAAATTTTAGGAACATTAAAAATAGCTACAAGTATTTAAATGGCTAGTTTAATAAATTATGTGGCTAAAATATAGATTTTGAAAAGTTAGGGGTGCTTGATAAAATTACCGAGAATGAAAGAGTGAGTTTGGTATATTTATAGTATAATATAAGGTAGGAAATAATATTATGAATTTTGGTGAATTTAAATAAGTGTTTAAGTGTTAAAATAACAATTTATAAAGTTGTGGGACTATTTTGTAATTATTGGAAAATATAAGGTGTGGCCGAGAATTATTTATGATTTTATGGGTATGTTAAAGTATTAATTGTGAAATTAAGTCTTGGTCAAAGTGTTGACCAAAAACTTTGGGTTAAAATGATTTATGACATAAAATATTAAGTTTATAAAAGTTTTGGGTTAAAAGTGTAAATATAGAAAATTATATGTAGAAACCGAAAGGTTATGAACTTAATTGGTAATTTATAAAGTTGGTGAGGTTGAATCGTAACTTACAAAATAAGGTGGTCAATTAATATTTACAAAGGTTAATGTGGGTAATTAGTGGATTTTAAAAGTTATAAGGTTATTTGGCAATTTATAGAAGTTAATATAATTGTTTTACATTTTTTTTGAAATTGATAAGAGTATTTAATAAATTATAAGAGTATACGGTTATTTGGTAAGTTGTAAAAGTTATCGGGATCAATTATGACTACCGGAAAATAATATGTGGTTATTTAGTAATTTATTAAATTGTTGGGTATCACATATAAACACCGGATTAATAAGGTTGGTTTTGTAATTTAATAAGGCAAGGAAGTGAAACTAGGTAATATAATGTATTACGGTATATTAAGGAATATAATATAAAGTTTATAAAATAATTTTGGTTATAATAAAAATGACCAAGGGGTTTAATATAAATGATAAGTGGAAATAATTATAAGTATATAATTAGTAAGGTAAGATGTACCGTATAATTGATAATTCATTATCACATGTGAGTTTCACATAAAATAATGAACTGCTAGGTTATCTAGAACCACTGTTAAAATAACAGGGGAAAATAAATAACATACGGAGTTATTATACGACGAGTATAAACACTACAGTGACAGTACCGTAATATTTAGTGAATAGTTATATTAATACTACCGGTATTGCATGTTTAAATAACAGCGTACGGGAAAGGACTACTGAACAGGAGTTTGACAGGCTAGCAGTTTCTTGGTGTACGGTATGTTAATTGTGTGGTCTGAATGTCCTAAGGATTATCCTAAGGTCCAGACATTGTGTGTTTAAATGTTTAAGAAGATATCTATGATTTTATGTGATTGATATTGTATGGGGGATTGCCCAAACTGTTGCGTTGAATTTTACGCGCGAATGTCTTGTGACTAAAGTTTACACATCTAAACTGGAAAAAAAGACTAACTGACCTCTAGGTATTATTGAACCTAACAATGGTCAACTGTTAAGGTCTTAATTCAAATATTGGTTATTGTGTCACTGACAAAAAGGGCTAACTTATAAGAGAGGAATCCAGATCGTTCCGACCTTCTGGTTGCGCATTGTGATCACAACGAGGGACTATAATGGAGTCACTCGAAATCCATCAGCCACATTCGGGGATGGCGGAGGGCACTGCCGTAGGTGCACAGGTTCGACCGGATCGGTCATTACATATATTTATCCAGGGCCGGAAGGTCCGTTGGTAACGGTTCCTTTGGAACCCAGGGGACATTCGTCCACAATTTATTAAGGTTTGTCTTAACATGACACTTGAGGTAAAATTAATTGGGAAAGGTTAAATGATTGGTTTAAAAGATAAGAGCCAAGTGACTAACTAACAAGTGTAGTTTAATACGTGTATCTCGTTTGGTTATTGTTATGGTTTACAAATGTGTGATTATTGTTTATTGTTGTGTGGTTATTATTGTGTGATTATTGATGTTGTGTACTATTGTACACTGGCGTTTACAGGTGGATTGTTATGTGTTTGTTAAGTGTTTACGGTTGTTACTGTTATTATTGTAAACCGGTATTTCATGTAAAGAATCTAATATCAAGATGGCTAAACGACTTAAGGAATCTAGAAGACTTAGGACTACATTTAGCATACCAGCATAGTTTGCTGAGCCCTTCATTGGGCCAAACATTTCAGGTCTCTGAAGAATACACAAGCCGGAGTGCGGGGAACAGGGTAGCCGCTGTGTTTTTTATAAAAACTTATGGATTTGTTATGTATTATATTTTGGAGTTTGTTGTAGTTCAGTTAGTTGCTCATTTAGTTGGATTTGGTTTGTAATAAGTAGAGTGCTCAGTATCTGTTCATCACAGCGTGTGGAAGTTGTAATGTTGGAAGAGTAAGGATGCCTTGTTACTCACAAGGGTGAGTGACGGCGTGTAACACCAAGGATAGTTAGATTTATTTTCCGCTGCGATTTGCTATTTATTATGCTACGAATTATGACGTCATTACAGGTTTAAGATTAGGGGTGTTACAAAAAGTGGTATCAGAGCGGAGTACCGCTCTGATGAAAGATACTGAGTCTAGGACAATGAGCATAGGAATATTGGGTTACGGGAAAACGTCCGTGAGGATTCGTGACCTAGAAAAAGAAAACCCTAGGGATATTTTATTGCTAGTAGTTAGCTTACTTACATGTTTTTGATTGTGTATGTGATACGGTGTAGCAACCGAGTAGAAGTAAAATATACTATCTTAGATGTCGACCAGCGAAGGACCACGAGGAGACAGCAGTGGACGCAGTAGCGAGACACCGGCGGATGTTCCAACAGTACAAGACCTAACAGCAGCCATGGCAACTTTCGCACAGGAACTAGGAGTTCAATTTACGGGAGCCACCCCACCCACCGCCACCCCCGCGGCCCAGAGAAACCACTGGTTGAAGAACGTTGCAGACGCGAAGGTACCAACTTATTCAGGAGAACCGGACCCCGCCACACTGGAGAAGTTCATTGCAGAGCACCGGAAGGCGTTCAAGACTGTCGGAGTGCCAGAAGATCAACAGGTCGACATCGCCGCATGCAACCTAAAGGGCGCAGCTGACATTTGGTGACGGACTATTGAGGGCCACCGTAGAGCTACACCGGAATTTGAATGGACAGAGTTCATAGAAGTGTTGCGGGAGAAGTACTACCCCGAACACATAAAGCAGAGGAAAAGGCAAGAGATCAAGACCTTAATCCAAGGGAGACAAACAGTTGACCAGTACTGCGCACGGTGCACCAGTTTGATGAACTATATACCAGGAGTCGACCACTCCGACGCAGGAAGAAAGAAAAGGAAGAATACTGAAGGAGATGATGATGGAGCCACATCTGGCGGTTACTGCAAGAAGCAGAAGAAATTCTTTGAAAAGAAGATAGGGCGGAAGAATTTCCATGGTCAGAAGGTGAAGGAGCAGACCCCTCGTCTGACCGGCCCAGCTATTGATGCTCAGCCACTAAGAACAGCACCATCTAGAGGCAACAAGCCAACCCGACGTCACTATTACTGCAAACGTTGTGGAAAGGATCACCCAGGCGTAGATTGCGCAGGAAGGAAGGTGGAGTGCCGCCATTGCAAAAAGAAAGGTCACAGGGATTACGAATGCTTTTCTAATCCAGGGTCGAGTATACAAAGGACCTAGAGGTTCGCAGAGAATACACCGGCTGTGGAAACAGGCGGACCCGGAGGAGGTCAAGCGCCGCAGACTAATACTTATACTACAGGACCGGGAGGACAGCCATCCTCATCCGAGATCCAGAAAGGAAAGGAGATAGTTCCAGGAAGAAATGCCTTGTACTCAGTGGGAACTTCAGGCGCTGAAGCTAGCGCTTAGCGCGAAACCGGTAAGCCTAGAACCTAAACTAAATGCATGATGCATAAATATGTGTTTATAGTATCAGTCGATGAGACTTAAATGTTATTAGTAAGTATCAACTTTAGAGAGACCTAAATTAGGTAGCCTCTCACATAATATGATACTTTGATATTAGTTTTCCCTTACCTATGAGACCGTGGTCACCTGAGCCTATGAGCGAAGGTCGGGAATATCCCGAGGCATAATGTCAAGTACTTTGACCCGGTATGATCCTACTCAAGAAATACTTAACTACAAATTATGACCTGCCTAAATGACGAACAGATGTCATGAACGGGAATACATTAATTAATATAAATACTTAAGACTATAGGAACTGTCAAGGCAGCTCACGTGAAGAGCAAACACTGAAATTTTATGGGATACCCAGGCACCGAGCTTTACGCTCAGTGCGAGTCTAGGAAATCTTACAATCTCTTATAAACTTTGAGAAAAGATAGTGAGAAACCTTGAAGCATGACAATTGAGAAACAGAATCTCAAAAATATAACTAAACATTCATAATGGATAAGCACAGGTGTTTGAAATACCTGAGCAAATACCAAGGGTCTCAGCTAGTACCAATATATAACAACGCTGGACTCTCAATAAAAAAAAAGAGAGAGAACAAATCTTGAATATATATTTTCTAAAGTGGGGGAGAATTATCTGATTAGCACAACCAAGTGCTATATATATAAATGTAATTTGGAGGTTAGTAACCTAAAACATGGAGGGTAATGATACGTTTCAGAGGGCTAAAGTATCACTAAATATACCTACCCTATTTTGAGACACATGTCCTATACTAACCTTATGAGTTTATACGAGCATATGTCTACTATGACAGCTCAAATTATGAATGCGAATAAAAGATCGCAGTAAACCAACTAAGGTTAAAACATATGTAATATAAACTCTAGTATAAACATGATAACAAACGACTTTCCTTGACACTTACAGTAAAGGTAATATCATTTATACCTAAGGCTTAAACTAATACATACACTGAGTGTGAGTGTAAATTACAAGAGTGTGAAACAATATATACACAAAAATGAGTGTAAATTAAATATATAAAAGTAGGGAAACATACCCTAGGTTTGTAACCATTATTTTATACGTAAATCGTCTTAACGTTATATACTAAACCCTGTGATTCTAAATCCTCTATTTGACATACCTAACCGACTTATTTTTGGAAACCATTGAGCTAGTGGACTAACCACGTTTCTAAGAGATAGAAACAAATCATAAGCCTTGAATGTCCTGTTAGTAAACAGTAGGATTCAAACTGGAAATCCTTAGTTTGAGATGGTACTAATATTAAGAGATACTTGACTAGGGTGAGCATATGATTCACCTGATTTATGGATTTTAGATGGAATAAGGAAAAAGCTAAGCTTTAAGGAATAGGAGATAATATTTATGGACTGTAGTTGTTGATTGAGTTATGGAAATTTTTACTTAAAAGTCTAACTAACTGTGACTGCTTTGCTCCAACTGATGATAATCAAGTATAGGCAATAATCAAGCCCTGATAGGAGAAATACTAGATAAGCCTTTTAAAGTGAAGAGAGTATTCTAAAGTATGCAAGTCCATGATGGAATTTATTACTTGCATGATGGATTTAAGAGTTAAATTGATTGGTAGATATAGTTATTAGACAGTATGAGCCTAAATGTTTTAATAAGAATTTATCGTATATGCCAAGAGGAAAAACTGGCTTCCCCGCTTGATGATTTGATCAAAGGAATATTGTTCTGGGGATTTTGGTAATATCCTAGATTCAAGTATAGGTTATAACAGTTATTGGAATAGTAGTATGTTGATCAGGAGAAAATGTAGTACTCACCACGTCACAAAGTCTAATAAGACAAAAAGAAATTAAATGACAATTATGTGATTGTTTGATATTTGACGTGGGAGGTCAAACTTGATCCTGGGTCAAGAAAAAAAAACACAAACACAAATGGTGTGGAAGGATAGTTCAACACTGACGCTGACCCCGTCAGGGTTGGATAATTCCTGAGACTCCTTACAAGTGGTCACAATATTTCTGTAATACGTAAGTATTTATTCTTAAATCAAATATAACATTTAACTAATAGGTATATAAGAAATAGAATGTTTAAATTAAGAGTTAAGTTATCCAGGTTGCCCTAAGGAGATTTAATAGCTAAAACAACTCCGCATATATAGGAAAAATAATCAATTATGAGGGAAATACCAACTATTATTATCCCATGAACCATATTAATAAATTAAATATGATATCAAGAGATAATTACTTGTAATAAAAGTATTCTCAAACTATATTCTAGGTCATGGCCATATTGCCATCAGAAGGAAAAATAGACTTTGGGTCTTTCTTAGGAATTTAAAACCCAATATATTAAATGGGAATCTACCTATAAACATGGTAGAATATAAAGAGTATAAACATTATACTAATACTCACCAGAGTTGTTTCACAACCACAATAACATGTTTTACTGAAAGGAAACTACACCTTGTTAGAAACCTTAACAGGAACCCTACTGTGGTATACTTGACGAACAGACGATAATAATCGTGTACATACTACCAATAGCAGGTGAACCACTAACATAAAGAAATCTTCCTGTAATATACATAAGATGCACGGCTCAACCGTAGCTCATACTTTACAGTGAAAACGAAAGCCGTATATGGCGACAGTAAACTCAAATACCAGAATCACAAGAGGATGACCTAAAAGAAGGGATTATAAATATGCCCAATATTAATACAAAGACACGAGCGTCGATGACAGCAACTAAGAGGCGATTGATGAAAGTGTGTTATACACAAATAGTTTAAACAAGCCATAAAATAATATTGGCAATGTACAAGATAATAGATTACCTTCACCCATACATACGGATTCAGATATAAAAGTATATTAATACACTATGGAACATACAAGGAAATACATAAATTTTGAGGAATATACCTCGTAGGACAGAAGTCATATATTAATGTCCGTGGGAGACCTCGAGTTCGCAATGGGCGATCGAGTCTTCCTTAAAATTTTCACCCTTGAAGGGAACCTTTAAATTTAGGCAGATGGCCAAGCTTAGCCTGAAGTATGTAACACCGTACCTTATTACGGAGCGAGTGGGCCCATTAGCCTACAGATTAGACTTATATGTTGAGTTGGAAGAGTACACGATGTGTATCACATAACGTAGAGCCCGAGACACTCGAGCTCGATCCTACACTTAAATATGAGGAGACCTCAGTTCACATTTCAGACTCCAACACTAGGGAGACCAGAAACAAGACCATTAGAATGGTCAAAGCTCTGTGGTAAAACCACGATATTAAGGAGGCGACATGGGAGTTAGAAGACTCCATGCGAGACAAGTATCCAACAATTTTCTTTACGTTTTGTGTATACTTGTAGGGGTAGTAGGCGTGGGCGTAACCTTTTAAGGGGGGTAGAGCACCACATGCGACTTGCATATCTGCAGTCTATATTGTTCTTATGAATGGTTATTTGTGTTTGTTTGTTTGTTGCGCATGTGTGCAATTAGTTAGATGGTTATGTCCTATGTGACATTTGGTGATTAATGATACGTCCTATGTGACACTGAATGATTATTTGTGTGTCTATGTAACACTTGAATGTTTATGAAGCACTTAATTATTTTACAGTATATTATATCTATTCCTACAATCACACAAGAGATTCAGTGCCAAGGGTTTACGCCTCTGCACTTGTAGGACTGAGGATTTGGTATTGCACTTGTGCAGTGATGACCGAGTGGGATAGCTAGGAAGTTGGAACATGTATGGTTTTACAGTATTTATTAAGTTATCACGAATAAAGAATATTTGTCTATAGGAATTATATACACTCAGAGTAGTGATGGAATGTAGTAGTGTCAATACAGAGTTGACACCCAAGAATGATAAGTAGACAGAAGTAGATATGAGGAACTTGATTCCATAGGATGAACAAATATAAATTATGACTTCGGGACGAAGTCCTTTTAAGGGGGGTAGACTGAAATACCCCTAACATTTAAATAATTAAATATAAGTAAATAAATATTATTTGAAGAATTATAAATATTATTTGGGGGTTTATTAAACCCTAAGAAAACATATAAACACTTGGGCGTGAAAAAACGCACCTAAACTCCTTAAGGTCATAAACGAGCTTTAAAAGCCCGACCTTAAGTTAAACAATTATATAAGCTATGGACATTATACAAATTTAACCAAGGATCATTTTATGATCTTTAAAATACAAGTTCTCAGTTAGAACCGAGTAAAAATACAAAGTTCTCGGAAGTTCCCGATGTGGGCCCATAAAGGGCCGGGAATGCTTAGGAGGAGTGCCAAGGTGGCACGAACCCCCTTCATAAAAATTATTTTAGAGTTCCTAAAATATTATTAATTATTCTAAAGAGGATTCCCAAGCTACTTCTTCAAAAATAAACAAAGAGCTCGGGGGAAATTTCTTAACGCTCCTTTTACCTCGGGAGTGCCCCTTTAGCCCGAAAATTGAGTTACAAGTTTATATAACCCATATAATTTAATGTAAACCTTAATATATTATTATGACTATAAATAATGTCAATAAACACTTGGAACTCATAGCGACTAATTAATTCCTGGAAATATTCTTAAAGCACGAAAACGCACCTTCGGGTGTCACGAAAATGCGTTTTACGCAATTGACTTGAAGTTTTTAACAAGCCACGACTTGGAAACTTAAAAGGGGATAAAATGACCATCTAAATCAATTGATGGCAACACTAAACTCATAGTATAAATAGGGGCGATTTTTAGGTCAAAAAGGTACCTAAAATCAGCATTTTTACCTTTAAAACTTTCATCTTTTACCATGGTATAAATGTACCAATTAAATGCTGGAACCTATTACACATATTAGTATGGTCTTAGTACAATATAGTGTAACAAAAATCAAATGAAAAATAAGTCTCATTTGACCTCCAATGTAGGCGTGATTACTAGTCTATTTTGGCTAGTTTTTACAAATTATGTAATATGCTAAGATGACTCATCCTAGCAAGTTATTTATGTTAGTGGAGCAATTAATAGCAGTCTAATGAGGCAGCACCACCGTATTATCTGCAATGAAATCGATAATGGAATTATTAATCAAAACTAAGTATAACCTAAGCTAATACCTAATGACATAAACAAATCCCATTAAAATTCTAACCATCCGAATTGGTGCTGTTTGATTCTCCAAAACTGGACACGATCTCCACCTGCAGTCCATGTCTGCCCCGAACAATTCACCTGCAAAAGCAAGCAGGTTAGTAAAATATATACAAGTCTATATGGCTAGCATTTTGTTAACGTGGAATTACATTAGATAAGGCTTCCTTTGTGCCCAGCAGTCACGACCGATACCACCTGCAGCACAAATGAATTAACAAGTTAAAGCTATGTATATAGACAACAAGAGCTGTTATAATGCGGATGGTAGTGCTCCATTACCGCCTCCATCTAATAACCTGCACCCATTGCAACTAATAAGTGAGCATTAATAACATTAACAAATCTGAATAAATGAGAGCCACTCCTTACAGCCGCTCAACATGTTGATTGAAGATGCCATGCGGAAGTGCTGCAGTCCATGTCTGCGCCGCTTACTACACCTGCAGATAAGAACAAGAAAAGTTAGCTAATTAAACAATGTAATACAAAGACTATCTACCTATATGTATATTACCGTAGCAGTGGGGAACCGAACACTACCACCTGCAAAGATTAAACAAGATAGAAAGTTATCCTAAGATAAGTCTAGTAAAATTAAGATTCAGAACTAAACATACACCACCCTTTTTGTTTGTGGTCGTAGAAGTGCATGGCTGAGGACGCTGCAGTGCTCATCCACGTGAAGCTGCTGATGGAGCCTCCATTTTCAAGTCCAGCGAGAGCCATCTGCAGAAGAAGACAACCAGAGATATTAATTAACTAACAGCAATAAATATTCAGATTGAATATAAACCATACATGCTAGCTACTTTGGACATATGATTGAAGACATCATTTTGATAGTGCACCACCAGCCGTATGACTACTATGGCTAGGAGATAAGGTTGATTAAATTATGTAACAATTTAGTAAACTAATGACCATAAGCTAAAGTAAGCAATAATGACAATTAAAAATGGCAACAAAAACCGATTGCATTCACCATCCTCTACAAAACAAACATTACGTGAAAATTTCATTTGCCCAAGGTCTAAACCGATTGGTAAGCTTCAATTCCAAGCTCTCTCTTCTTCATTCTCTTAATCCCCTAATATAATTCCTAAGTGTTAATAAGCTATATTAATGGTGTATTAATTCCTAACACCATTTTAATGCAATTTCCTAGTAAAATCTATCAAGTCTTGGAGCAAGAATAGTCCTAGCAATCTCTAAGGAAATCGCCAACAATTATTCTCCAAGGAGTTGTCTTGATTTAACATCAATTCAAGGAGAAATCAAGGTTAATCTAAGGTATTTTCATATTTGAAAACCCTAGACAAATTCTACTATATGTCCGAAAATATTTTGCTTCTAAAATCTATATTCTCTTCATTAGTTCATGAAGGAAACTTGGATCTACAATCATCTCAAGGTGTATCAAAAATACCTTGTTAAATCCTAAGGTAAACTCTTGTAAAATTACTACAATATTATTTATAAGCTCTTGATTAGAAATCTAACAAATGGATCTCCTATATATATACAAGGAGTTCGAAATATCTACAACAAGATACCATTTGAAGAGCTTGGAAATTCAAGGAAAATCAAGAACAAGAATTGTCTTGATTTAAGGGTAAGTTATATAAATAAGGTTTAGTAAGTTTAAGCTTAATTTAAGCTTCAAAATTAAGTATAGAAATTATGTGTAAGGCCATGTTAATATTAAGGCCGGAAATTATTAATTAAAGTATCAAAAAAAATAATTTATAACATATAAGGTAAGATTATTACCTTAAGGTATGAATATGTGTCACAAGAATTAATTAGGATACACATATATTAAACCGAAATATCTAAGGTAATATGTTCTATTTTAGTTTATAATCATCCTAAGTCATTAGTATATTTTTAGAAGTGTTATATGGCTTATATACATTTATATGTATTTGTTATAAAGTTTAAAACAAGTTTTAAAACTATATTGTAAGATTAAAATAAAGCCGAGAGCTTAGTATATGATTTAGGTGATTTCGAAATATATAAGTGTATTGACTTGTATTATAAATTTTAGGAACATTAAAAATAGCTACAAGTATTTAAATGGCTAGTTAATAAATATGTGGCTAAAATATAGATTTTGAAAAGTTAGGGGTGCTTGATAAAATTACCGAGAATGAAAGAGTGAGTTTGGTATATTTATAGTATAATATAAGGTAGGAAATATATTATGAATTTGGTGAATTTAAATAAGTGTTTAAGTGTTAAAATAACAATTATAAAGTTGTGGGACTATTTTGTAATTATTGGAAAATATAAGGTGTGGCCGAGAAATTATTTATGATTTTATGGGATGTTTAAAGTATTAATTGTGAAATTAAGTCTTGGTCAAGTGTTGACCAAAAACTTTGGGTTAAAATGATTTATGACATAAAATATTAAGTTTATAAAAGTTTTGGGGTAAAAGTGTAAATATAGAAAATTATATGTAGAAACCGAAAGGTTATGAACTTAATTGGTAATTTATAAAGTTGTGAGGTTGAATCGTAACTTACAAAATAAGGTGGTCAATTAATATTTACAAAGGTTATGTGGGTAATTAGTGGATTTTAAAAGTTATAAGGTTATTTGGCAATTTATAGAAGTTAATATAATTGTTTTACATTTTTTTGAATTGATAAGAGTATTTAATAAATTATAAGAGTATACGGTTATTTGGTAAGTTGTAAAAGTTATCGGGATCAATTATGACTACCGGAAAATAATATGTGGTTATTTAGTAATTTATTAAATGTTGGGTATCACATATAAACACCGGATTAATAAGGTTGGTTTTGTAATTTAATAAGGCAAGGAAGTGAAACTAGGTAATATAAATGTATTACGGTATATTAAGGAATATAATATAAGTTTATAAAATAATTTTGGTTATAATAAAAATGACCAAGGGGTTTAATATAAATGATAAGTGGAAATAATTATAAGTATATATTAGTAAGGTAAGATGTACCGTATAATTGATAATTCATTATCACATGTGAGTTTCACATAAAATAATGAACTGCTAGGTTATCTAGAACCACTGTTAAAATAACAGGGGAAAATAAATAACATACGGAGTTATTATACGACGAGTATAAACACTACAGTGACAGTACCGTAATATTTAGTGAATAGTTATATTAATACTACCGGTATTGCATGTTTAAATAACAGCGTACGGGAAAGGACTACTGAACAGGAGTTTGACAGGCTAGCAGTTTCTTGGTGTACGGTATGTTAATTGTGTGGTCTGAATGTCCTAAGGATTATCCTAAGGTCCAGACATTGTGTGTTTAAATGTTTTAGAAGATATCTATGATTTTATGTGATGATATTGTATGGGGGATTGCCCAAACTGTTGCGTTGAATTTTACGCGCGAATGTCTTGTGACTAAAGTTTACACATCTAAACTGGAAAAAAAAGACTAACTGACCTCTAGGTATTATTGAACCTAACAATGGTCAACTGTTAAGGTCTTAATTCAAATATTGGTTATTGTGTCACTGACAAAAAGGGCTAACTTATAAGAGAGGAATCCAGATCGTTCCGACCTTCTGGTTGCGCATTGTGATCACAACGAGGGACTATAATGGAGTCACTCGAAATCCATCAGCCACATTCGGGATGGCGGAGCCACTGTCGTAGGTGCACAGGTTCGACCGGATCGGTCATTACATATATTTATCCAGGGCCGGAGTCCGTTGGTAACGGTTCCTTGGAACCCAGGGGACATTCGTCCACAATTTATTAAGGTTGTCTTAACATGACACTTGAGGTAAAATTAATTGGGAAAGGTTAAATGATTGGTTTAAAAGATAAGAGCCAAGTGACTAACTAACAAGTGTAGTTTAATACGTGTATCTCGTTTGGTTATTGTTATGGTTTACAAATGTGTGATTATTGTTTATTGTTGTGTGGTTATTATTGTGTGATTATTGATGTTGTGTACTATTGTACACTGGCGTTTACAGGTGGATTTTATGTGTTTGTTAAGTGTTTACGGTTGTTACTGTTATTATTGTAAACCGTATTTCATGTAAAGAATCTAATATCAAGATGGCTAAACGACTTAAGGAATCTAGAAGACTTAGGACTACATTTAGCATACCAGCATAGTTTGCTGAGCCCTTCATTGGGCCAAACATTTCAGGTCTCTGAAGAATACACAAGCCGGAGTGCGGGGAACAGGGTAGCCGCTGTGTTTTTATAAAACACTTATGGATTTGTTATGTATTATATTGTGGAGTTTGTTGTAGTTCAGTTAGTTGCTCATTTAGTTGATTGGTTTGTAATAAGTAGAGTGCTCAGTATCTGTTCATCACAGCGTGTGGAAGTTGTAATGTTGGAAGAGTAAGGATGCCTTGTTACTCACAAGGGTGAGTGACGGCGTGTAACACCAAGGATAGTTAGATTTATTTTCCGCTGCGATTTGCTATTTATTATGCTACGAATTATGACGTCATTACAGGTTTAAGATTAGGGGTGTTACAAGGAATGAATGGTTATGACCAACAAGAGAATTAGTGATGGTTGTAGAAGGTTGTGAAACACCAAGAGAGTTTGGTAATGCACTGTGTGCATAAGTGCAAAAGAGAAATGAAAATTGTAGAATTGAGGTAAAGGTTTGGACATGGTTTAAGGAGGTTTAAGAGCATGATTAGGGTGCTAAAACATGTTAGGAAACAGGTGGAATGATTAGGAAAAGATTGGGTGAGAATTAAGGTGAGTTAGAGTTCAAAGTGAGTAGTTCAACACCTTGGGAAAATGGGTACTGGGCTCGGGTCGGTCGAGTTAAAAATTTCCAAACCCGAGTGTTTTCTACTTCGCCCGACCCATGGTTGGTCGGTCGAGTTAAAATTTTCAAGCCTAGGTATCTTCTGACTTCAACCGACCCAGGGACCGACCCTTGGTTGGGTCGGTCGGGTCAAATAAAAAAATGTGGCATTAGTAGTAAACCATTGGGAGAGTAATGATGGTGAGAAAAATATGCATTTAAGAACCTAAGTAAATAAGTGCGAGAAGTGAATGAGAAAGTGTAAACTTAGGAACACTTGAGCAAACTAAGATTACGGGGGTAACAGGGTGACTACGGGAGTATTAGTTGTTACATACCGTACTACCTTAATATTAATAGAACCCCTTGAAATATTATCAGAGAATCAAGTGTGAACCGAGGAACGTGAGGTGACACGGTGTATTTAGTCCATGGTGAAAGGTATGATTTTCTCATGCCCCTGTATGCTACCAGGATTACTCTGATTTGTGTGTTGTTTGCTTGTGTGCTAACCTAATCAAGATAAAAGAACAAAAATGATTTATTGCATTTGATATGTATGTCTGGATGCATATGTATGTGCTAACCATACTTGAATGATTTTTGTGGTCTAACTTAGTGTTATAGACCGACTCGTAGATGAGTATTGTTGATTAGTGACTCGTAGAAAGAGTCATTTCATAAATTAACGAAAATGTGGAAGCACGTGAGAGAGAGAGAGAGAAGAGAGAGTGGCACGGGATTAGTAACTCCCGATAATGGTTAGAGAACAAAATGAACAATCCACGAAATAATCAATAGTGGAAAGAAATTATGAAACCTCTATTAATAGATTGATGATAGTTCAAAGATATGAACTTACAAGAAAAGTAAAAGAGATATAAATGACTGTCAAACTCCTTTAAAAGATAGTCAATCCATAACATGAGGATCCGACCTAATTGAGAAAATGTCCCAAACATACAAGTATTTGATAAGTTGGGGAAACCTTAAATTTGAGAATACTATACATTGAGAAAATTTCCTAAATATTAGATGATATCGAGAGTGATACTTCTAGGCTAATCCATGAGATTGTGAAATGACTCTGAGAGAAGAGCATTTTGGAAATTGAGTAGTCCGATAGAGAAATGGATATTTGTGAATTTGAGGAACTAGGTGTATAGTTTCGTTGATAGTCAACCTTCCACCTATGCTAGACCCGGTGTAGGGTCGTAGCCGTGGAAGTAAGACGAGTATTTGTAAGCCCGGTGAAGAGTCTCGTGTATGACTCTACCCGGAGGTCATGGGTAATGATTTAAAAGATATCTGTTTGAGAATTGAGAATTTAGTTTTGAGAGCCGAGAATTTGAGAATTGACTAGGAGGTTGAGATTTGAGAATTGAACTCGAGAAGTGTTGAATTTGAGTTGAGATTGAGAATTAAGAATTTGAGATTGAGATTGAGAATAAGAGAGCTAAAGTAAGAGTAACCCCAGAGAATGGGTAAGACAATGAATAAGTGACTAAGGCATTAGTTGAGGTAGAAACCCTCAAGGCCTGGGAGTAGATATATATGAACTAAGAACCTTGATGTGTTAGTTAAGGATTGCATTCCACGATTGAATGTTGAATACTTGTGCTATTGTACATGTTTACTATATTGCTATCCTGCATGATTGTGGAATTAAATGAATCCCATGTTCTCGACAAGTAGTTGACGTACCCCCGTTAGCACGCGGGATATGTGAAATTCATACCAGCAATTTGCTGAGCCCCTTGGGGCAACCGTTTTTACTTTCCAGGTACTTTGGAGCCAAATACCGTTCGAGAGTAGGACGGGGTTGCTACTTAAGCATGGGTAATTGATTAAGGAAATTGTATTTGTTTTGTAATGTTGAATTGTAAGTCCGGAATGTTATCTGTAGACTTGAGTATTGTAGAGACTCGATATAGAATTGATTTGAGGTTGTATTTGTATTTGAATCGGTAAAGAATGGAATGAAATTGTTTTGTATAGAGTACTCGGTATATTAGTTCATCAGACCGATATTGTTTTTGTTTGGATTTGACCTTGTTAGTCACGTGGGTGACTAACGGCATTGTATCACCCACCGTTTGTAGTGAATTTCTACTGCTTTGGTATTGGTAATGGAGACGGATTAGGAGATAATGACTTGATAAGCGGTAGGGGTGTTACAATTGTTTATGTCGCTTTTGAAATTCATGCCTACTCTTGTTGGTGGCTTATTATTTGTCCTATATCTGTGTAAAACTATACGTCTTTCTTCCGTTTGGGTTCGCATAAACATTCGGCCCCAAATATAGTTTATTTAGATCCAGCCTATAACTAGCCAAACCAGGCTAGAACAGGTGGCCCTAGAAAGCTCTCTAGGTCACCCCCATTTATTGTGTTTAAGCCTTTGAAGGTACCCCACAGCTAGCTCATTTCTATTTGCTTTGTGGAGAACATATCTTCCAAAACTTTTAAAACATATCCCTAATCATCCCTATTTCATTTAAAAAACTAAACACTCCAAAAAAAGAAGAAATCAAATTCAATTCAGAAAATCAGTCTTTAAGGCCCATTTTGGCCTAGTAATAATGCCCACTCCTGGCCCCTTTTTAGAAGCCAAATAACAATGCCTATTTCCATGGCCCAAACTGGCCCCTTTTCTAAGGCCCAATCCAGCCCATTCCATGGCCCAATCCGGGCCCGTTTCCATGGCTGATCAACCAAGACCCGCCCACCGTTAGCCCGATCTGGCCCATTAGCCCATTTTATGGCCTATATCGACTCAAATCACTCAGTTCCACTTCAATTTCAAATCAACAACCTAATTTTAAATCAATTCAGGCCCAATTCGGCCAAAAGCCTAAATAAGGCCCAATTTGGCCCAGAAGTCCAAACATGGTCCAATGGCCTAGAAGTCAAACATGGCCCAACGGCCTAGAAGTCCACACATGGCCCAAAAGCCCAAACAAGGCTCAATTCAGCCCCAAAACCAAAACTTTGACCTGGTCCAACTTTGACCTCGACCCAACTTTGACTCGTCCAGTTTGACCTTGACCCAACTTTGAATCGATCCCACTTTGACTCAGTCTATTTTTGATCCGGCCCGTTTTCCATCCCTAACCCAAATTCGTCTCAAACCAAGTTCAATTCAAACCCAATTCATTCAACCCAATTCAATTCAAACCCAATTCCATTCAATTCAAATCCAGAATCAATCCATCCAATTCAAACTCAACTTGTAATCCCATTCAAACTCCAAAATCCAAACATTTCTCATTATTCAGCTTTAATTCCAAAAAATTGATAAGAATCACTTTCTCGATTTCAAACAATCATTTATCAGTTTTCAAAGAAACTATTTTTGTGGAATTTTAAAGGAAAAACTCTTCTCACATCACAGAAAACTCTTCTCAACAAGCAGAAAGTTCTTCTCACATACACAGAAGTTTTCTCCTAAAACATTTCTCAAAATCAGTGTTTCGTCATCGAGAATTCCGAACAACTTCAAACATTTTCCAACTCAGTTTTTAACTTAAAAATAAATCATTCTCGGGGTATCTGTAATGTCTAACACCCTCTAAGAACTTTTTCTTATTTGTTAGACATCACTTGTCTCTCTTCAAAAATAAAAATCCGAGGTAGGCAACTGGGGTCATAACCTCTCTTGTCGCAGTCTGGAATTCTTTAGGTGGGGCATTAGGGTGACAAACCTCCCCTAATTGTAGCCTATGTAACTGTCTTCCTAGTTGCACCCGGGATTTAAATCATCTAACTCTCTCCCACTTGATTTCAATGTTTTCGGTTTTAACGTTTTAAAACCCGGGAGTTAGAGACGTTATTAGGTTTGACCGAGAGTATCCCATTCATGATACTCCTCTCTAAATCCTATATTTCGACATAATTCATTGGCCCCATCTTTTCGAGCCACGGCATTACCATTAATTAAATGTCGTGTTCGAGGGGGTACATAGGGTAATCTCGGGATTATCTGCCCTTACAACAAAAATGATTTCGTCTTTAAAAATTCAAGAGAGACAATTTTTGAACAAATCAATCCAACCCTCCATTCGAGCTTTAGACCAACATCTCCTAACCTTCCAATAAACCCAAATCCACATAGTCTTCTTTGGCTTAGGATCCCCACTCTTGAATGCTCCGTTTTTTAGAATCTCAATCTCGGACATTGTTTTTAGCTATCCTAATCCAAGAGAACCTTCATTCCTTAATACTTAAAAACCCGAATACCCTCTATTATACTTCATCATCCCAAAACCCGAACTCCTTTTCAATACATTTGACTTTCAAAAACACCTCAAGAATTCGGCCATTCCAAATACCACCTCAGCTCCATGAAATGACCAAATACCCCTCAACTTCACAAATGACTGAAATACCCTTGTAACCCTTCAAACTCTCAAAACCCCTATAGCACTTCGAAGGTCGAGACGTCTTCAATCCTCTCCTCACGTGAAAATCAAACAACACCCCATCGGATTCATTCCTCCAAATCTTCAGAGCTCCCTAATAATTCATTCCGAACTCATTCAATGCCTCCTTTAAACCGTAGTCGACACTCAATCTTATCCTTTAGATTTAATTAAATCTCTCTAAAAGGTTTTGAAAGAAGGTAATCTCGACAATTGAAGACCGAGGTTTCCTCGGGCACCAATCCAAATTTGTGGTGGTCGTTGCCACTTCTAAGGGGTGTAACCCAGTGCGAACCCACCACAGAATCTCTTAAATGACCAGATAAATCCTATCCATAGGCAACAAATCACAGGGTCAATTAACAGTTCTTAGAACCCTTCTTCTCCCTACCTAGTTCCTTGGGTCAAACTAGGTGGCGACTCTAGTCAATTCCGTCTTATAAAGGCATCAGTCCGCGTGGAGCCCATCGAGAGCGGGTGTAGTGCACACTTGCACTCCCCTCTATGCTTTCTGGGAAAGACAGACAATTTAGTAGGTATTTGAGGGATGCCAGAATAATGGGTTTTCACCCTCCACATAATGGCATTTTCTAGGATCTGGGTTTCTCAGTCAGACCATACTTAGATAGACCCCCCTCATACCGAAAAATCACCCTCCATAGAATGGTAACTCTGCTGGGGAAAACTTGAGTAAGTTTTTCACAAACTCAAGGAAGACTGAACTCCATTCAAAATTGTCGGGACTCCCCACTTCTTTCAAAACCTTCAAGAGATTCATTTCAAAGCCTCTAGGATTATTCTACTCCACACTTTGAGTGTGTATTTGACGAGAACATATAGGATGTGTTAGATCCTCAACAAACATGACAACAATTAGGTTAATAATTAGCTCACGATAAGAAAGAGACACTTAGGACTGAATGAAGCTTACTTCCCTTAGGTTGATAACAACTAATTTGGAATCACAACTCTCATGACAAAACACTTAGTAAACAGGTTGGTGCTAACTTCTTTGTTTTATTTACATGTTGTGTGATTGTGGGGTGCATTGGGTGGGTAGCTTAGGACATGCATTCCTCTGTGTCACCCGTTTTATCCACGATGTCATGGGATCCCCAACCGGTCCACGGTTGATTCCCTATGAGTTGGGTCCTTCTCTGAGGGAACAAACCCACGAGGCAGTATGGTCTCTAACTAACGCTTTAAAGCTCATGATCCAACAATATCCTCCATTACCCGAGTCTAAGCCAACATATAGTGAACTCTGAGCCTTCAGTGTCCATCTACCTGGTCCGGTGTCTAAGACGGGTTTTATGGGTAGTCACCCCCTTGTATGACGACTGTCTAACCACCCCTTTGCCTACCCTGAAGATTGCATGGGCTCAGTTCTCCATGATTTCTCTGCACCACGGGTGTCTTTAAAGCCCAATGTCGCGCAACAAATTCATAGAGGATCCCGTATTTACAGATACCCATACATGACATAACGTAGTCAGCAAATAATTTGAACTTTAGACTCATCTTATCGTGCAGACGAGAGGAGACCTGTTCCCATGCAGTACTTCCCCGAGTTTCCCAAAAAATGAGTGTGTTGTCGGATCATCACTGGCTGTGGCGTATGTTTCCTTATCATCTCGGGTGTCCTGACCTTTCAAACTTAAGTACTCCGGACTTTCTTGATAACGTGCCCCACAAAGGCATAGCAGAGAAAAAACCTCGAGAGATGATAGTGAAGGGACGACGGTTCTCCCGGTGAGACAAATCATAATTGACCTAGAAAGTGATTATCCCAACATTAACACTTACAACTCCACATCAAACATAGCCACGATTTATGTTATGCTCTATACATGTGTGCAAACCATTTTTCAAATCAAACCAATCTGTTTTAAAACGTTTGGAATTCTTTTGTATGTCTCTTAAAGCTTTCTTGTGAGCTCGTTTAATTTAGAATTCCACCTAAATTTTACTCATAAACATTTGGGGTTTTTAAAACCAGTTACTTCATCTTTCAAAACCTTTATCTCACTAAAAATGTATTTCCAAAACAATTTTCATAAATAGATTTCGAAAACCTACTTCCTACGAACGAATTTCAAAGAACATTTTTTTCATCAACTTTATTCAAAAATAGTTTTCAAAGCTGATTTTCATAAATGTATTTTAAAAAACAATTGATTTATTCCCCATGTTGTGACCCGCTATTTTTGAAGTTCTGCCCACCTTCAAGAGCAGCGGTCATTACTGTAGAGCGTACTAGTCATTTTGTGTTTTCACAAAGTGGTGGATTTTCACATAAGATGTTGTGCTCAATCATTCACCTTTTCTTTCTCAAAAATATCCCTCATTCCCCTCATCGAAGCAAGTGGAGCAGCATGAAGATCGACTACATGGTTCGAGCTGAAAGCGAGAGGCGCACCAACCCATGGAGTTAGCCGAGCGACATGAACACCAACACCAACCGTCCAAACACAAAATCAGAGGTGTACCAACCCAAGTCAAGCGATATGAAGATTAGCGACATTGGTTGGAGTTCAAACTGTTGAAAATCAGAAGAACACCAACCCGCTTTGTTTGATCACAGTATTGCTTCACTACAAAAGCGTGAAAACGAGCGAGCAGTCGGTCAGGAGCCCAAAGACGAGCGAGCAGCCGGTCAAGAGCCCGAAGACGAGTGAGTAGCCAGTCAAAAGCTTGAAAACAAGCGAGCAGCCAGTCAAGAACGAGCGTGCAGCCAACCAAGTGTTCGAGCTTGAGCAGTTAGTCAGAAGCCCAAAGACGGACCAGAAGAGTTCATAGGGCGTTTAGCTCAACATTCCCCTTTTAATGACTTTTTAGAATTGATGATGTATAAGTTTTCCCTATGATTCTTTTCTTTCTTGTCCATTTTTGAATAGATTACATGTATAGGTTTATACATTCCCTTTGAATTTATTTAGATCAAACTTGTATAGGGTTTCCCACTCCCTATTGTTTTGCGAATGACCAAGCGTCAGAATCCATATTAAGAGATTCCACCACTTAGAAAACAAGCGTTTTCAAATTGTTTTTCAAAATTTTGGTTTTGTTTTGGCATGCACGTATTGGTTAAAGATAAGAACGAATAAGGTGACCCCTTATATTCCATCAATCACTTTGCAACTCCGCTTTATGGGGGTGAAAATTTGTTGTTCTACTGCATAAATACCTCTTGTGATAAACACAACAATAAAATTGCAATCAAGATCCAATCACGTGCATATCATTCATAACAAAAAAAAGAGTGGCATGCATTTCCAATCAATTAGAATTCACCAATCATGCTGGTCCATCCACATAAAGAATGCATAATCACGTGTTCCATCCTCACCTCACCACACACCAACTTTTATCCCAATATCTCAACATCAAAAAAAAGAAGCCTCATCATCAGAGGGATAACAGAAAACATAGAGGAGTTCTAGCCTTTCCAATTTCAGAACTACCATGGGCACCAATGACCAGAACGAAATGAAGCATCCCATGTCATATCAGTGGGTCACCATGCGGGAGTTGTCACTCCCTAAAACTCCCAAAATCCAGGAGCCAATCACCAACCCAACCTCACTCAAAAATTACTTCTTCGACAACAACCATCACAATTCAACCACCTGCAGGGCCAATTGTGACGGGATGAGTTTCATGGACTATCAACTGGAACCGACTCAAGCGAGACTAGGCGAAACCTTACCGATCATGCAATGCATCCAAAAAAACAAACACAAAAAAACATTCAGTCAAAATTCAAAATCATCTATTTTGCATCATCATTAACACATCATGCATCATATGTACATAGTAGTTCCATATTACCACAACACATTGCATGGTAGATGTACTGCATACACTCGTATCGAAACGACGTCAACCCAGTTCCACTTCAATTTCAAATCAGCAACCTAATTTTAAATCAATCCAGGCCCAATTCGGCCCAAAAGCCTAAATAAGGCCCAATTTGGCCCAGAAGTCCATACATGGTCCAATGGCCCAGAAGTCCAAACATGGTCCAACGGCCCAGAAGTCCAAACATGGCCCAACGGCCAGAAGTCCAAACATGGCCTAAAAGCCCAAACAAGGCCCAATTCGGCCCAAAAGCCAAACTTTGACCTGGTCCAACTTTGACCAATTCAAACTTTGACCTCGACCCAACTTTGACCCGGCCCAAGTTTAACCTTGACCCAACTTTGACACGATCCCACTTTGACTCGGTCTATTTTTGATCTGGCCCGTTTTCCAACCCCAGCCCAAATTCAACTCAAACCCAGCCCAATTCCATTCAAATCCAGATTCAATCCATCCAATTCAAACTCAACTTGTAAATCCCATTCAAACTCCAAAAATCTAAATGCATTTCTCATTATTCAGCTTTACTTCAAAAAAATTTGAGAATCTCTTTTCTCGAATTTCAAACAGTCATTTTATCAAGTTTTCAAAGAAACCATTTTATGAAATTTTAAAGGAAGAACTCTTCTCACATCACAAGAACTCTTCTCAACAGGCAGAAAGTTCTTCTCACATACACAGAAAGTTTTCTCCTAAAACATTTCACAAAATCAGTGTTTCGTCATTGAGAATTCCGAACAACTTCAAAGATTTTCCAACTCAGTTTTTAAACTCAAAAATAAATCATTCTCGGGGGATCTGTAATGTCTAACACCCTTAAAGAATGTTTTCTTCTTTGTTAGACATCACTTGTCTCTCTTCTAAAATAAAAATCCTAGGCAGGGCACTGGGGTCGTAACCTCCCTTGTCGTAGTCTGGATTTCTTTAGGCGAGGCATTAGGGTGACAAACCTCCCCTAATTGCAGCCTAGATATTTACAAGACGGGGTGCTAGGGATGTAACTGCCTTCCTAGTTGCAGCCGGGATTTTAGAATCGTCTAACTCCCTTCCACTCGATTTCAATGTTTTCGGTTTTTAACGTTTGAAAACCCAGGAATTAGAGTCGTTATTAGGGTTTGACCGAGAGTATCTCATTCATGATACTCCTCTCTAAATCCTATATTTCGACATAAATTCATTGCCCCATCTTTCGAGCCTCGGCATTTACCATTAATTAAATGTCATGTTCGAGGGGGTACATAGGGTAATCCCTCGGGATTATCCGCCCTTTTACAACAAAAATGATTTCATCTTTAAAAACTTTAAGAGAGACAATTTTGGACAAATCAATCCAACCCTCCATTCGAGCTTTAGACCAATATCTTCTAACCTTCCAATAAACCCAAATCCACCATAGTCTCTTTGGCTTAGGATCTTCAACTCTTGAATGCTCCGTTTTTTAGAATCTCAATCCCGAACTTTGTTTTAGCTATCCTAAATCCAAGAGACCTTCAATTCATGAATACTTAAAAACTCGAATACCCTCTATTATACTTAATCATCCTGAAAACCCAAACTCATTTTCAATACCTTTGACTTTCAAAAACACCTCAAGAATTCGGCCATTCCAAAATACCCCCTCAGCTCCACGTAATGACCAAAATACCTCTCATCTCTATGAAATGACCAACATACCCCTCAACTTCACAAAATGACCAAAATACCCTTGTAACCCTTCAAAACTCTCAAAATCCCTATAGCACTTCGAAGGTCGAGACGTCTTCAATCCTCCGCCTCACGCGAAAATCAAACAACACCTATATCGGATTCATTCCTCCAAATCTTCAGAGCTCCCCAAATAATTCATTCTGAACTCATTCAATGCCTCCTTTAACCGTAGTCCACACTCAATCTTATCCTTTGGCTTTAATTGAATCTCTTTAAAAATGTTTTGAAAGAAGGCAATCCCGATAATTGGAGACCGAGGTTTCCTCGAGCACCAATCCAAAGTCATGGCCGTTGTCACTTCTAAGGGTGTAACCCAGTGCGAACCCACCACAGAGTCTCTGAAATGACCAGATAAATCCTATCCATAGGCGACAAATCACATGGTCAATTAACAGTTATTAGAACCCTTCTCCTCCCTTCCTAGTTCCTTAGGTCAAACTAGGTGGCAACTCTAGTCAATTCAGCCTTATAAAGGCATCAGTCCACGTGGAGCCCACCGAGAGCGGGTGTAGTGCACACTTGCACTCCCCTTTCTGCTTTCTGGGAAAGACAGACGATTTAGTAGGTATTTGAGGGATGCCAGAATAACGGGTTTTCACCCTCCACAGAACAGTATTTTCTAGGATCTAGGCTTCTCAGTCAGACCATACTTAGATAGACCCCCCTCATACCGAAAAATCATCCTCCACAGATGGCAATGGGTCAGTGGGTACCCATTTCACCCGGTCACCTGACCCGCTAAACCAGGTGAAAAACTCACAAAAACGAATGAAAACCGATGACGGGTGAAACGGGTGAGGGTGTAGGTGGACATTTTCCACCCGTCACCCGACCCGCTCACCTGCATAAATATAATATATATTATGTTAAGTTGTTAACTATTGTTCATTCTCCTTCACTCGTGGTAATTTTACAACCCTAACTAGTGAACAAGGAACATTCATACTTTGCGCGACTGCGCCATTCTTCATTCTCATCACTCTCGATAAGTTTACAACCCTAACATACATGCTCTGCACATTTTTTAATTCTCTTCAATGAAGGTAAATGCAACCCTAACTGGCGAACATGGAACATAGATGCTCTAAGCCTCTATTTTCTCTCTTCAATGATGGTAATTTTGTAACACTAACCGGCGAACATGGAACATACATGCTCCACACCTCTATTTCTTTTTTCACTCTCGGTAATTTTGCAACCCTAATTGGAGAACAAGGAACTTACATGCTTTGTGAAGTTTTTCATTCTTTTCACTGAAGGTAATTTCACAGTCCTAACCGGTGAACATCGAACATAAATGCTCTGCACCTCTATTTTCTCTCTTCACTTATGGTAATTTTGCAACCATAACTGGCGAATATGGAACATACATGCTTTGTTCAGTTTTTCATTCTTTCTCTGAAGTAAATTTTGTAACCCTAAACGGGGAACATGGAACATACATGCTCTACGCCTCTATTATCTCTCCACTCATAATAAATTGTAAACCTAACTGGCGAACAAGGAAAAAGGATAAACAAATGGGTAAACGGGTTCACCCGCGGGTGACAGGTGAAACGGGTGACGGGTCGGGTATTGGTGGAGCGGGTGAAGTAGGGTGATGGGTGCGGGTGATGGTCCACCCGGCCCAAACCAACCCATTGACATCCCTGGCTACATGGACTTGAACAGAGGAAAAACAACACTCAACCTCCACCAAGGGAGGAAAGAAAAGAAAGCTTCTTTCTCTTCATTTTTTCTTAATGATTGTCCCACGGTGTCACACTATTGAAAACTAACTAGTATCTGATGGATTACGTAAATGCTATAAAAATCAAATTACGTTTAAGTATTTTATAATTAGATGTCATTAGGCTTATTATTGATAACAAAAAACCCAAACTCATATACTCTGGACGTACACCGTGGAACTAGTGAAGCCTCATCAAAACCTTGCTGGGAAAAACCCAAAGGGAAAACCCAACAAGAAAAAAGAGTACTCCAGCTAGTGCCTCATAATTATTCATATCCTTACAAGTATCATGAACAAAATAAAATATAAAGCATCCACTATATTAACAGCATATTCAAGCAACAAACAGCAGCATCCTTGATCTCCCTTAATCGACTTAGTGTAGTATCTGTAGAACCATTGCTTGATCAGTCTGTGACGTGAACAAATCGCAGCCAACCGGAAAATCTATCCATCCTTTGTGCGGTAATTGGTGGTCATCTTTCTGTGGTTAGTCCTCACTCGTATTGAAATTTTTTTCACGTCAAATTCTTCTTTCTGTTACGTGAAACGCGACATGAGATTGATTCTTTTTAATTCAATCACACTATTAGAAGGCTCACATGGAGCTACCAAACAACTTGGCATTTGCATCAGGGTCTTCTTTTTGACAAATTGAATAAGGTATGCATCTTATTTTTAAAGAATAGTATATTTTTTATTTTTACACTTATATTTTATAAATTATAATACTCTTAATTAAATATATTTTCTCTTATTTGGATATACTTATCCACACAGAGTGACACATTCCACGGAATTTATATAGCTAGCTTCTCCGTGCTGTTATGTTTCAGCTGGGTGGTTGTAATTTTCTTCTCCGTTGTGTTATGTCTCAGCAGTAAGGGTAAGATTTTCACCAAACACACTTCATAACCGACCACTGATCCTCTACAGCTCTACCACCTACTCTAACCAACCATTACGAGATCCCGCAATTCAGGTTAGTTTAAGTTCCTGTCTGGTTAACCCGATTGGTGTTAAATTCATGCAATTTAGTTCATAATACTTTGGATATCAGAACCACCATATCGAATTTTTCATGACATCGATTCGCACGATTTCAATTCAAGTAGACTTCAAATAGTATTTTCTAATCGAACAATTTTCATTTTGGTGCATAATAATTTAGGCATTGACCAATCTTCCGATTCGAATTGATTTGGAATCATATTATCAGATCAAATCTTGAACTCGTATCGGGACGGTTCAGTTTTTTAGGGTCACTTTCGCTTGGAGTAGCCATTAGTCTATCACCAAACATCCTCCAATATAGAGAACCCAACAGGAAAGCGGATGGTCAGTCAAGCAAGAGACAACACGACAGTTGACGAAAGGCAATAAATTAAATTGTCAACAACATTATAAGAAAGCAGAGCAAACTAGTCGTGACGTTCACGATCTACAAAGACGTCAGCACAAGCACTATAAACGTAAATTACAGACAAGACGCTATGGCAGCCTTTCTAACCCAAATATCTTATCTCAACCAGTTTCGCAGTATTACATAGTAACGAGATGAAACATTTAACGGACGAGCTCCTGGGTGAGTCAGGGCTCACAAAGGAACATTCACAATCTGCACATGAATCCAAGACAGAGAAACACATGAAGTGGATGAAGCAAATATTTTTCAAATCCCAACAGCATATAATATAAAATACCATCAGTTTAAGGACTCTTGCTCTTGCTCAAGCTCCTACTTCTGCTGCCGGCTGCGGACAGGGCTCCGGCTTCGGACAGGGCTCCGGCTGCGGACAGGCTATGGCTGCGGACTGGGCTACGGCTGCGGACTGGGCTACGGCTGCGGACAGGGCTACGGCTCACTTCCTTCTTGCGCTACAGATCACAATTGAATAAACCCCCCAAGGGAGTGAAAGAGAGGATGACCTTAGTGTGTGTTATCGCTAAATATGATTTACCCAGCAAAATTGAAGAGTCAAAAACGCTCAACATAGCCAGTGAGCAACTTCCTCTAATCAATGTATTCGGAGAGCAGATCTATATTACGAACAGATGCAACAAACACATTGCACTTACCGATGGAACTGGAGATCTAGATCTTGACATGGATCTGCAAAAAGTTCCAGTCAAAATAATTAATATTCTACATCGTCCTTTAAACAATTTCTGAAACAAAACCCATACGTTAATGCCCTTCAACATTCAAATCACATTCGAAAAATGGAATGGCATGAAACCCATTCTGCTTGAAGGACTCCAAGTATCCACACTTGGACGTGAGCAACATTCCATCCAGCACAAGCATCATCATCCAAGCAGATGATCAGATAAAATAATAAATACTTAAAAAATACATACAATTAGGGAAGAAGTAAGATATACTGGTTAACACACGAATGGGAAACGAGATAGGAGCATTTCCCCCTGCCAGATTGTGCCAGCAAAATCCAAAGATCCAGATAGCTCCAATTATCCCCATTAGCAATTAGTCCCCAGAAAATCCAGCTCTATTATAGCAGTCCATGATCCATGACGTTCCCAATCTAAAAACCACCCATTGGATATTACATGCTGAATAAGTATTAGAACAGACACTACAAAAGGTTTCCAAAGCTTCACTTAGGAAAACAACCGCATACCTCTGCAACCAAACTAAGTTGCATCCCCATTTGTACCATATCCCATCCAGATCCTAATTTGCAATTTCCATATCGCATGAAAATCCACATCTAGACAAATAAACATTAATTCGACATGAAAGCGCAAGGAGAGCAATTGCTAAACCTAACCAAATCCGGAACAGGGTAACACATACCACACCTTGAATAGCAAAAACTAACAAAACAGAGCAAGTGACAGAAGCGGCTCAATTAGTTAGATGGGGAAGAAAGCACAGCCAACTCAAACTAAACAGGCATACTAGTATTACAGATAAGATAAAACTTGATGACTGAAAACATAGTATACTATCCAAAGTATGCTTTGATAGCAGATGAGTTGAGCAAAATGACGTTTTCATCATCAATTATGGAAGACAACAGAAATGAAGCAGAAAAAAATCATATCTGATTCCAAGAAAAAGAAAAGGAAGAAGGTTCACCAAACGCGGGTAATTAGCAAAGATAACACCTTTCTTACTTTGAGAACAATGTAGAAGACCCAGAACATGTCACAAACAGCAGCAACACAGTTCTACAAGAGCCCCAGAAATGAATATGTAAATGATCTACCTTGGGGGAGAACGAGACTTCAACGGAGAACGTGAACGAGATCTGGAACGTGACCTCGCAGAGCGCCCAGGGGCTTTGACCTTAGGTGAAACACTACAAAAATGTAACCCAATAGTTATAGTACAAATCACATTGTACCCAAAGAAGATTCAGTATGACTGCAACAATTCACCTCCTGCTTCTGCTTCTGCTATAACTGCGGCTACGACTTCTGCTTCTAGAGTAGGAACGACTGCGGCTTCGGCTTCTAGATGAGCTCCTTCTATATTCCTTAACCTGTATCCATGAAATAATTTGAAGGGGGAGATATAACAATGATTATCCCTTGATAAAGTCTTCTTTTTCAATGAATTTTGGTATTATGCCATCCTGGAAGGGTGGAAATTAATCTAAGGGGATGAATAATCAAGAAATGGAACCACAAATACCCGAACATGCTTTCTTGAGAAGGCATTTCGAAACTCAGAGCCATTCAGTTTTTTAATCTGTACAAGCAACAGGTGAGAGAAAAAGTGAGAGTTGTTGCAAAATAAATGAATTTCATAAGAGAGGTTCATGTCTGGTGGCACTCATCTCCTATGCAAGTCAACACTTATGTGAGACAACTTACAGCATACTTCATGTCATCCAAGTTGGTATAATCCACAATTCCAGTTGTTCCTAGAAAGTAAATACGAAGGCCTTAGACAAATATACAAACCAAGACATCTAATACTCTGCTACAGAAAATGACAACACAGCATATTTAAGGTACTTTACGAGCATCCCAGAGCTTTTTGAAAGTAATATTAGAATCAAAAGACATAAGATCTACAATGTGTGATGACTTGACACTTAGAAATAGTGAACTGTTTAAAGGGTCTTTTACACATGCTGAGATTAATAGAAAATTAACTGCACTTAACAGTCAGAGATTAACTAACAAAGCAATGAGGATACATCATTCAGGTCCCATAGATGAATAAAGATTTGTAGTGAGAAAGGCAGACATGCCATGCCTAAATGTCCCCTCAAAAGAATATACAATGAATATACAGCCATATACCATGTCCATCACGGAAAACTTGGGAGAAGCACACATCCCCAGCTTTTCGCATGTGGTCCTGGAATTATTTGATCATAAAACAAAATTATGTTATCAACAGAAAGAGGACAAGCATAGATGTCTCATTAATCCCAAAACAAACATAGCTGAACCTATCTCCCACCTTGAGATCTTGCCAAGAAGCAGACGATGGCAGTCCAGAGACCAACACTGCACAACACATACAAAATTGAGCTGAAATAAATACATCCTTTTACCCGACAAAATTGTGAGTCAGTAGCCCAAGTATATACATGAATGGATAACCTAAGGACTTGATTCTTCAAGTATCTTTATACAAGGAGCTGGGAAGACACATTGAAAGGTATTTATTAAAGCATAACCATAAATGAGTATCCCTGGATAGTTATAAAACTTCCACAAATAAAGCTAGCAAGGGAAAAATACTGGAATATATAAATAAGAATAATAAGCGAGTTACAGAGAGATGGATGATTTTAATGACTTGTATTGGCAGAGTTCGCCACTAAATTTTTGCAGATATTACCCTGTTCATTCTACCATCTTATGTTACAGCAAGTGATACAAAAGTGCAATTCTAATTAATAATCATCTATACCCTTATATGGAGGAAGGTTGGGGTAATGTATTAGGCATTAGCATCATCTCACTTCTATTCTTTGCTTCTTATGATCTTGTAGCGGATAAAGTTTACCCATTATAATGAAGTATGGCAAGTGTAAGCATACCACGGTAGTCAGATCGGCGAGATATCCCACCACGACCTCGCCCAGCCTGGCTACTATGGCGATCAGACGATGTGGTGGAATGGCCCCGACCACCATGAGCAGGTTCCACCTATGTGAAAGAGAATTGTAAATACATTGTTTCAAACAAAGTGCTTAACCAAATATTTGTTACAAATTTGGCAAAATATGCAAGAACAATAACACCTCACCCGCAAACGGTACCCATCATAGTCATAACCATCACGACCACGAATAGCATTTTCAGCATCACGGGACTCCTCAAACTACATCAGATAATAATCAACGGAATATAAGACATAGAATCAACAAGATATCTCTCCCACTAGCATGTATGTCTAAACCAAGATGGAACATGTACTCAACCAAATATAAGGAGGAAAGATAGCATCTCCTTATGTCCTAAATTGACTAGAAACAGGTGTCAGGTTCAGAAAACACACTTAAGTGATAACTCACCTCAACAAAGGCATAACCAGGTGGTCTTGGAGGAATCTTCAAGTCAATCTGAACAATAGTTCCATACTGCCCATCGTAACAAATATTTAACTTCATCAACAAGATTGCTTGGCACAAGCTAAACAGAAATCAAGCACAAACGTAATCTAAAATCCTAAGCGCCCCAGCACGTGTGGAAGGAACATAAATGATTTACCTACCCAAAAGCACACGGGTATCTAAGCCAGATGGAAATGGCTAAAGGGGAGTTCCCTTGTTAGACATAATGTTCACCCATTAGCTTCCCACAGATGGTTTCGTTTTAGAAGTTTCAGACAGAACTTATGAAGAGAAATTTGGCATAAACAAACATTGACAGCCATTTTCTTAAACATGTGTTCAATAACAAAGCCAAAGTATTAAGGTACATGAGTAAAATCAAATTCCTTGATTATCTTAGAAGACTTGTCATCCATGCACAAGGTGACAAGATTATAAAGTTGAACATCTTTTTCTACGATTTAACGTGAAAAAGAAAAACTAATCAGCACCAAGCAATATTCTAGGCCCTGATGTCCTCGTCGAATTACTGACACTAATCGCGCACAAGGCCTAATCAGCACGAGAAAAGGCTCTAATCATACCATCAGAAAGCTTAAAATGAAGCACAGGAAAAAGAAAAATTATGACTATCAAAACTAGTCCCAGTTTCCCACTATCGACAGCATAGCCACTGACAATAAAGGCATTCATAACCCCAGAAAAAAGATAATTTGGCATATTACGGCATGGAATCAGACAACAGTCTAAAACTAGACCTAAACAGAATGTGTACCTTGTAGAAGAGATCCTCAACCTCCCGCTCGCGAATATCACCGGGCAGGTTGCCAACATAAAGCGTCCTGCTCGAACGGCTGCTCATTGCTCCTGAAGGAATTAAAATTTTCGCCGTAATTAAAGAGCACAAGAGACGATACGCGGAAATTTTATAAGACCTAAGCGATGAGACAAATTTGTTCCAATAAAGAGAAGCGAATTCGAACCCGAACCTTTTGCGGAATACTGACGACAAATATCTCTCCTTTGATTAGGGTTTCTGGAGCGAAGAGACAAAAAATGTTGCTATACGAATACGATACTTGACGATGGGAAAATATCCTACGACAATATAAGGTAGATAAAGGTTAAAGGAAAAAACAAATAGATATACAGAAAAAATGATTAAAATATGGTAGGAAAATTGGTCGAGATTTGTGTGTCATAATGGATGTATCTAATGACATTGTACAATTATGTTCTTTATCTAATCTAGCCTCAAAATTGCATCAAATGTCACTATAAAATACAGTTAATTATGAAATTCCAAAGCTATGAAATATCATATATTTTGTCCCAAATTTTATGAAATGGTATTAGAGCCTTTGTGGAGAAAAAAATGATAAAAATATTCTTCATAGCTAACAAAATACTTTCAAAATTCACATAAACTTCTAGGTTTTAAAAAATAAAAAATTCAAAAATATCAACATACTAGAAAAAAAGTAGATAATTATACAAACATATTAAAATAAGTTATAATTATAAAAAATAATAAAGTATTGAAACTTTTTTAAATAATACTTTAAATATTTGAACATTTTTATTGACTACCTTAAAACAAAATATAATTTTCTAAAGACGCAATATTTCTAAAACAATTTTGAAAATTTGTTAATTTCTTAAAAACAATATAAAAAATATTGATTATTAAACAATTAAGAAAATTTAAAATATTTTATTAAGTACCAAAAATTCTAAACACTTTGTTTAAAAAAAATTAATTACGTGTTAAAAAATGTAAAACTTTCAGGTAGCACAAAAAGTAGGGGCATTTTTCTTAATAATTTTTTTAAGTACTATATGTCTTTGAAATTTATTTTCTATTTGAAAGATAATATTTTTGTTTTTATAAGTCTATTTTTCTACAATATTTTTAAGATTGTTTATGGGTGAAAGATGTTTAGAGTGACTCAGAAGCTAAAACAACTAAAGAAAGAATTAAGAGGCATCTCAAGGGAAAATTTTGGTGATCTTCGCAGAGAAACGTTAGAGTTACAAAGTCAACTTCATGAGATGCAAAGAAGTCTGCATCAAAACATGTTCAAGCAAGAAAATGCGGAAAAGGAGAAAGAGATCCTTCAAAGGTATAATGATAAGATGGATGAGTTACATGTGCATATGGCGCAGTATGCAAAAATCAATTGGTTGCATTTTGATAATGAAACCAGCAAGTTCTTCTTTAACTAGCTGAATCACAGGAAGCAAAGCCAAAGGATTCTGATGTTATATTCGGATGATGGGGTGAAAATTGAAAATGAGCAGCAGGTTGTTAGTCACATTCTTGAGTTTTACAAGAACCTTCTTTGGAAACCAATTCAAAACAGAACATGTGCCGACTCATCAGTTTTTCTGAGGGGAAACTTGGTTTCAGTAGAGCATAACCGTCATTTAACTGCCCCAGTTTAAAAAAGAGATGTGTGGAATGTTGTTGCATCCATTGGCAACTCTAAGAGCCCCGGGCCAGACGGTTATAGTGGTTTGTTCTTCAAGTCGTGTTAGCATCTGATTGGGGGCAAAGTTAGCGGTGCGGTGATGGACTTCTTCAAATCTGATAAGCTGCTAAAGCAAGTAAATGCCACTCTTGTATCTCTTATTCCTAAAGTTGTCAACCCAACCACTATTAAAGATCTCCATCATATTTCTTGTTGTAATGTGATTTACAAGATGATTTCACAAGTTTTGACAATGAGACTCAAGGATGTTTTACCCGAGATTATTTTCGAAGCTCAGGGGGTGTTTGTGCCTAATAGAAGCCTTGTCCATAATGTTGTGCTCTATCAGGAGATTGTTCAAAACTACCAGAGGAAAGGCTTATCGGCTACATGTGCTATTAAGGTTGATTTTAGAAAAGCTTATGATTCTATCAGATGGGAGTTCTTACAAGAAATGTTGACTGGATTGGGTTTTGATAAGGTGTTTGTTTCATGGGTTATGAGATGTGTGTCTACTCCTTCTTACTCCCTACTAATTAATAGGAAAGTTCAAGGATATTTTAAGGGGATGAGATGGCTTAGGCAAGGGGATCCTCTTTCCCCTTTGTTATTTGTACTGTGTGTGGAATATCTAAGTAGACAGCTCAGAAAGCTGGAAAGTGATTCAAGATTCTCTTATCACCCGAGATGTAGGAGGAATAAATTGGTTCATCTCAGCTTTGTGGACAATCTTTTTCTTTTCTGCAGAGGTGATGTTTCCTCGGTGACAGCTCTTAAGAATATGATGGATAGTTTCTCTAATATTTCAGGTCTGCATATTAATCCCAATAAATGCCAAGTTTTCTTTAGTGGGGTAAATGATGTGGATAAGGAGTATATTATGAGTTTGTTGCAGTTTGAGGAGGGGCACATGCCCGTGCGCTACCTTGGGGTGCCAATCCTCCCATAGATTGAAGGTTGCTGATTATGCTCCTTTAATATATATGTATAAAAAAAATAGCTCACTGGTGTAATAGACAATTGAGTTATGCTGGTAGGATTATTCTTATTCAGAGCGTCCTGAACAGTATTTTCCGATTCTGGAGCAATATTTTCTTGATTTCAAAGGCAGGTATCCAGAGAGTGGAAGCTGTCTTCCGCCAGTTTTTTTGGAGTGGTGGAGATGGTACTAGGAGATATTACCCCATTGCGTAGAGTGATATTTGCTAACTAAAAGTAGCCGGTGGCCTTGGCATTAAAGAGGTTATTGCCTGGAATAAAGCTTGTTATCTGAAATTGATGATTCAAGTAAGCATGAATCATAATTTGATGTTGGAGAAGTGGTGTCATGCTTACCTTTTACAATATGATAATATTTAGAATGTTCAGGTGAAGAGTAATAGTGCTTGGTGGTGGAAATCGGTCTTGAAAATTAGAGATGATATTGTCAAGACAGGGAAGAATGGGCTGGTTGATAACCTGGTGGTGAATGGTAAGGTTAACATGAGGATGCCATATGATATATTCAGCATTGTTCACCCTAATCAAGAATTGGGGAAAGTGGTTTGGAATAAATATAATTGTCCACAACACTCCTTTATTTGGTGGATGGGGTGGTGGGATAGATTGGCCACCAAGGATAGACTAGTAAGAATGGGAATTACGGTAAATCCTATATGTTGTTTCTACAGTCGGTTAGAGAGTAGGAATCACCTTTTTTCTGCTGCTCTTACACTGCATAGGTAATTGAGAATGTGTGTAATGGGTGGCTTTTGTTTAAGCCTAAAACACATTTTACAGATTGTATGAAGGATTTTTGTAAGGCAAGGAAATCCTCCCTAGTTTTCAAACTTTGTTGTTTGGCAATTGCTGCATGTATCTATCATATTTGAAGAGAAAGGAATCGTAGAGTTTTCAACGAAGAGAGTCAAGATCCTGCGACATGTGCTGCAAGCATCATGGTGGAGTTGAAGCAATGGTGGATGAGGTTCCAGTTCAAAAATAATAGAATGCATAGATCTATAGTTGCTAGTTTTGGTTTATACAATACATTGTAAATATATCATGTTTGACAACATTGTTTGATTTTTAATAAATATGCTTACCTTCTTAAAAAAAACATTATTATTTGTCATTTATGAAATGACACTGAAAAAATGAAACTTACCGTATAATAGAATATAAATTATGTCTACAAAATTTATCTTAGTACTATTATGTCTTTAAAAATCTATATTCTGTTTTATAGTATTTAATTATTTAAAAAAAATTGAAAGAAGTATTCAATTTTCAATGTTTTATGATGTTTTAATATTTTTTAACATTTTTTATAGTTATCTATATATTTACAGTATTATTAATTTAAAAATTGGTATATTGTGCAAGGTACTTTGTTAACTTAGGGGTTCTTTTGTCATTATTCTTTCTAGTTAACAATTATAGCTACATTTCATAACTTTCCATTTTTTTAGTGATATTTTATTAAATTGACCAAAAATATAATGATATTTCATGAAATTTCTCTAAAATGTATAAAAGATTATGTTGAGTTCCACTTGTTAGTGCATTTCTAGTGGTTAAGTGTAGTTACTTATTGTTGCTCGTTTGTAGTTGTAATGTGTTGATTAATATATTGTTGAGTATTGGTATTTGTATTTATAATACTTTAAAGTGACAAATGAATAGGTTCACCACATATAAATATGTACAATTTAATGGATTTTTTAAATTATATACCTTTTTAAAAGATATAAATAGAATATGTTCATAAAAGGCTCCACAAAATTGCAAAATTATAAATTTTACTATATACTACTTAAATAATTTTGGATTAAAACAATAGAGGAAGATGGGTCATTTGCGACCAAATACACCAAATACATGACCAAATATTTATCATGGTCATAATTGATTAATTAATTATGATAACAATATATTTTTGTCGTTACATGTATCTTTTTATAGACCAAAATTCTTTTCCTTCATTAAAGAATCATGTTTTGGTCACAAATAAGTAACAGTGTAGTTTTTCCATGTCTGGTGCCACTAACTTCAGAAAGACCGCCCAAAAAGTAGCGTTCTACAAAAAATGACTGTTACTTAAATCTTTTACCTAATTAAGATTAATCTGAAACAACAAAAAAATTTGTACCTACTTCCTACGAATGCGAATCTACAAAAAAAAATCTGTAACTACTTCTTGTGAATCTACCTATTCGATCTTTTATTTTATCACCAATAAATAACACTTCATATAACTACTGCATCTGAAGATTTTGGGAAGCGACTGGTGAGAATCGTTGAAAGCATTCAAAGTGGTGAGAATCATTGGAACAATTCCCAGAGGTGAGAATCATCGAAAGCAATTCTCAGTGGTGAGGATCGCAAGGTTAAGTTTAAAACCTAAAAATTTCCTCATTGATTGCTCATTTAAATCTGGCTAGCGACTGAATTGCATCCATCTGTTAGGAACAAAAAACTCAGCGTGTGCAGATTAATTCTTACAAAATCGTGTTCAGCCTTGAGTAGACAATATTCTTTGCCAGGTTAGTATGCAACATTGAATTCGCTCTTTATATCAATTAGCTGGACATGTATTGCTCTGTGCCTATATATATATATCGTTGTCGAATGCAACAATTTTAGGACATTCAAAGAAGATACAAGGGATATGAACCATCACTTTAGGCTTGGGCAAAGCTTAACAGGAGACAAATTACTGAAACTAACGTATATAAATTTATTTGATTTAGAATCTCGTGCTCTTTTATCTGCTCCACTTACATCTTTTAGTGAATGGATAGAATTAGTAATCTACCGGATGATGTGATCAATCTTATCTTGGAGAGATTAGATTTTGTCGAAAGAGTTGGAGCAAGTGCTCTATATATGTTAGAGTGATGTGTATAGGTTATGTTATACATATGTCAGTCTTATACGCAGTATAGCATGTAATATATGTATCCATATATTATGTTTGTCCGCCCTCCTTAGTCTACTCTATGTTGTCAATAGTATAAGAGGACTAGTAGGATTGTATTGTAGCTAACTCTTCTACCTACTTTACTGATAATCAAGAGAGCTCTCTTCTTCTCGCTCTCTCGGTAGAACCTAATACAATCTCCTTCTTTTGTTCTCTTCTTCTTCCCACATTCAGTTTCTTCTCAGTTTGACATGGTATCAGAACTACTAAACTGAGTAGAGCTTCCGTAAACAATGGCAGATGACGAAACTTCGTAGATTCAAGATGACGAGGAAGAAAATGAAGACGGCGCCGGAAAAATTGAGACCCAGACGGAAAATCAAGGTCAATCGCTTGCCACACTTCAAGATCTCAACGATCCCTTGTTCTTGCACCCATCCGACCACACGAATCATAGTTTTGGGTTAAAGTTCAAGGGAAACCCAGGCTTCAACAAATGGAAGAAAGCAACCATTATAGCCCTAAAGGCAAAAAATAAGTACGGGCTCGTCAATGGCCAAATCACTGAGCCAGAGAAATCATCGGAGAGATACCTTATGTGGGAGCGGAGCAACAACATGGTCATGAGTTGGATCTTGAACTTTGTGGACAAAGACATTGGCGAGAGCATTGTGTACTGCGAAACAGCGCACAAAATGTGGTTGGATCTCTGTAAAAGATTCGAATTGGCAAATGGTCCAGAGATCTACGTCATCCAGAAACAAATTGGACAACTTCGCCAGCAAGGAGATACAATCACGTTATACTTCACGAAGCTAAAGAGGTTATGGGATCGATTAAGTGCGATTCAGAAAAACTTGAAATGTTCGTGCGGAGCTGCGACAGAGATATATGCCCGTGAACAACAGGACAAGTTAATGAAATTCCTAGACGGGTTGAGCGACGAATTTAAACAAGCAAAACGTGCCATTCTCCTTATGAATCCACTACCCGACATAGAACAAGCCTATTCTATCCTCGCGCAAGATGAGACAGGCATGTCCATGGGAGAGATAAGCGAAGACACATCAGAAAATTCATTGACACTGGCTCAGAAACCCTATTTCAGAAATCCCAAGAAAGCGCCAAGGAAGAAACTTAATAGCAAGGCGCAAAGCACAACTAGTAGTTTTGGGAAGAAGGCAACCTTAAAATGTACAAATTGTGCTAAACTTGGCCACACTCGTTTAGAGTGCTGGTAGATTGTTGGATTTCCGGAAGAAGGGAGCCAGAATCGAGCTCAACAACGGGTCACCGCTTCGACTCTGGAACAAGAAAGCAAAGACATTAGCCCAGTCCAAGATAAGTCGTCACCTGTTGCGGGTTTCACATCTGAACAAGTGGAGGGATTGATGAAATATCTGCAACGAAAAACATCCGAGAACAATGAAGGAGCAACACACGTCTTTGGAGGTTTTTCCGGTACCTTCTTTAAACACTATCATTCTGAATTGAGAGTTTTAAGCAATATTCAAGAAGATGAAATTAACAAACTTTGGATCATGGATTTCGGAACATCTGAACATGTTACCGGAAACAAGACATTATTTGTTGATTTAATACATCCTTCTACAAACAGAAAATTAACTCTGCCTGATGGTAACCCATGTGTTGTTCATTCTTCTAGGAATGTTAAAATATGCAGGGAATTATGTCTGGAAAACGTGTTATATGTGCCCAATTTTGTGTTTAACTTAATATCAGTTGAAAAGTTTGCAAGACAGTTGAACATGCTTGTCATTTTCTCAAGCCAACATTGTTTCCTGCAGGATTCTAGAACCAAACTCAAGGGTATGATTGGGTATCAGCGTTGTGGAGTTTAGATACTATAGGATTGAGAAACTTTCTATCTAAACTGAAACAGATATCTCATGTTAGTACCTTGTGTAAGGGTGATGTGGGTGTAAATTCTTCTAGTAAAGATCTTTTCTTGTGGCACAACAAACTGGGACATATTCCCCCTAGAAAACTCATTAAAATGAACTTAGGAGAGAATTTTAGTTTCAGACAATCAGAAATTGTTCCTTGTACTGTATGCTTTAAATCCAAAGCCAAAAGGCTTAGATTTACAAATTTTGAAGTAAAAAAGTGTTGTCCCTTTTCATATGCTTCATGTTGATGTCTGTAGTCCTATGAAGAAAGAAACCCTAGAGGGACATTGATACTTCTTGACCATAGTTGATGATTTCACAAGGGGAACATGGGTAAAACTTCTTAGGAACAAATATGAGGCCCTAAAACTCATAAAAGACTTTATACAACTTGTTGAAAACAATTTGAACAGAAGGTTAAAGTAATAAGATCAGATAACGCTAAAGAACTAGGCAGCTCTCTTGAGGGTATTGAATTCTTTAAGAAAAAAGGTATCGTCTACCAAAGAACTTGCCCTCACACACCCCAACAAAACGGGGTGGTCGAGAGAAAGGTAGGCCATCTCATGGACATTACCAGATCCTTCCTTTTCCAATCTGGCTTAGGAATTGAATTTTGGGGGTTTGCTCTTGATCATGCCGCGTTTATCATTAATAGGATACCATCAAAATCCATAAACCACCTTACTCATTTTGAAAAACTTTATAAATCTCCTCCTGATTATGCCTCTGTAAAGAATTTTGGATGCCTCTGTTTCACTACAAACATCTCTCCTAACAGAACCAAACTTGATCCCAGATCCTCAGCTTGCGTTTACCTAGGAAATAGTAAGAACACCAAAGGGTATTTGACACTCAACATAGAAACTGATCAGGTAAAGGCAAGCAGAGATGTGACCTTCTTCGAAAGTATTTTTCCCTTACAAGACAGGAATGGCAAGAAGTCTGGCATGACAGAAATCTCAAAAACAAAACAGATGACATTACTGACCTTTTTCCAAATAACATAGAATCCACCCATGATTTCTCACCTGATCGGTATAGCTTCACTCCCACAAGGGACCCAAGCTATTTGTCTCAACCTGTAACACAAAATACCCAAACAACACAAAATTCTTCCACCACAACTACCAAAGAAAATCCCATCACCTTCTCAAATGAATCTGAACAGCAGCGTACTGAAAATCTCACCTCTCAAGATCAACAAACACTAAGTGAATTCCCTGTGCTAACCACAAACCCAACTGAGATCTCAGATCCAGTTAGATAGAAGAAAACACCCAACTTAGAAGGTCAACCATGACCCATAGACCTCCAGTCAAACTACAAGACTATGTCTGTGCATCCAACAATCAAGAAAAACAAGATAACAACTCAGAAATACTCACACAAAGACTACACAACAAATCTTTATACCTCCTTTCTCACAACTCTCTTCTCATCAACAGCCTTACTGACATCCTTCCCAAAAAGACCATAAAATCCTCATCTCTCTCTCACTGTTCAAACAGAATCCTAGACCAAGTCCAGTCACTTAAGAAACCTTCTACCTTCGAAGAGGCCAGTAAAGACCCTAGATGGACTGAAGCAATGAACCTCGAATTCCAAGCCCTAAAGGACAATGGAACATGGTCCATAGTTGATCTCCCTCACGAGAAGAAACCCATTACTTGTAAATGGGTTTGTAAAACCAAACTTAGGGCTGATGGCAGTCTTGAAAGGTTCAAGGCTCGCCTAGTTGTTAGGGGCTTCACTCATAGGTATGGATTCGATTACGAAGAAACTTTCTCTCCAATTGTGAAACCAGTGAAAGCCTTAGTAATTATAACCACAAAAAGGGGATGGGCAATTGATCAGCTAGACGTTAATAATGCCTTCCTTAATGGGGACTTGAAGGAAGATGTCTACATGCATATTCCCCAAGGACTGTCCGTTTCTGGTCAAAACAAAGTCTGCAAATTACATAAATCCTTGTATGGCCTTAAACAGGCCTCAAGGCAATGGTACGACAAGCGGGGAAATTTACTTAAGAATCTAGGCTATTCATAATCCAGAAACGACTATTATTTATTCACCAAGAAACTGAATAAGCATTACACCTTTATGTGTGTATGTCGATGATATAATTATAACAGGAAACTATAAAGCTGAAATCAAAAACTTAAAACAGAAACTTCACCAAGAATTTAAAATCAAAGATGTGGGAAAGCTATCATATTTTCTTGGTATGGAATTCATTGAAACAGCTGACAGTTTGATCATGACCCATAACAAATATGCTACATAGATTCTTACATATTATGGTATGCAGGATTGCAGAACTTCGGTTTCACTGCTCCAGCTCAACCAGAAACTGGACAAGGACATAGGAGTTTATCTTGAAGATCCAACAAGCTACCGACGTCTCATAGGGAAGTTAATCTTTCTTACTAATACTAATCCTGATTTGTCATATAGCATTCAGTTTTTGAGCTAGTTTTGTCAACAGCCAACTTCTGAACATATGAATGCTGCTTATCATGTGCTGTCCTATGTTAAGGGTACTCTTGGTTTTGGTCTCTGTTTCAATAAGAATAGTAATTTTGAGTTATCAGCATTCTGTGATTCTGATTGGGCTTCATGCCCTATAACAAGAAAGTCTGTTTCAGGATATGTTATTCTTCTAGGCGGCTCCCTTCTCAGCTAGAAGTCAAAGAAGCAGGTCTTCGTAGCTCTTTCCTCAACTGAAGCTGAATATAGAGCCATGCGGCAAGTCACAACGGAGCTGAGCTGGCTTACACGCCTTTTATCTGAGTTGGAAGTCCTGAACATTAGTCCCATTCCACTGAAACAATCTGGCCGCTATTCACATAGCCAAGAATCTAGTCTCACATGAAAGAACCAAGCGTGTTGAACTGGACTGCCATTACGTGTGCGATCAGATACAGGGAGGATTAATAGAGGTTCAGTACATCCCGAGTTCCAAACAACTAGCGGACGTTCTAACGAAGCCTCTTACAGGGAAAGCATATAGAGATGTTCTTCCTAGACTGGGCATGTCTTCATCACACAATAAGACTTAATTCGCTCAACAAATTGAGTCATGAGGGGGTGTTAGAGTGATGTGTATAGGTTATGTTATACATATGTCATCCTTATAACGCTTATAGCATTTAATCTATAGTATCCTATGTTATGCTGTTCCGCCCTCCTTAGTCTACTCTATGTAGTCAATAGTATAAGAGGACTAGTAGGATTGTACTGTAGCTAACTCTTCTACCTACTGTACTGATAATCGAGAGAGCTCTATTCTTCTCGATCTCTCGGTAGAACCTAATACAATCTCCTTCTTCTGTTCTCTTCTTCTTCCCACATTCAATTTCTTCTCAGTTTGACAATATATCTAGAAGATGGAGATTTAAATGGACTTACCTTTCGTGTTTGGCGTTGGGCTATGATTTCCATGTATTTGTTTGTGACTACATTGAGGGTTGTCCATTGAAATATGCCAACTTAATAAACAATCTCCTGTTACAACATGGCAGCTGCATTCTTGAGTTCATTCTATATATACCCACTATCTATCTAGATTTTCATTATTTGAACATGCAATTCACTTTGCCACAAGGACAGTAGTATAATATGAAGTAAACTAAACATAACCAGTCATTCCCACAGTTGAACTGGAACAATTGGCTTTATGAGCTGTAGGTGAAGTGGTCGCTTTTGCGAAGAACACAGTAATAAACGTTAAGGATCATGTTCACAACCACAAAAACCTCTCCAGCAATAAAAATACCCTTCCTAAGAGCCTCACAAGAGAAGTTCTGAGCCAGAACCATGTTTCTGTACTAAGTATGGTATGCATTTTGTTTTGCACCAGCAATTAAATAAGTTTCCACGGCCAAAAATGTTGCCTATGATGATAGAAAGTAGATTATAGTTGTAACAGGAGACTATTTACATATCTCTAGAAACTTCAAGGGCATCATTGTTTCAAAAGCTCCAATTCTTGATTCTATTAATATGTGGCTTGATCATTACTCAGATGAAGAAGCAGAGAGGAACATTTTAATATTTTTTGCTTAAGTTCAAAAACTTTATCTTGGTGGGAACCTCTGTAAGCTCTTAGGAAGATGTAGTGTTCTGGATATGCTGTCAAGATTTGACCGGTTGAAGAGGATGGATACGCTTAGCACATATGTGCTTAAATGTGTATTGAGCATTTTGGCTGCTTCTCCAAACGTCATCAAAAAAATATAAATCAAGCACGACACTCTACTTAAATGACGAAACAAAACAGTGATCAACCAAATAAACCAATGATCACAATCAAGTATATAAGAGAAAGCAAATGGTTGCATGGCTGCAATAGCCTGGTAAAAGAACAACTATTCTAATGCAAGAAAAATTAGAATCTGATTTTCGCACGTTTGACCCATTTAACATAGTGACACTGTACTAGTATTCTCATAGGATGACTTTTTTTAAACTTTGAAAACAAGATACAAAGTTTCTTTATGAAGTTATATTTGAAGATTTATCACAACTACTTCAATTTTCTCATTTTTTGAAATGATTCTTGTTTGTTTGTTGTTCTCTTTGATGCTTGGTTAATTGAGCTGTTTCATTGCACTTATCAATTCAGTTTAATTGTACCAATTAAGTGAGAAGAACCGAAATGATCCACAATAATCACATACTGCTGTACATATATATACTTTGCTCTGTTCTGATTCAATCGTACTGCTGTATAATATTTGTTTGTGTTGTTCTAATCTGTTTGGGGTATTAGTGTACATGTTTTTTTAAACAGCAGTAAGTAATACTTTCATTCATGCTTTGTTGATAGGTTCACATTCAACATAGTACATAATTCTTTAACTTTCCTTTTTTCCTTTTTTATGAAGATTGAAAAACATGGTCTATATAGCAGAAAATACCCAATTGACTCTCATTTTTTTTATACTTTTATATGAACAAGATCAAGCCTATAATATGATTTGAGCAAAATATAACAAAAGATACAAAAGATTTGTTAATCTGCTTAAATTTCTGCACAATTGTGATGTTGTTTGTGTCTTCCGTATATAAACTTTACTGCCATATCAGGGCAGTAAACTCATTTCAACAAACTTTCTATCTTCTAGAACTATACGGTTTTGCCTCTTCTAACCAACAAAATGATAATTTTTGCTTTGGCCTTTACCTCTGTTTAAACAAATACATTTATTATGTTTAACTAACTTTCATAAGCATGGTTTGTGATTATTATTGGCTGAAAAAGTATCATACCTTATGGGTATTACAACTTTGCGTTTTTAGGTTGTTAAAAAGCTCACATAAAACTCTCTTTGTGCCACCATTCCTAGGCTACTAAAAAGGAGTATATTCTTAACAGACACCAAACTAAAACGGCGGCAGTTTATAATCAATTTTGAACTATAAAGTTGCACCATTCTACATTGTTTTATTAATGATATGATAGACAAAAGACATTAAACTCTTAGTAATGATTAGTTTCTATGACAAAGCCTGCATCATTTTTACACTATGATTTTGTTCGTACTTCATTTTTTACTATTGGAGATTCAAAAAAACGTTAGATATGGCAAGAAATACTTGGCATGCCTATAAATTTGTCCTCTGTTTAGCAATAGGATTTGCAAATTTATTTTACTATATGTCTGCATCTTTTGAGTGCTTATTCAAAACTGGGAAACTGCAGAAATTCATTGGAGAATCAGCCAAGATGTCTGCCTATCTTCTGCTCTAAGTTTGCATTCCTTCTAAAAACATATGCATCTTGCTGCTGATTAACAATACATATTTTTGGGAAACTTGCAAATATTCTGTTCAAAGTTGAATACAAGATTATTTTATGTTCTCTGGTTTTACGCTGCTATGATGATCATTACCCCAAACCTTCTCGCTGAACATTACAAACATATGACGTGGCTATTTATGTCCACTCGTCTAAAAGAACATCAACATACATTTTTAGCTGTTAAATTCACTTATCTATGATAAGTTGCTGCATTCTCTGAAATTATGTTCACAAATTCAGCCTTTATATATGTTTTCCTTGCTTTGTTACTGTTTCTCAGCAGTATCTAGACTTATATGTTTACCTCTAACTATGCCTGATATCAATTTTCAGCAACTAAAAGCTGCACTATATCACTGCTCGTTATATGAACTATTTTATGAATGATTTTTCCAGTTCAACCCGTTGGGATTAACCACATCAGTTAATGATCAGCGGCTACATGATAAGTTTTTATCCTTATTATAAATAACTTAGTTTCAGTTTTTGCATGGTTTTTAAACTAGTTTTGATGCTTCTTCCTCTATCTGTATTCGATTGTGAACGTATTATGAGATTGCGATATGTATATATTGATCATTACTTCAAAATTATGTATGGATTATAGCTGCTAATGCGCTATACTTTTATATTTCAAAACACGGTAAAAAAATCTGCTTGAGATGATGACTCCTCTTATCAAAGTGTTTCCTTACTTGGAATTGATTGGCCTGTGGAATATTGGTGCCATGCTCATGAATTTAGAAATTATAGCAGCCACATTATAAGATTTTGATAATTTTTCTACAGTAACTTCTACACTCATGTACAAGGATTTGGTGGTGAAGTAAAGCCTAAAGATGTAAGGGGTACTTATAAATCAAAGAACAAAATATTAGATGAGCTGAATGCACATAAGGAAGCATTGACAAGAAAAGAAGATGAGCTTGAAAAAGCAAATAAAGAAACACAAGAGCTAAAAGAAAAGTTGGAGAGATGGTCACTTACTATGGAAATGCTATTGAACAATCCATAATTCCAAGAGCTCCTTCAAAGAGGAAACAATGCAAATGATAACGTCAATGATGATAATGACGACTTGCCTAGCTCTCCACTAGCATCAGAAGATGACATATTTTGTTAAGGTTAGTATCCTGCTATAAATTTTTATAATATTATCCAACCTTTGAGATATGTAGCATCTAAGTCGCATGTTGCTATAAAGATATCTATGATTTGGTGTGTTTTCTGAGTATTGCTGCTGCTATAAAGTGGACTTTCTACATTTTTTCTACAATGTTTGCTGTTAATTTTGTATCACCTTTTGTTTGGGGATATGCATATATGTAATGTAACCCTCATGCTGCTCAAGTATGAATTCTTAGTTTCAAGAGAGTGAGTGTGCAACTGCAGAGAATAACTTTATTTGTAGGTGATGCTAGCTAGATTTCATTGATTTAGAGTTGTTCCAACGTAATTTTAATACCTCGTGAAACATGTAGTATATTTTGATGATAAGATGCCATATTATGTCTACCAGTTAGGTATTCAAATAGGGACCTTGAAAAGTTAGAATGGAAGAAATGTGAAGTGTCTTCCTTCATTCCTCATGGATGGAAAGTAATTACCTTATAAATTCTCTCTTTATATGATAGATGCTCTCAGGGGATAATATTCCTTGCATACGAGTATGATCTATTAAAAATGTGAATTTGTTATTATTATTGCTGATGAGTAATGTATGTCTCGTGTTGTTGCATTATCTTGGATATGAAGCTAGTGTATTCAAAAGAGAATACCATCAAGGAAAATTTTCCTCAAACGATTGAAAGTGAAGGTGCTCTCTGGTAGCTTGCATTTTGTTTTCATGCTCTCTACATCTTTACTGTTTATCCACTTTGGATGTTGACGAGGAGTTGTTCTGGTCAAATCCTTGTGTATTGACAATCCTTGTGTTATTTATTATCTCCATTTCTTATGATCACAGGTGCAGCTGAATGGTGAGACTATGATTTTCAAGAATTAAATGAATAGATTAGGAAGTTAGTCAATATGAAATTTTTTAATGCAATGACATTTAATTGCAAATGAAGTTTTGTCACATTAGATGACATTTTTACATGCCATTTCATTTTATTTTCTTTGTTGCTTTGCAAAATTTTATTGTAAGGCTTTTGATAGTGTATCAAACTAATATTCCAGTCGTATGGTTATCAATGAAGTTGTTTATGCATTTTTATATGAAGAATCTCATGATTATGTACTTACAGGTTTTCAACATTTTGACTAAGTAGAATGATATGGACGGTTTAAAAATACTAGTATGTGAATGGTTACAAAAAAACATATTAAATGCAAAATTTGGTCGCTAAAATTCTGTATAACATTTGGTCTTTAATAACATCAGTGACCAAAATTATTGGTCACCATTGAATTGAAGTTTAAATTTTCTCTATTGCCCTACAGATATCAATAATGGTTGCAAATGATGTTAACGATCAATTACATTATTTGTCACTAAAACATTAGCGACCATAAATACTGTAGTCGCTAAAGCGTTAGCAATCAACTTGACATTAGTCGCTAATGCATTAGCGACCAAGGTATATGGTTGGTCGCTATTTCATTAGAGACAACGTATATAGTTAGTCGTTAATGTTCTAGCGACCATCAATATTTGGTTGGTCGCAAATTCTATTAACGACAGACCTTTAGCGACCACTGGTGACAAACAATATTTTTTTTGTTATTATCATTAATGACAAAAATTTCCATCATTAACAACCACTATTTTTGATCGCTAAAAGCCTTTTTTCTTGTAGTGATTCAGAGTAATAACTCTAAGTCCTCCTGAGGTTGATGATCTTATGATTTACGGAAAATTATATTTCTCGTCCATGATGATTGGTGAAATTACACATCTCACCCATGAGGTTTTGACAATTATTTTCCCCACCCATTTGGTTTCTTCCATTTTACATCCAACAAGTTGGGTTTTTTTTAATTTTCGTTCAATTTAAAAGATGCTTAAACGTTGTCCAAAATTGATGAGTTTATATTTTGGTTTTTAGGTCAAATTCAAAGTTTTATAAGCTTACATGGGACATGTGGAACCCAATAAAACAATAGTACAAAAAGGGTCATTTTCGGCCCGACTTTTTTGGCAGTTTCAACAATTTCACCGAAAGAAGGTGTATAGCTCAAGGTTTTTCGGCGGTTCCTTAATAAAAACCGTCGAAAATATGTTTTTTTCTTTTAAACCCATTTTTTGACGGTTTTACGGTGGAACCGCCGAAAATTGATTTTTATAAAACCATTTTCGGTGGTTTTACATAGGAATCGCCAAAAAACCTCGTTATATCAGAACTGGAAACCGTCGCCATTATCAATCGAACAATGCTACATACTCTCGCCTTCTCCTTCTCTTGCACTATGCAAATCGTCACTGAATTGCCCCCGCCTGAGTTCCACCATGTGCCACCGCCGGTCACCTTCTTTGTCGCCGCCAATGTCACCCGTGCCGCCCAAGTCGCCCCCAGTCTTTGCGGCTGTATACTCCCTAATTTAGGTTAGTTTTTTTCGATTTTCAATTTCGAGTTCTACTAAAATTGGGTGTCAATTTGTTGTTTAATTGTGATTATTGGCTGATTTATGAGATTTGGAGTGCAATGTAGTGATGGGTTTGATTGGAATTAATAAAATTGTGGTAATTCCATAAAATCATTCACATGCACGCAAGGTGTTCGACAAAATGTCCTACCAGTTTCCTTGGTTTTTTTTGCTAGTTTAAATTGTATGTATAGTTTAATGGATTGCTAATGATGTTTAATGTGTAAGGATACTAATGTATACCTATATAAAGTTTGAAATTGAACCTAAATGTTTATTAGTTGATATATATAATCATTTGAAACCAAAATATGTATATATGTTTTATAAGTTTGAATGACTTTGTAGCTATATGAGTAGAGTTGTATAGAGTATAAAACTATTTTAGAAAACAAAATTCTGATTGGCTATTACTCACAATTGTTCATCCTAATAACGAAACTTTTTTTACGATGAACACACACACACACACACGATAGAGAGTAGTGTCTTGATCGATCTTCACTGCCGCCGCCTCGCTGCCTTCGCTCACACCCGCCTCTGTTGCTCCCGTCGGACGTGACAAGAGCCCGAAAAAGGGGAAAATAGGTGAGTTGAGGGTTATTTTTCTTGATTGTAATCTTTCACCAAACTACAACTATTACTCACTTCTTATTTTATGGTTCACTACAACTACACCTTTTTGACACCACGTCTGTTTCATCTAATACGAGCTTATCTGTGGCCGTCCACCACCCTATTACCTCCCTCTGAGTTTCGTTTGGTCCTCATTTGTTTGTTCAACATTGTACGTGGTATACATATAAAAAAAAACATGTTAGTTGTTAGTTGAGTACATATACATATATAATATAACACAATAAGAAAACCAACTACATATATTATGGATATATATATATCAACCAAGTACTATACATATTGTATATGTATATATACATATAAGACAACCAGCCATATATATATCTTATACAAACCCGCCATGCAAGAACCATAATATTTTATGACTTTTGCCAAAGATTGGTTTGTCATTATTATTTTTAAATTTAGTATATTAGTTAAGTTATTATACATTGTAAATATATTTTTGTAGACATTTTATAGTTTCTAACTTTCAATTGGTGTTTGTAGAATGGACCATGAATGGATGTACGGTTAGTGAGGGAATTATTTTGAATCAAAAGTGGATAATGAATTTTGTAAAGCAGCTCTCGATCATCAGAAAAGGATGAACAAGACGCACATTCTCCGTCCATGTGCACAGTGTGAACTTCGCAATAAGTTCTTTAACCTACATACATTCAGATTTCATCTATCAAGGCTTGGATTTATGCCGAACTATAAGATATGATTTTTGCATTGCGAGTCTTTAGAAGCTAGTAGCAGGGTGCAAACGCCCACTCAATCGAACAGTGAACCAAGAATGGTTACCGACGGTCCTACATTTCCTGATAATAAGTGTGATCGGAGTGACGCTAAAATCATCGATGATAGTGAAAAGATTGAACAATTGCACTCCAAGCTGAAAGATGTTGAAGATAATTTCACAGACAAACCAGCTGAATATCAAAGATTAGTTGACGTATCACAGTCCCCTTTGTTCCTCGGATGCATCAAATTTACAAAATTGACAGCCGTGTTACACTTGTTCAATCTGAAAGCAAGATTTAGCTGGAGTGATAAGTTTTTTACAGCACTACTAAAAACAATTCCACGATAGGCTTTTAGATGATAACAAACTTCCTACTTCTACTTATGATGCAAAAAAGTTGATGTGTCCTATGGGTGTAGAGTACAAAAAGATGCACACATGTTCAAACATTTGTATACAGAGGAGAGAACGCGCATTTGAACCAGTGTCCAAAATGTCATTTGTCACGCTATAAACAGAAGGACGGTCAATCATCCAATTCTAAGAAAAAAAATTCCTTCAACAAAAGTCATTTGGTATTTACCCATAATACCAAGATTCAAGTGTCTGTTTGTAAATGTCAAAGATGCCCAAAATTTAAGATGACACGCATAAGAAAGAAAAAATGATGATAAGCTGAGACATCCAGCAGACACCACAGTGGAGGAATATTGACAGTAGATTTCAAGATTTTGCCAATGATAATCAAAATTTGAGATTCGGGCTGTGTACATATGGGATGAATCTGTATGGCACTCTAAGTAGTCAATACAACACTTGGCCTGTTCTATTGGTGATCTAAAATCTTCCTTCGTGGTTGTGTATGAAGCGGAAATACATAATGTTATCATTGTCGATTTCTGGACCAAAACAACCTAGACATAATATAGGCGTATACCTTGCACCGCTGATTGATGATTTGAAATTGTTATGGAATGAGGGGACAGTGGTTTATGACGGTTACGACAGACAAAATTTCACACTTCGTGTCATGCTGTTTTGCACAGTCAATGATTTTCCGGCGTACGGGAACTTATCTGGATAGACCGTGAAAGGCGCATTTGCTTGCCTAATATGTGAGGACGACACTTGTTCTGATCATCTATAGTTTTGTGGCAAAAATGTCTACATGTGTTATCACAGATTATTTCCATCAGCACACCCGTACTGTAAAAAAAGAAGTTATTCAACGGAAAGACTGAGACACGTGTTGCTCGTCTACCTTTGATTTTTGAAGAGATCTATGAAAAGGTTAAAGACATTGAGAATGTTTTTGGTGTTCCATCTATGTCTGCCAAAAAAACATTTGGAAAAAATGTTCAATATTTTGGGAACTTCCGTACTTGAAACATTTATCTGTTAGGCATTGTCTTGATTTCATGCATATTGTCAAAATTATTGGTGAGACTGTTGTTGGAACTTTGCTTAACATACCTGGTAAACAAAAGACGGAATAAAGGTTTGAAGGGATATGCAAGCTATGGGCATACGTAAGGAGTTGCATCCCCAAGAAAGAGCCAAATCATGTTACGCTTTGTCTAAGAATGAGAAGATCAACTTCTGCAAATGCCTTCATTCTCTTAAGGCTCTTATGGGTTATTCATCTAGCTGAAGGTAGTATTATAGAAGGGACAATAACCAAAGAGGTGACATAATTTTATACTGACTACTTAAAGGGTGTAGTAGCTATTGGAGTTCCACAACCGAGACACCTAGGAGGGATAGAAGGTCAAGGTGTTATTAGGAAAAAATTGTGGCAATTGATTCATCCTCAATGGAGTCAGCACATCTGTTCGTTTTACATCACCTTGAGATTATTGAGCCATTTTTTTAGAAACACATGACTGCACTAAGAGGTCAATATCCTGCGAGGAATTTTGTTTGGTTGATAAAAGAGCAAAACAAGACCTTTTGTTCATGGTTTAGGGATCATGTCATGAAACTTGTATCACTAGCACCTGATAATGTAAGTGAAGAGCCTGTTGGTTAGCTTTGGGACCTGGTTCCACTGCTATATCTTATGAAGGGTATGACATCAATGGGTTCACCTATTGGACAAAACAGCAAGATGATAGATGTTGAAAACTAAATAGCGGGGTTAAAGTAGAAGCAACAACAACTGAGTATACTAGAGGCGATCCAACTTCATCGATTTCAACCTCGAGGTTGTATTATATATGGATTCATTAAAGATATTTGGGAACTTGATTAACAGTTTCAAAAGTTTGTTATTTTCAAATGAAAATGGGTGGATAACAAACACGGTTATCGGGTTCATGATGGATTTAACTTGGTTGATTTATCATGCCTTGGTCATATACAAGATCCGTTCATGTTTCTGAAGGACTGTGAACAACTATTTTACATAGAAGATCTCATCGATTCCAGGTGGTTAGTTGTTTTACAAGGGAAAAGATTTGTCAACAAAAATGTTGATCAAGATGTTAATGATGATGAATTACTGCTCGATGAGACACCACCATTTTCTAACAGTATTCTTGTCATAGACATTGTTGATATTCCAGACGATGTAGTGTATACTAGGTCTGATCACGATGAGGGTTTATGGGTTGAAAACCATAAATAATATGTTTGTTTGTTAGGTAATTAAACAATAATATTTTATTGTTTGCTTGTTCGTTTAATAATATTTTTGGAATATTTATGATGACTTATTATGTATTTTTTACATTATTTGTTGTGTTGTTATTAGTATCGTATTGTTTATCTTTGTAGACAGTTAAATGGATGATATGGATGACCTGATCGGCGAGTTTCTGACAGACGCATCCCGACCAAAGAAGAAGCAAACACGTGGAGGGAAAGGCCGTAAGTCACAGGCCCGAGCTGATAAGGGGGTTCATGGCCTAGATGAGATTAGGGTGTCCACTGTGCCAGCTGAGGACACAGAGGTTGGACCTTCTGGATCACAAATCCCACCTATTAGTAATGTAAAACCGCGAGGTCCTACGAAATCTCTCAGGGCGAAAAAGATTGAGTCAAAACCGTTGTAGTTGAATGAGTATCTATAACTGACTGAGGAATGGGCTGGAGACTTCACTATGGAGCTAGACATCATAGTGCGAGAGTATTGTGATATCACTCTCACCTGGCCTCAGGTTGACGTAGGACTGAAGAAGCAGATGTTTAAGATCGAACAGGTAAATAAACAATAATTAAAGTATTTTTTGATACAATTTGTAGGTATCCATTACTAACATTTGTTTCATTTATGGTAATATACAGAAACGATATCAAATAACTGTCGAAAGTGAGTACTACACCATGGTCAAAGGGATGGTGCGCAAGAAATTTTCAGATCACGAGCATGATCTCGTTAAGTGGTTCATCACCAAAAAGTTTAAGAGGCCTGACGGCGACACACGTCAGCCTTGGGAGATCTACACACCAATAACTTAAGCGAAGTGGTAGGAGTTCTATGCTAAGAACATGGAGACGAAGGTACGTACTAAATTTTAAATAATCAATTATATATATGTTTACATATGTATATTTTTAATCATCTTAATTGTATGTTTACTTGATAACAGGAGTATCGTGACACCCAATCAGCGAATGCAAAGAAGAATGAATATCGTCATGTGTTGGGTGCCAAGGGGGTTAATAGAAGAGTGTCTCAATGGATGGCAGAAGGGGAGTTGCCATCGGATATGAGCACTCTGGATGAGCACCAGCTACGGGGTACATTTTGGAAGCTTTCACATACTAAGAAAGACCCGAAAATTGGAGAGCGTCTATATCCCTTCAAGAAGACGAAGGAAATGTTGAGAAGATGGTAAGTACTTTTCTTTACTTTTAAATTTTTCTACAAATTTATTTTTATAATCTTAAAATTTGTTATAAAATTTTTATGCATTTAATTCTAAAGGGTGAGCTGAATTAGCAAGTTACCCAAGGGACTTGGGTTCCTGATCAACATGATGACCAGCTGTCTAGTGTGCTTGGAAAGAAAGATCATCCAGGCCGAGCAGTGGGGTTAGGGGGTTAACATAGGGATAAGAAAACTTTTTGGAAACCCCGGGTCAAGGAAAGGCACTGGTGGAACGGAAGCATTTAATTACGGTCCAAAACCGTGTATAATTACGGTTCTGGACCGTAGTCTACGCGGGCGTCATTAAAGACGGTGACGTCTTTAATTATGGTTTAAAACCGTAATTAAAGGCCCTTTTCCATCCCGCGTGTCATGGACTTTACATTACGGTTATTGGTAAAACCGTAATGTAAAGTCCTTTGGCGCGCGCGCCCCAAAGGACTTTAGATTACGGTTTTACCAATAACCGTAATGTAAAGTGTATTTTTTATTACAAAGCTACACAATTGCAACAGAGCCAGAATTATAACAGATATGCAACAGAGGGCATCAGAGCAACAGATGTGCAGAAACTGCACAATTCAAACACCTGAATCAAATAGCAACAACACAAATTCATTCTCTGCGCACAATTGCAACAGAGATAACATCTAATATACACCAGATCGAAAATCTGTTACAGCTGAATCTGTTACAGCAACAAAAAATATTCAATACAGCAGAATCTGTTACAGCAGCTAGCAATTCATTAACTGTGATCATTTCAGTTTCATGCCACTACAATATATACAAAAAGCTAGCTAGCTAGTCTACCACTCCATTCTCATAAATAAGGCTGCCATGCTCTCTCTGACATGATACAAGTCTTTTGCACTGTAAGTCGAGGATTGGGCAAAATGCTCTTTAATCTGGAACAAGAAAAGGAATGGAACCCATAATGAGATTAAGATAAAGACACAAAAAATCTGCCGAAAAGAATTAAATACAAGATAGCGTTCGTATTACCTTGTCTCTAGAGTTCTGAAATGCTGGGAAGTACCCGCAGAACTCGTACATATACCGCATCACGTAGTACCCGCAACTCCTAGAATCCTTTTGGGTAGGGCACTAAATCACCAAAATTCACAAATGTAAAACAATTGTATAAAGATAAGCAGCACGAATGAAATACATGAATTACCAAACCTTGATGTAATCGACGGTCATTTCAGCAAACTCTGCCTGAGTGGTTTTACTGTAACAACTGTGACATATATTAAAAAAAGTTAAGCAAAATGAACGAGTACATTAATTTTGGTTCAAAAAACTTACAAATAATTAAATAGTAAAAAAACTTACGTTTTGATTAAGTCTTCAGTGTTGAATTCTGTCCACTGCCCTAGTGGATCTAGAACGAGCAGAGTAGCGGTGGCAGTGCAGAAGATAAACAAAGCCCAGTGGTGGCTACAATTTCAAATACAAAATGAAATGAGAAATGAAGGTAAAAAAGTTAGCTAATTAGTATGTAATTTTATATCAGAACTCACGTTTGGTGATACGGCATTAGAATAAATAATTTTTTCTGTTCATCAGCAACATTGAAGCAATGACTCATGTATTCCATAAACCTCCCCGGGTCCCTATTGACTGAGTCGAACGATAAACGCTCCAGGCACACCGCAGTAATGGAGGTGATGTTCTTCTCATGACATCTCTCAAGTAGACCTCTATTATATCACATGTACTATAAAAAGTTAGCCAATGCAACTTCATAGATACTTATTCTATATGTTTTTACAGTATGAGGAAAGAACACTTACTTAGATAAGCTTGAATAATGTTAATGTTCAGGTAATCTCCACACATCATCTCTCTGATGTCCCCAAAGTTGATCGCCGTGGTCATATCTTCTTCGTAGTGAAAAACGACTTTGGAAGCGTCATCATGAAGTTGATAGTTTGAGGTGACTTCGAATGATCTTGTCGTAGAGATTCATCTGACGAGGCCCAAGTGTTAATAAGTTTTTGCTGGCAGTGAGAACTTACTTTAGGCGCCTCAGAAGTCCTGGTGCGAGCCCGGACGGGCTGGATTCTTACTTTTCGCACCCCGAGTCACTGGATTCTTACCCTTCACACACAAACAATAAAGCATAAATGTAAAGATAATTACTAATTGATTATTATAGTAACATTAAACATTTATCTAGAACATACCCTTGTACTTCTGACAGGATCCGCCGGCGCGCTGATCTCTTCTTCTCTGGGCCGGGATACGCGGCGAGGAAGCTCAGGGATCTATAATGGATTATATTAGACACTTAATGCTAAATAATGGATTTTATTAGATACTAAATGGTTGTCAAACAGTCTTACCTCATCGGTGACAACAATATAACATGCTGGCCAGGGCAATATGTCTCCCTTCGCTTCAATCAGCGTGCATTTGTTGTCAAACGCCATTGGAAGGTATGCATTCTCAAATCCATCAATTATCAGGTCCAAGGTCACACGCGCGTAGAATGCGGGTAGACGTACGAAACTGATGAGCGTGAGTGGACCTGATGGCAACACCGTCCCGTAGGCCACATCTACAGGGTGCCCGTCTAATGGTATTTGGAGACGGCATTTTTTTGCTCCTTTAATAAACATAGATAATACGTGAAATAAATAAGTGAGTCCAATCTAATACTATTTAAAGGACTTTATTTAAGGAGAAAATAGTTAAACAAAGCTAACCTGGATGTTGGCAAACGGGTACGGGTCAGCGGCCGGAGCACAACTGGACGAGGAAGACGGTCGAGGAGGATCATGCTGCTGCTGAGTAGTCGCATGTGCGATCGAATTCAACGCTTCCTGCAGCCTCTCCTCGTAAGCCCGGCGCTCAGCAGCCAGTTTCTCCTCATTAGCTTGGCGCTCAGCAGCGAACTTACGATCTACCATCGCCTCGACTTCAGCAGCATTCATCTGACCCTTCCTAGCAGATGGCGGGAATACGTGCTTCTGACGTACTTCTCCCCCAAATCCTCTAACACGCCCCGGGTGATCCTTCTTCCCAAGCGCTTGATTGAGAGCGTCGTCTTGAGAAGGAGGAGCGTGTATGTCTACTTCTCCTCTCTGTGCCGCTTCATACTGTCCAATTGTCAAAGAAGTTAGCACTAAATTTAAGATCAACAAACACTTGACTATATAAGTAAATTATTTAACAGCTACTTAATTTCAAACACTTACAATTTGGTTAGCCAGTTGTTCCGTCGTAGCATGACGAAATATCCTCTGACCTTCGCTGGTCGTTGTCTGGCGTCCCAGTATGAACATCTGCACCCTCCTCGCCTCAGAGACATCCTCGATCGGGCATTCACTGCCATCCTCGTTCCTCTGCGTCAGCAAACCAGCTTCTTTCCATCCCTCGAGGCTGCCCATATATCCCCTTCGTCCCATGGTGTGGGGGTGGAGATTAGCTTCACGGTTTTGCCGTGCTTGTTCTTGTCTTTACTGTTAAGACAGTACAACAGAAAATTAATTAGAAAATCAGGGATAAATCATTATGAGCATTAATTCAGAAAAGAGTACACACAAACATACCCTGAACTCGGGGGTGGAGTGCTGCTCAACGAACTCCTTCCACTCCTCTTCAGTGATCATGCCGTTGTACACGACATACGGCGGAGGCTCGCGTGGGGGCACCCTGGTGATCCAGTTATCCACCAAGTAGTGGCGGAATGATTTAGCTTTGCCGCCCACCGCAAAAGAACGGTCTTCTTCACTTCGTCTGGGATCTTGTATCGTTCTTGCACCTTCTTCCAGATGGTCTCCTTAACTTCTTTCGGGACTTGTGGCCATTTGTGGTTGATGCAGCAATGTGATCTGGACAGAGTCCCTAGCATACTAGCGAACTCTGATCTGCTGCCCCCACAATACCTCCCATATTTGTCCCAGAGAAGACTGATCTCATCCGGTTTCTGCAGCTTCAGCCCGCGGGTCGGACCTCTACCTCTCTTTGAGTAGCACTCATAGAAGGGCACTCATGGAAGGCCAACAACAGTAGTGAGAGCTATAGAAGGCCAGCAGCAGCTGCGGCAGATGTAGAAGGGCCAGCAGTAGTAGCGGCACTGGTAGAAGGAACCGGTACCCCTTGCTGCTCATCTTCGAACTCGCGGCAAAATAACCACTCCTCTTCATCAGCCATGCTTGCAAGGATTGAAAGAAAATTTGAATTAAATTAAGCATTTCATAATGGTCATATACAAGCAAGAAGTAAAAGATTGTTAATTTCATAATAAATTTTAATAGTAATAACTTACATACACCATTATCTCTCAATCCACATTCCCTCGTTATGGTCTGATCGTATATACTCACGATGACTTGTGACCTCAGTCTCTTCCAATGAAATATGAACAGTTGGAGGTTCATCTTCTACGTCATACTCATCCTCATCAACCACACCATCCACACCAACTATTCCTCTTCTCCCTTTAAGCACCACAGACCATCTAGGATTACAGGGATCAGTTACATAAAATATTTGCTTAACCTTTGTCCCAACAACGAATGGCTCAACCGTGGGAGTAGCTCTAGACAGATCAACCAGTTTCATACCATGCTCCTCCTCACGGTAGCCATGATTGTGGTTAACGCAGTTACAACGGAAAACACACATTTCGTAGCTGTTGTAGTCCAATACCTAGATGTATTATATAACACCAAAATATGATTATTTTACTGAGACTGGACTGTGACCCACAACACCGATGTCATATAAGTTTTGATAATCTTCAAGCTCTACGCCACTGTTTTGATTCGTTGACTTGTGATCCTGACGTTCTGTGAAAAAGGTGAATCAGTTGACATCGTACCCCTCATAAGAAATTACATCCAGATTTGGTCCAAATGCAATTACTTTAATCAGTTCAGGCACATTCGTGGACTGATCGGATAACACTCTATCTTTGAACCATCTGACAAATGTCCTATTCTGCTCATTTTGTAGTCTAGCGTCACTCATGTCTGGATATTATGATCTTAAAACGCACAAGTGTTCATCAAAATATGGTTCGACATCTTCAAGATGACTTAGCACAACTAAATGAGCTATGTTAAGAGTGTCTATGTCAATTCTTTTCAGTTTCCGTCCAACCGTGCCAACACCCTTCAATCTGCCCTTGTGTCTAGAACGTGGAAGTCCAATGGTATCGACACCTTATAGGTAATTGGTGCAGAAGTCTACAACTTCCTCTGTGATAGTGCCCTCTATAATACTACCCTCTGGGTGATGACGATTCTTCATCTTCTTCAGGACACCCATGTACCTTTCGAACGAATACATGTAGCAAAGGTACAAAGGACCACACATCAGAATCTCTCTTACAAGATGCACGAGGAGATGTATCAATATGTCAAAGAACGATGGAGGAAAATACATCTCCAGCTGGCACATTGTCACAATGAGATCCTTTTGTAGTTTAGTCAGAGTGTCCACATCAAGAACTTTAGACGAAATGGATTTGAGGAAGACACTGATGTTTGTGATTGTGTGTCTGACAGCATCTGGCAAGATCCCACGTAATGCAATTGGCAAAAATTCTTGAAGTAGGACATGATAATCGTGAGATTTCATTCCTACTAATTTGAAATCTGTCATGGACACTAGGCTTCTTATGTTTGAGGAGTATTCTGAAGGCACCTTGATGTTGTAAAGGGTACTGCATAGACTATGTTTCTCTTCTTTAGATAGAGTGTGACAGGCAAGAGGCAAGAATGTGCATTTTCCAAGTTCTTGCGGGCCAAGCTCTGTGCGTATGCCCAACTCAATTAAATCTTTTCTTCCTTTCAAATGATCCTTTGTCTTTCCTTTTATGTTCAAAAGGGTGCTAGTGATACTTTCACCCACGTTTTTCTCGACATGCATCCCATCGATACAATGTCTAACCTCCAGATGTTGTCAGTACTAGAGTTCCCAAAAAATTGATTTCTTTTTCCAGACACTTTTTTCACCACTTTTGGTTGGCGGCCCAAAGTTGTTGACAATATTATCCAACTTTTTATAAATTTCAATACCTGTCAAAGGCTGGCGCGCCACGCTATGATCAGTTTTCCCATCGAACTCTTTTGCCATCTTTCGATACTTATGTCCTTTTGGAAGCATTTTTCAGTGGCCCATGTACACGTTTTTGCCACTATGTTTCAAGCGAATGTTACAAGTGTTTTCACCACAAATCGGACACACCAACACCCCCTTGATTGAATAGCCTAAAAGATTACCATAGGCGGGGAAATCATTGATTGTGCAGTACAACATAGGACGCAAATTGAAGTCCTCTTTGCTGAATGAGTCGTAAACTGTAGCCCATTCATTCCACAAGAGTTGTAGATCCTCTATCAAAGGTTGTAGGAATACATCAATTTTGTTGCCCGGTTGCTTTGGACCCGATATTAACAAAGACAACAAGATGTGTCTTGGTTTCATGCATAACCACGGCGGTAGATTGTAAATAACCAAAAACACAGGCCAGGTACTGTGTATGCTACTCAAAGTACCATAAGGGTTCATCCCATCCGTGCACAAGCCTAGCCTTAGGTTTCTCGGTTCGTTACCAAACTCAGGAAATTTTATGTCTATGTTTCTCCACTGTGGTGCATCAGCAGGATGTCTCAATCTGCCATCCTTTTTCCTGTGAACTGAATGCCACCGAAGATTCTCTACGTCTTTCTCAATGGAGAACAAACGTCTGAACCTTGGAATGATGGGCAGGTACCACAGTACCTTAGCTGGTGAACCTTTCTTACTATCGCTGATGTGAGTTTGTTGTTTCTTCAAATACCGTGATGCTCCACATGCTGAACAGCTTTTAGCAAATTCATCCGATTTCCAAAACAGCATGCAACCATTTAGACAAGCATGAATTTTCTGGTACTCCATACCCATTGGGCACATCAGTTTTTTGGCTGAGTACGTAGTCGTTGGTAAAACGTTGTCCACCAGAAGAACATATTTCAATAGTTCCAGGAGGGCAGTGAAACTTACGTCGCTCCAGCCATGTTTCGCTTTCAAGTTGAATAGCTTGAGGACGACACTCAACTTGCTTAACTTTGTAGGGTCACACCCGGGGTACAATGGTGTTTTGGATGAATCCAACAATTTTTCATACTTGTCTGGCGTGTTAGAGTGATGTCGCTCTACATCTTCGAGCATAGTCTCAATGTCATCGTCCCAGAAATCTGGCTCAACGTCATCTGTAACGTCATCTGGATCACAAGCAACTGTATCATCTCCGAGTTCTGTTTCTGTGTTTGCCTGACCATTACCCCCTTTGTCAGGCTTAATAACATCGAACGTACTCTGACTATGCCATCGGATTATGTCTTGGAAATTTGTAAAACCGCGGCGGATCAGATGTTCCTTAATTGTTTCAACGTCGCGATATCTCAGATTGTTTTGGCAGTCGATACACGGACAAAATATGTATCCCTTGTCTGTAGGTTTCAGATTGTTCGCCAACACCGTGCATAACTTATCAACTCCTTCTAAAAACTTGTCGTCCAAATTTCCGCTATAAATCCACGAACGTTCCATCTCCTTCTAGCTATTTATATGAAGGCAGCCATTTCATACCGTCACCCGTGGCAGAGTCTTTACACTTTGTATCTTATCAACCTAAATCCATCCATGAGTATTAAATCCCACCGATGAACGTGTTTTTAATATGTAATTTATTGAAACTTTCGGCAGCATCTCCCTACAGTTCTTCAAATGCACGATATTATGATATTAATTAATAATATACGCATTCGAAGAACAATAAAGAGATACTGCAGAAATAATCAATACAGTACATATTAAAAACACATTCACACCCTAGGTGTGAGATTTAACAATCATGGACAGTCCCGACAGGGACTGCCGAAGATATAGGGCTGTCCATTAGGTTAGGTTAATTTGGTTAAACCCGAAAACCAAAATTAATTTGGTTTTTTTAACCGAAAATTTTAACCGATTTTGTGTAATTCGGTTTTTCGGTTATACCTGAAATTTTTCGGTTCGGTTTTCGGTTTTATATGTGTGGAAATTCGGTTAACCGAAAACCGAAATATAAAACATATATTACTAATCCAGTTTGTCCGGGGCACAAGTAGTAACCCTCTCTTCTCAAAGTCAAATGTCACAGACATACTAACCCTAAAAAATCTCTCGCATTGCATCGCCGTCTCTCGCTCTCTCTCGTCTGAGTCGTCTCTCCCAAATCCAATTCCCACTTCCCAGTCGTCTCTTAACTCTCATTCGCATTAATCCAGTTCTCTCATCTCAACTCTCCCAATCTTCTTCTCTCGATTGTAATTAGCAATCTCTTCTCTCGTCTCGACTCTCGCTAAGCCACAAGAGGGCGGCGTTCGACAATCGACATTGTAATCTTCTTCTCTCGAACTCAAACTGGCTGGGTTCATTCGCACCCAAACTGGAACATTAAGGTGAAAGTTAATTCCACATTCTTTCTTAAATGTCGTTTCTGATTTCGCATCCTGAAACCAACCCTAACTTCTTTTCATCTTGATTTTTTATTATTCGAAGCTTTAAAGTTGGAAACGCTAGTTCTGGTGAGCCGCATCGTAATCTTCTTAGGGTTCTTGCTTCTTCAAGTGGTGAGCAAAATTTTGTACTTCATTTTCATTCTAACTGCTCCTAAATCCTATTTATTCTAATAATGCGTAGCCTGCCTGTCGTAACCCAAATATTATAACAGAAGTACAGAACCTGCCAGAGTTGCTATAGAGTTTCTTTGTTTTCTTGTTTTGTTCCAGTTGCTGGATCCGTGAGGTGAAAAGAAAGATTTAGGGGTAACTGAAACTATTTTTTAACTGAGCTGAATTGAACAGATTAAAGCAAAATTAGACAAGTTTTAATAACATAATCCCGACAAACCTATAACTTAAGAATGTTGATATATATTATATAAACTATAATCTTTCTGGTTGATGCATTTGTTGGGCCTGATGCTGTCTTATATTGCCCATGTGGTCTGGAAACTCGACTTTTAAACTTCATTCCTGCATTTAGTTTGTTCGAATGTGTACAAGCTTTTGTGACCTATAAATTTATCTTCACTCAGGATATCTTGTCAGCGATTTTAGGATACTTCCACTACCTTTGATTCAGTTCGATTGGGTTTCATACTTGTTAAGAAGACCAAACTTTATTTCATGTGCTTATAACTTGTTCCAGTTTCATCTTTCCTTTTGATTGGCTGCGTTTTAGTGGGACTGATTCTATTGCAACCCTGCTACATACTTCCAACAATTGGTAGACTTCAAAACAGTTATCCATTTGTAATTTTCAATCTGTGAATAGGATAAGTACAGATAGCCCAGTTACTTCAGTCTATTTTTAATTTTGATTTTGTTCTCATTGGATATGTTTTGTATATTAGTATCTCTATTTGTATTCTATCATGCAATGAACTAACCTATATTATTGATATTTTCTAGTAGTTAGTGGTACAACAATGTAAGATTGAGGTCTAAACTATCAAGTATAACATTCTTTCTAAGTCAATCTTTCTTAACTGCAACACAAGGATAACATTCTTTCTAAGTTAATCATTCTAAACAGACTTATAATCCAGTTATAGCAATAGTATGCCATCTTTACAGTTTATGATCTATATTTAAGCAGTTCATGGTCTGTTAATTGAGCACTTTATTTAGTAACATTTTCTAGTATGATTTTAATTTTAAAGTACTGAAATACATTGATCTACTGCTGTGTATAATTCTGTCCACTGAATGATACGGTGAATTTATGTATTATGTTTACTTCACTATTTACTAACTACTGATGCCTTTGCCTTCTGTTTTAAGTGGGTAATATGTTTAATGCCTCTGCTCTCATTTTGTTTCTGAACTGGCTTGTGTCTTTTAGAATGATGTTGTTATGGTGTGTGGTTAAAACAACTTTATTTTGTTACAATTGATCAACTCACTATATAAGTACAGTAGTAGTATCTTGTTTGGCTTCCAGATTTCTTTTTGTACATGGCAATGTAATGTTCTGATATAAGTTAGTCTGATAGTTCAAAGTTCAAACAGCTTCCTGACTACTGATAAGAGTTTGTTTGTTTCATGTTCATTGAAATAGTTACATGAATCAAAAGTGATCAGGACATTGTGTATTGTGTAGAATACAAGAGATTGAGATACGGTGAATTTATGTATTATGTTTACTTCACTATTTATTAACTACTGATGTCTTTCCCTCTGTTTTAAGTGGGTAATATGTTAATGCCTCTGCTCTCATTTTGTTTCTGAACTGGCTTGTTTACTTCCAGTATGCTATCTGGTTCCCATTTTTGTTCATCTTGTTTATTTACTATTGGAAATGGCATATCCTATTATCTAAGAGGGATGTAGTGTTCGTTTTCCTTGTTAATCTTTACAAAATCATCATAAAGCTGAACTATTGGGATGGTTGTTTAATGCAGGTACATAACCAAGGCGAAGGAACAAGGATGCATGATAGATTGATCGTTGATGGAACATGAAAGTTGTGAAGATAAACTATTATTTTGGAACCGTTTTTGCTCGTTTTCTGATATTTTTTGTAAAATTTAAAAGTTTGTGTAAGTTGTAGAGGTGGAGCAAATTGCAGATTACACCTTGTCACAATTCTGTATGTGATATGCTTGTTTTAAATATTTCGGTTTTTACCATGCAATTTCGGTTTTTTGGTTATTTCGGTTAACCGTATAACCGAAAATTAATTCGGTTCGGTTATCGGTTATAGGAGGCTTCAAAATTTTGGTTTTCGGTTAATTCGGTTTCGGTTAAATCGGTTATACTTATATAATTTGGTTAATTCGGTTATAACCGATTTAACCGAAAACCGAACGGTTTTTAATAATTCGGTTAAATCGGTTATACTTATATAAAAGGACTTTAGATTACAGTTTTCTTGTAAACCGTAATCTAAAGTCACACTTTAAATGACGGTTCCTAAAGAACCGTAATCTAAAGTATAACGAAATTAAAAAAAAGCGCGATTTTTTTTGGCCTATGCTGGGTTTCAAACTCAAGATCGATGGTGTTGACTCATGTACCCACGACCATTATGCCGTGAGTCTTATTCGATCAAACATATGTAACACATTAGTATAAAGTTCTTTTTAATCTAAAATAAGCTGGTAAGACGACGTCGTCGTTTATTGTAATTTAGATTACGCGCGGCGTCAAAAAAATCAAATAATGCAGGAAATATTTGGCGTCAGGTCAAAACGACGTTGTTGACCATCAATGGGCGTGTTTTAACCCAAGGTTTGATGTCAGAATTTTCTTTGCATTTTATTTCGTCACAAGTTGATTAAGTGGATTTATTAATCCTTCAGGACATGGGAGTCCTTTTGATTAAAGACGAGGACGAGGAAGTCTTTCTCCCCTCCCTCTTTATCTTCTGGTAAGATTTATTAATTCCTAAATTCCTTAAATCCCTTAATCAGTAATTCCCAACTACTGATCACGTTGTCTTCCACGCTTCCTTTCTCGTTCAGTTTTGAAACCGTAAGATGCTCCTCCCTTCTCTACTTTCTTTGCTCTCTCCCTCTCTCTCTCTCAAAGAAGTTGCGCTCAATCAATTGCCCAAGTTCTGCTGACGTTTTCTTGCAATCCGAGTTCAGTCGTGGATTCCTCCTCTATTGCAATCCTGTTTCCGTTTACGGTAAGAACGTCGGTCTGTTCTTGTTTGATTCTACAATTTGGGGAAAACTCCTCCCGTTCTGATTTCGGTTTCTGCAATCTGATTGTCAGAATTGTCGATCTTCTGCGTGGCTATGTTCGGATCCTCCTCTGTGGTCCCTTTGCGGTTAGATTCAGGTAGGGTTGTGGTTTTAGTTGCAAGGGCAGTTTTCTGATTTGAGGGTTTAAAATTCTGATTCGGTTTGTCTTTGTGAATGTACTGTTCAGTATTCTGGAACTGCGTTTAGTCTACTTTGCTCTGAATCGATTGCTCAGTGTCGTATTTGGGATTCTTCTGCTGTTCAGATTGAGATCTCGCCTCTGCTAATCCGAGGTAGGTGGCTTTCGGATTCGGCTAGTATGTTTGGCCTTGGGGAGTTTCAGATTCTGAGTTCTTGTTTGCGAATTGTCTCTGTGTGGTGTTTAAGAATCTGTTTGTTTACTGCTGTTTTAATGTCTACAAACCCCCAAGGTTGTTTTATGCAAATTGATGTCATTTCGAATGTGGTTAAACCTCTGCATTGTGTACAATTCGTTTCTGGAAACTGCACTTTTTGACATGTCCGAACGTCTGTCCGAGCTTAGACGTTCGGACAGACCCTGTTTGTGCTGCTGATTCTGAGTTTTAAACCGTGTCCAAACTTCCGTCCGAGCTTTGATGTTCGGACGGGGTGCGAGGACAAGTTCGACTTACAAGTCTCGCATGGTGTCCGAACTTGTAAGTCCGGACAGAAGTTCGGACACACCCTTCTGCTTCTTCTGATTTTGGTTCGACATGCGTCCGAACTTTGACACTCAGACAAAATTACGCGTATTTGATTTCCGAGAGCGTCCGAACATCCGTCCGAGCTTTGATGTTCGGACATTCGTCTGATTTTGACTTCTGAGTCTCGACTTGTGTCCGAACGTTGATGTCCGGACACAAGTTCGGACATGGCACTGTTTTGACCATAACTTGCTCGTTTGAGCTCCGTTTTGACTTCCGTATGCGAGGTTGGATTCCTCTTCTGATTTCTAAGCTAGTTACATGCTTTGTGGTGTCATTGATGCACATATGCTTAATTTTATTTAAGCTTCTGTTTTGGGACCTAGTTATCTCTGTCTCTGAACCGTGGACGGCTGGTTAGCTGTCTCGTAGCGCGCTATGTAGGATATCCTTCTGTTTCACGGGTGATGTTTCCCGTTCTGTTCACAGGTGTTCCACCTGTTCTGTTTACGAGTGAGGTTTCCTCATTCTGTTCACGGGTTGTTCCCGTTCCGTCTGTATGCTGTGATCAACTAGGGTCCCCTTCTATTTCTGCTTCTGTTTGTTTTTGAACTCTGATTAGTCCTTTTGTGTTTGGACTTCTGCTTCTGACTTCTGTTATGGAATATGGCTTTCCTTCTGACTACTTCTGATTTGATAACATTCTGTAAATGTTTTGAGCATGCTGGTTGATGATGTTGGTCATCTACTGGGCATAGTTGTTTGCTCCTTCCCTTACTTTATCTAACATTGCAGATTGATCAGCGAGGATCTCTTTGCTCAGCTTCCGGAGTTAGCCTTTGATTTGTTTAGTCCTTTAGAGACATTTGTATTTTGACTTGTAGCCTTTGGGCCTCTGTTGTTAGCTTCCGCTTTTGATTACGTTGAGGATTGTATTAACGTTTGGAATCTTTGACACTTTGTTTATACTTATTATATAAGTATTTCATTTTGGGCCTTGTTTTGATTAATTGCGTGTGTTCATTAGAGCCTTGAGTCATTAAGTAATAGTACGCGGCGTGTAATACCCCTAACTCCTAGGCCAGTGTTTGAGGGTGTTACATTTAGTGGTATTAGAGCTTTGGGTTCTATTCTAATGGGAATCTAGCGTTAGTCAGTCAGTCAGTATTTGTGCCTTGGAGTTTCAAGTCTGAATTGCTTGCTCTTGGATTTTCATAATGCTGCCACGAAAAGCTCCAGTTACTCCTCAGGGCGGTGTCGCTGAGGTGGTCCAGCAGTTCATGACCCAGCTGTTGCAGACAGTTGCAGCTGGAGGAGCCCCTGGAGGAGGACCAGCTGGGGGAGCAGCACCCGGAGCTGGGGCTGCTGATGCTGGTGAAAAGGAAAGAAAGTTCCCTTCCCTCAGTTCCTCTACTAATCCTACGGTTTACCTGGTCCCGACACAAAGTAGACTTAGAGAGAGAGGACTTTGTAAAAAGGGTGCTCAGATTGTATTGGTATGTTGAGCGTGTCCTGCTTTATGGGGGTGTGCCCCTATTTATAATGTTACATTGCTAGATCGGAGGTTGCCAGCCTGTCACTTTCTTCTTATTGCGAGGCTGACATTTGTACATAAACGAGATGTCTAACTACCAATTGGCCGGAACGTGCTTCGGCCTAGCAATACCTCTTGCTCTAGCCTATCTCTTCCGGTAACAGGTGACCGGATGTTTTACTTTCTTTACTTTTACACTTTTCCCTCTTCATCAGTCCCACAAGTTCTACTTTTGATTCCCTAAATGTAGAAAGTAGAACTTTTCTTCTTTTGTGTACTTTGGGAAAAATTTGGCATTTCAAATTTGCTTGTCTTTAATCTTTTAAGGTTTCTTGGACTGCTTTTTCTTCCGATGCTCTTTCGTCCTTCCGGCCATCTCCCCCTAGTCCCACAAGTTTTCTTTTTCTTTTTCTTTTTTTTCAAAAGAAAAGAAACTTGCTACCTCGTACCGAGTTTTTGCTCGTGCCAAGCTCGTGCTTGCGCCTTTTCGATGTAGAATATGTGGAGGCATTTCGTTTCAGCGCTCCATTTCCAAGAAGGTGCAGAGTCCCTATTTTATTATATTTTTATTAACTGGGCGGGAACCGTTTCCTCCAAAACCCCAGGTTTAGTTTTTCAGATACTTTCTCTCTCCTTCGTTTGCTCCAGACTTTGCTGCTTTCTTTCTCATGCTTTGCTTTCGAATCCTTTCACCATTCTCCTCTGTTTCACCGTCCTTATCTGTTCATCAGCTCCAATGGCTTCCTCTAGCTCGAAGAAGAACAAGGCAGCAACGAATTTCGTTCCTGCCAACGAGGCGATTCAACGTACTTCTTCCTCCCAGGGCTTTCGCCCCCCTTATTTAAAATCCGTTGCGCCCTTCTCAGCTGATCGAGAACCTTCTCCATCTTCTCTGGACACCTCCTCTCTCCTTTCCTACCTAAAAAATGTCGAAGTCCCATCGGGTACTCGCATCCACCTTCCTTCCTCCGACTCACATCCCCATGACAATTTTGGCCTTGGGTACGCTGTTTACATGGACTTTTCCCTCGGGGCCTGACCGTGCCTCCTCACCCATTCGTCCTGGGCTTCCTAATCCGTCGCTGCTGTGTGCTTGCCCACCTACACCCAAAAGCAATTTCTTACCTTCATGCTTATGTGCTTCTCTGCGAGGAGAACCAAATTCGGGCGGAGGTGACCGAATTTGCTCAATTTTCTCCACAAGGGATGACCCTGATAGTCTGACTATCAAGGCGAAGGCCATTTTCCCTCTTTGACTACAAGAAGGCGTCTTCCGGATGGAATTCCCGATGGTTCATCATTACCCCGCCACCTGGCCGATTCTTGGGGGTTACTGTTCTTCGATCCCGAAGGGCCAATTTAGCTGTCCCCCTTCTCCAGCAAAAGACATGCCTATCACGAGGACCCTGAAGGCGCTGAGCAGTCGGCAGCCAACGGTCTCTCTATTCTTTACTCCGGCGCGCCTGGATTCACTGAAGAAATATCATAGTAGGTTTTTATTTTGCTCATTCTTACCTTAGTCTTTTACCTTTTAACAGCCTGCTCACTTATTTATTGTGTTGTTTTAATAGATTTCTTTTCTAGAGGAGATAAGGTGGGGCCTTTAATAGTTGGAATTTCGTCAACTTCAAAATGGGTGATGAGCAAGTTGACTATTATGCGTCTGTTGATGCGGCCGTTGATGCGGCCACAAAACTTCTTGGGGACGCTTCTGTTTCCAAGAAAAGACAAAGAGGTGATGGTGATAAGGATCAATCCGGACAGAAGAAAAAGAAGAAGATCATTGAGTCCCCAGTTCGATCGAGCAATGATTTGCCAGGTACTTGGCACGTGAGTCTAGGGTCTGGACGTCGCGTCTTTCTTCCTCTTACCCCTGGTTCAGGCCTGGGCTCTATCTTTCGCCCAGGGCAGGAGTCTGGCCACCCGACTCCTATTTGTGAATATTTCCTGACTTGCCAGGGTATTTTTCTTCCGGTCCGGCTCAAGGCATTGCTCTGGAAGAGACTTACTTACGTATTGATCTTTCCGGTCTAAAGAAAGCTCTTTTTTGTCCTCCTTTTGAATACTTCCTTGCTGATGCTCCCTATTTCAGGTTCTCAAGGTGCACCTATAGCCGTGTCTGATAATGAAGTCACATCCGGTCCTGCCCCCTATCGCCGCTATCCCAGCTTCCGATACCCAGAGACTCCGAAAGAAGACTGTATCGAAACCGAAGGCCGTTCTATCAGAAATACCTGAAGTCGAAGGGAACAGCGGGGCTCCCGACGCCTCAATCTCATGTGATGTTCCTGGGGCCAAGGAATCAGTATACGAGAGGGTGAAGGAATATCGAGCAGTACCCGAGAATCCAGAGCTCCGAAGCAAGCAAAGGGAGGATATTTCTGCCTCTTCCTCCTCTCCACCCCCTCCTGTTCAGGGGAATTTTACCGGTCCTTCGCAGAAGGAGGGATGGTTCTACCATCTTGGACAGCCCCTACGTAGGATCCCCTTGGACACTGCTCGTTATACTGATGCTTGGAAAGAGGCAATTAGGTTGTCTGATCACCCGGACGGGATCTTCGCCCCTCCATCTATTGTTACTGCCACTAAAGAGAAGTTGAGGATCGGGAGCGGAGGAGCCGACGCTATCATGCGTCACTCCCTTCCCTTGGGAGAGGTTTTCGACCTCATGTGGCAGGGCATTTTTCGAGTTAGTGCGGTCTTTCACCCATTCTTCTATATATCCCTTGGTGCCCCTTTAACCTCTTATATCTTGTGTTTTTAGGTAATGTCGATGGCCCAAAGCGCCGAAGTTCAAACCCGAGACCTCCAATCCGACCTACGATATGAGAAGAGTCGGGCTAACAATATTGAGGCTGAGCTGAAGCAAACCCGTTCTTCTCATGATACCTACATCAATCAAGTTCATTATGAGATTGATCGCAAGGTGAAGGAAAGGACAGATACTCTAAACAAAGAGTTGCGGTCATCCCGTCGTGAGTGTGTCCACCTTCATGATGAGTATGAATTGAAGTTAAGACCTTGCGGGAGGAGATGTTTGCCCTAAAAAACCAGAACCTCCAAACCGATAACATTTTGAAACAGGTACACCGCAACCCTTCCGGTGAAAAGGACGTCTTTACACCAGTGTGCAAGCTTTTTCTGATTTGGAAGTTTGGTTGCGGCAGGTACAAGCTGCTCATAAAAGGGAGGTGAACTCCCTTGCTACTGACAAGGTTTACTTGTCCGACCTGAATGTTGCTCTTGAGAAAAAAGTTTGGTCCCTTGAGGTTGACAAAAAGAATTTGACCAGGCAAAATGAGGCTTTGGTGGAAGAAAAGGCCAAACTCATTCACGAGATTACCAATCTGACCGAGGAAAGAGATGCTCTGGATGAGCAGACTCAGGCTGCCTTTGATCAAGAGAAGCAATCTTTGATGGAGGAAAACATGGCCCTTTCTTCCGGCCGAGAAGGTCGTTCTGGAAGAGAAGGTGAAGGCTTTGGAGGGAACCGTGGCCTTTCTCCAATCCGAGAATGCTAAAGCTCCGGCCAAGAGTGAGTTTTTTTATTGCTCCTTCGTCGGCTTTATTCTGCCTTTATGTTTATCCTTACCGGTCCCCTCTTTTCTTCTTTTGACTAGGCTCTAAAAACCTTCTAAGGCATGTTGAGAAACTCAGCAACCGTATTGATAAATTAAATGAGGAACTTTCCGCCATGGGCTCCCATCGTGACCTTTATCGGGCCCAGGTTTTACAGCTTGAAGGGGAAGTTGCCAAGCATACGGCCTATGCCCGTCAGAATCAAGAGGAGCTGAAGAAGCAGGGCACTATCATTGCCTATTTGAAGTAGGCTTTCGGCTCCCAGAGCCGGAAGATTACCAACGTTTGTCGTCAGATTATTTCTAGGCACTTCTTGAAGAAAGGAGAAGTTTTGGATGATGACTTGTACAGTGAGTTGGAGTTCGACAAAGTTGCCCAGAAGAGCAATTTCTTTGAGGATTTTGAGAGGTTCGACCGTCTTCCTGGTGAAACGTTCTTCGGCCCGGTCAGGCCTCCTTCCTCCCTCCTGACAGCGGTATGCAGCAAGGGGTTGCGGTCCCTCATCACGCCGTTGAAAGATCCAATTCTCAGGAGAGCGTGTCCCATCCAGTCGAAGGGTCAGCTGCAAAAAGGCCTGCTCAAGAATAGACATTTTTAGGAAGACTGGTTTTTAGCGTAGAAACCTTGTATAGGTGTACTTTGGGTCATGATTTTGGTAATTTATTTAGTGTTTAGCCTCTGCTACCGCTTTTGTACTCTTGACCGGTTCAAATTACTTGTTATGTATTTGTTTTATGCATTTTTCATTTGGCTTTATCCGGAGCGACCGGATTTCCAAATGTTTCGCATATGCCTTTTGTTATACAAAGAGCTCTTATGCTTTTACTCAGTTTTACTTTTAGGTATGCTTTAGGGATTACATGCTATACCGGCCCATATGATTCTTCCTAGGCACGAAAGCCTGTAGGCGCACTGGCCAGATGATACATTTCAAGGCACGACGGCCTGTAGGCACGCTGGCCGGATGATACATTTCAAGGCATGATAGCCTGTAGGCACGCTGGTAGAATGATACATTTCAAGGCATGATAGCCTGTAGGCACGTTGGCCGGATGATACATTTCAAGGCATGATAGCCTGTAGGCACGCTGGCCGGATGATACATTTCAAGGCATGATAGCCTGTAGGCACGCTGGCCGGATGATACATTTCAAGGCATGATAGCCTGTAGGCACGCTGGCCGGATGATACATTTCAAGGCGTGATAGCCTGTAGGCACGCTAGCCGGATGATACATTTCAAGGCATGATAGCCTGTAGGCACGCTGGCCGGATGATATATTTCAAGAAAAAACTTTTTCCAAAGAATACCTCATTTTATTAATTTTGCGTAAAAATGTTTTTACACATAAAACTTTTTCAGACACTCAGCATGCCAAGAGTGAGGCAACTCGTATCCCTCACTGTTTTTCAGGCGGTATGAGGCTCTCCCAGTTCGCTGTTGTATTATAAATGGTCCCTCCCATTGGGGCTCTAATTCTTTGGCTGTTTTACCTCCTGAAGGACCAGTTTGCCTGGAGCAAAACTTCTTTCTCTTGCTCTCTGGTTGAAGTATCTCTCTACATTTGCCTTATCTCTTTCCATCCTGACCTGTGCCATGACTCTAGTTTCTTCAAGTAAATCAAGGCTATCCTTTATCCCTTCGCTGTTATTCTCCTCATCATAGGATTCCCACCTAATTGATGGGACTATAATCTCAGCCAGAACAATTGCTTCTAGACCATAAGTCAATCTATTGGGAGTTTCTCCAGTTGGTCCTTTTTCAGTTGTTCTGTAGGACCAAAGAACCTGGGGTATAGCAATTCCTCCCATCTTCCTTTTAATTGTCCAACTTTCTTTTAATAGCTTTGACGATTTGTCCATTCGCATTTTCTACCTGGTCGTTCGCTTGCGGTTGAGTGACCGATGCGAACCTTAGATCAATCTTCCATTCTTCACAGAATGTCCGGAAGCTACTGCAATTGAACTGGGCTCCATTATTTGTCACTATTATTTTTGGGATTCCGAATCTGCAAACCACATACTTCCAAATAAGTCTTGTGACCTTCTTACCGTAATAGATATTGTTGGCATTGCTTCTACCCACTTAGTGAAGTAATCAATGGCCACATAGATGAACTTGTACCATCCGGGAGATGCTTCCGGGAAAGGTCCAACAATATATAATCCCCACATGGCAAATGGTATCGGGGATAGTATGGCTTTTTGCATGCTGGGGGATTATGTATTTTGTGCCCGTGTTCCTGACATTTGACACATTTTTGTATGTATCCCTTAGAATGCTCCCTCATTCTCGGCCAATAGTACCTTAGCCTTAGGATTTTATGGACTATTGCCCTCTCCCATTGATGGTTTCCGTAGGTCCCCTCATGTAGTTCTTCCATGAGCCTTGCTCCTTCTTCTGTGGTGACACACTTAAGTGCAGGCCTTGCGAATGATCTTTTGTAGAGCTGTCACTGTTCTAAGAAGAAAGGTGCGGCCCTTCGTTTTGTTCTTGCCGCCTCTTTTTCATCTTGTGGTAAGCTTCCGGTTCGTATGCATTCAATAATGGGCGTCATCCAAGATTCGGTTGCTGCGTCCGATTCAATGGTGCACATTCGGACTTCTTCCAAACTTGAGTTTGCTTTTATTTCCATCCAGACTTTACTAGGCATTCTTTCGGCCATACTGGCCAATTTAGCCAACGCATCAGCTTCTACGTTTTCTGCTTGGGGAAGATGACCTTAACTCGCATTTCTGAAAGTTCGCCTTTGTTTCTTGGACTTTGGCCAAGTATTTCCCAAGTTTCTCCTCTTTGACCTCATAAATGTTATCGTTTTGTCGTGCCACCAACATTGAATCTGAGTATATTTCCAATTCTGCACAGGAAACAAAGAGATAAGCTCCATTTTCTCTCTTTTGGAGGTACATGAAAAGTTTATAAGGACACAAATGGGAGCTACTATTTTATTACAAGAAAAACCTGTTGCCCCCAAGGCAGTGTAGCGATTTCCAAACCCTGTATGAGAGCCTCATACTCCGCTTCGTTATTTGTTACCTCAAACTCCATCCGGTGTTTGGACTACTATTCCGGCCCCAGCCCCAGTCTTGCATCGAGCCCCATCAACTAGGATAACATGTGGGTTTGTAGGTTCTCTTTGTTTTTGGGCAAAGGTTGTTTCGGTTATGAAGTCCGCCAAGGCCTGTGCTTTTATAGCTGTTCGAGGCAGGAAGTGGATTTCATACTGGGTGAGCTCAGCAGTCCAACTCACCATTCGTCCAGATGTATTTGGGTGTTTGCTATTTGCTTTAACGGCCAATTTGTTCTAACGAATATTCGGTGTGACTGAAAATAAGGTCGGAGCTTTCAAGACGCAACAACTAATGCAAATAAGATTTTTTCAATGTTGGTGTACCGGCTTTCTGCTGAGGTTAGGATTTATCCAGTATAATACACTAGTATTTCTTTTTTCTCCTCCTCCATTATCAGCACAGCCACCACCGCCTAGTCCGTGGCAGATAGATAGAGGTACAAGTCCTGGCCAGGCGCAGGAACACCTAATTTAGGTAATTCTTTGAGCATTTCTTTGATCCTTTCAAAGGCTTCTATACATTCTTGACTCCACTGGAATTTTCTGTTTTCCTCAGGACATTGAAGAATGGTATTGACTTTTCTTGGAGCTTTGAACAGAATCTTCCTAAGGCCGTGAGTCTTCCATTCAATGCTTGCACATCTTTAATGTTTGTTGGTGGCAACAAATCAAGGATGGCCTGGGTTTTTTCGGGATCTACTTCGATCCCTCTTTGCCCGACGATGAAGCCTAAGAACTTTCCTTTCGTAACTCCAAACACACATTTTTCCGGATTTAGCTTGATTTGGTATTTGTCTAGGGTGTTAAAGGTTTCTTCCAGGTCTTCAATGTGCTACTCCCATGAATTACTTCTTACCACAATATCATCAACGTACTCCTCCACATTCTGGGATAGTTGTTGTTTGAATACTTTATCTATCATTCTTTGGAAGGTTACTCCTGCATTTTTTAATCCGAAAGGCATCACTTTGTAGCAAAAGGTTCCGACCGAGGTAATGAAAGATGTTTATTTTTCCTGAAAGTAAAGGGCGTCAATTACATAATTTCCGCTTTATTCTTGGCATGACAGAGCCTATCTCAATATACCTAATACTAAAAAGACAAAAAACCTCTTCACCCTTTCACAGACCTGTGATCATACCGACTGACTTGCCATGATCCAGCTCAGGGTGGACTTCCTCTTCCTGGAGGTTTCGAGAGGAAAACTGATTATTGTGTTGAGAGGGTTTTGCTTGTAGTACTGTCTCTGTTGGCCTGCTGGCTGCTTTCCCTTGCTTCTCTTCTCCTCTTCAATGACTCTCAATTCCATGGCTAGAGTAGCGTAATTCGCGGTTCTGTGACTCTTGTGGCCATGATACTCACAGAAGGCCACCGGAACCTCCCCTGGATGAGGTTTCTTTGGTGGAGGTAAGTACCCTTCCCTGACTGCCGCCGCATACCTGCCTGGATCGATCTGGACAGCAACCCTGGCATTTTGATATTGAGGTCCTTGGGATGACGACGGGATGGTGGGGGCCTTGTAATAAGGCTTGTATCTTGAGCCTCCCCTAGATGAACTTTCTGATGAGTTGCCGGATGAGCCGTTCCCATTTTGCTCCTTTTTATCTTTAACCACCTTGAAGCTATTTGCCAAGTCCCTGGTCTTATTTTTCGCCACCTCCGATTTTAGAAAATCATGAAACATTTCGGCTAGCTCCCCATGAGTCTTTGGAGCCTTTGTTGCAATTTTTCCAGCGAGTCTTGGCTGTGCTAGCCCGTTTCCAAAAGCTTTGATTAGAATTTTTCGTCTATGTCATCGATTTCCGCCACCTGCTTGTGAAAGCGTTCACTGAACTCTTTCACCGTCTCTTCCTTTTGCTGTTTGAGCTCCATTAGCTCTATTGTCTCTTTTTTTATTTTCTTGCTTGCGGCAAAATATTGCTGAAACTCTTCAGTCAATTGTTTGAAGCTTGAGATCGACTGTGGGGGTCTTGTTGAGATCCAACTGATGAGCTCTTTTGGACAATGTTCCGGAAACAAATTGCAAAGAGCGAGAGAACTTATTCCTTGTGTGTTCATTGCGAACATGAATCTCTTGATGTGAAGAGCGGGATCTCCCGTTCCATCGTATTTCTCCACTGCTGGCGCAACAAAGTGAGGAGGAAGTTTCGCCCTCCTGATTTTTTCGGAGAAGGGGTAAAGAGTCATATTGATCGAATCGTCCTCCTCGGTCTCCTCGCTGATGATCAGGGTCTCCCTGGTTGCTCCTTTTTCCGGCCGTTGCTTGCCTCAGAACCGCGGTTTTGAGTGATTCAAGTGCTTCAGTCATATCCTCCATTTCTTCTAGTATTCCTCATCTCGCTGCATCAGTTCTTGCTGCAAGATTTCGTTCCCTTATACTATTCTTTCATCAATGGTTCTAACTAAGCCTTTTAGCATCTCCTCCAACGCTTGCTTGGAGATTACATCTTTGATTCCCGTGTCACTGGCCTCGCCATTAGATCGGGGTGTTTTTCTTGTTCTTGGAGCCATTCCCGCACGCGTATTCTCTTCGCTTGTACCTGCAAAAGACACAATCCCAAAATTTCTGAAATACCCCGTAATTAAAAATAGTGATTAATTAGGCTAATAAGTAATTTAGAGGCTTAATAAGTGTAAATAATCATGAGGGAACAAATCCCGAAGAAAACGGATCCTTAAATGGATTAAAAGCATTACCGAATCTTAAAGCGCGTTTTTAACGAGTAACCGGGAAAACGTGTCTTTAAGCGGGTCAAAGGACTCGTAACAGTTTTGGTCAACTAAATAATCATTAATAAATATTAGTGAAGCTTTAGGACCAATAAATCAATAAAACGAGAGATTAGTAAAAACTGTCAAAAACGGGAAACGGGAAGTTGTGGGGTAGAAGTATAAATAACTGAAACTTATGTGTCACTTTTAAAATAAAAAGTGCAAGTGTGTGTGTGTGTGTGTGGTGTGCCAGCCGACCCCCCCCCCCTATTCCCCTCACTAACAACACATTAAACCTACTCTTATTTACAAACAAACAAAATAATAAAAAAAACACTCACTACTTTATTCTACTCTCACATTCTCTCTATCCTACCCATCCCTCCTCTCTCACATGAATACCCCTTACCAGCACCCCTCTTCTTCCTTCTCCAACCTCTAGCCGATTCCATGGTGGAAATAGAAACACCACAAACGCTACTTCTCTCCTTTGTAACTCTCTCCAAACTCTTCAAAAAATTATAAAAATACCACCATTGTAATCCTCTCACCAAGAGCTACATTTTCATCCTTCCAAAATTCGAAAACAACCATTTCGTTTTCATGGGTATGTCCATTTGGAGCTTCAACACCACCATTAGAAGGCCCTCCTTCTCTTGTTCTTCTAAGGTGAAAATATTCTCAAAAACTCCATTGTTTCTAAACTCAAAGGCATAAATGAAAATCATGAACTAAACCTTTGTTCTTCCTCTTGTTCTAGCCGATTTTGGCTTGTTGGTGGAGTTGGAAATATTGTTCTTGAACCACTCCAAGCTTCATTTGCACTCTTGGAAGGTAATAAATTTTCTAAACCCTAAAACCTAGATTGAAACTTGATTAATGGTTAGGGTTACTTCTTAGTATTGAATGGTGTATATAAATGGTTGTAGTGTTAGAGGATTGAGATTTCAAACCGGTAGAGAAAGAAGGAAGAAGGAAGAAGAGAAAGGAGAAACTAGAAGAAGAAAACAAGGTAAATAAGCTCACCCTTGTGTAAGCCTTGTATATGTAATGTAACAGATTTTAAGGAATGGAAATGTGTATTGTAAAATGGTAATGTATTAGTAGTGTGGTGTGTAAGAGAATATAAGTATTTTGAAGCTTTAAAAGTTGTGTAAAACTTATTGAAAACAGATTGGGAATTGGTGTTAATGTGCAGGAATTTTATGATGTTTAGTAGTTGATATTAGTGTTTGAGAGCTTGGGCATTAGTGCTGTTTTGAAACAGGTGAAATGGGTAACAAATGTGAACTAGAATATGTGGTGAGAGTGTAAAAATATAGGGGAGGTTATGTCCAAATTTATCTAGAATTAGAACACTTAGTGAATTTTAACTAGGTGAATGATGTAAGTTGTAACAGATTTTGAGATAGATAGATAGAGGGAAGATGGGGAGAGATAGTTAATGTAGTTGTAATTAGAGGTGTTAGGAATGACATTAGAAGAGGGAGTTGTAGATGGAGAGTGTTAGGGTTAAAATCTGTAGCTTAATGCAACTAGAGAAGAAGCTAGGTGAGTGTTGTGAGAAACTTGGAAAAATTATGAGAGTGAATTAGTATAGCATTGTGTAAAGAGTTAAGGAGTGGACTAGGGTGTATTAAGAGGTTAAATAATGTTATAACATGTGGGAATAAGTGTAGGAACAATGGGAAGTAATGGGTGAAAGAGAGGACTGAAAACAGAAATTAAAATGCAAATACTGGGTCGGACCGAACTTGCGACCGGACTTGCAAGTTCGGTCGAGCCCAGATTTACAAAGACGGGAAAGTTTTCTGAGTCGACCGACTTGCGACCGGACTTGCAAGTTCGGTCGGACTAGAAAATTTCCCGGTCTGTAACCTACTGGAATGGACCGACCTTGCGACCGGACTTGCAAGGTCGGTCGACTCAAAATTTTCCGTCGGGTAAGCTACTGGAATGGACCGACTTGCGACCGGACTTGCAAGGTCGGTCGGGCTAAAATTCGCCTGGAGCGAAACTTACTGGAATGGACCGACCTTGCGACCGGACTTGCAAGGTCGGTCGGCCAGAAGAATTTCGGTAATGAGAGCTACTGGAATGGACCGGACTTGCAAGGTCGGTCGCAAGTCCGGTTCGGTCAAAAAAAAAAAAAAATAAAATAAATAAATATTAATATATATATATATATATATATATATATATAATATAGGTATATACCTACATATATATATATATATATATGTACATGTATGAAAGCATGTCGAAGTTAAGTAAGAAAGTGAACTTAAGTAATGAAAAATAAGTAAGTAAAGTGTAGTGTAAGAAGTGTAAGGACATAGTAAGTAGGAGTTAAGTTGAAGATAGGTAATTAATCATTCAATTGTATGTATATAATAGGACTTGATTTGTGACACCGGAGGACGTTTGGAAACACGTGCAACGGTGAACGGTATGGATTCCTCATGCCCCGTATGCTATCTTGGTTACTCTGATTTGTGTGTTGTGTGCTAATGATCACCAAATAAGATAAATGCACGAATCGGAGTTAATATGCATACTTGTGAATATGTAGTGTTGTATTTGTGAATGTTTTCTTAAATCTTAGTTTGTATAATTCATGAAATGTTTGATGAATATGAATGTGTGTATGTATGTTGTATTGTACTGTGACCGTTGATTATTGTGTTGGGCTTCTAACTTATTCCTAACAAGCTAACCATTCTAACTTAAATTGGTAATTAAATTGGAATGAGTAGAAGTCTGATATAGTTTCGGCCACGCGTGAGGATGCGGAGTCACGAGAGGTTGGCTCCAATCCTGACTCTTAAACTGGTCCGCGGCCCAAATCCCTTAAGTGGGTAGCATCCCGGATTGGTGAGTCAAGTAAATCCCGGAGGTAGGACGGAGTAGTCCCAGGGCGGAGGTCCCGACGACTTAACTTGAGTATAAGTAAGTAAGTAAGAATGAGTAAGTAAAGTAAATGAAGGTAAGTAATTGAAAGTAAGAAAAAGTAAGTAATGAGTAAAAGAGTAAAAGCATTCCGATTAACCCGGATGCATACTTTGGCTAACCTTGTGAAGGTAAGTAAGATGTGTGCTTTGTATTGTTGCCTTGAATTGTGTAATGAATTGTATAGCATGTATGTTGTATGAGAAGCATGTATGTATGAAATAAATGAACAGCACGTTTAGTGGACGTCAAATAGTCGGCGTGCCCTAGCTAGCACGCGGTATATGCGGAGTTTATACGCAGCGTTTGCTGAGCCCTTGGGGCACCATTTTTACTACACGCAGGTACTCGAGAGTGATGAAGATGTGAAGACTCAATTCTAATTCTTTATCTTTTTTTGGATTGTAAACAATGAATTTATGATGGGTGTACTAAGTAGTACATGGCTACAGTTTTGAATAGCCGGTGTACCATGGGGTACACCTTTTTGGATTTTGATAGAATGGGAATTGGTATAGATGAGTAGCCTTAGAAACTCATTCTTTTGGAACTTTAGAAATGATGTAATCGAATATACTTTAATACTCGGTGATCCAATGATGTAAGTATTTGGCATATGGTATTTTGGTAAGTGATTTAGTAGCTCGGTACATTATGTTCATCAGACCGTGACTGTAAGTAAGGTAAGCCTAGCTAGCCGTATGGGCGGTTAGCGGCGTTGTACCACCCGCCGTAGTAAGTATGTAATAATTCCGCTGCGAACTCGTAGGATTAATAGGACGATTAGACGGTAAGCATAGGATTAGCGGTTGGGGTGTTACAATTTCAGAGCTTCGTTGTTTCCTATCATAATCAGGCTACTACCGGTGGACTTGTGGTTGCCAAAAAAGATCTTGAGCTGTTCGATTCCCACAGACGGCGCCAAATGAAAAGGAAAGAAAGTTCCCTTCCCTCAGTTCCTCTACTAATCCTACGGTTTACCTGGTCCCGACACAGAGTAGACTTAGAGAGAGAGGACTTTGTAAAAAGGGTGCTCAGATTGTATTGGTATGTTGAGCGTGTCCTGCTTTATGGGGTTGTGCCCTATTTATAATGTTTACATTGCTAGATTGGAGGTTGCCAGCCTGTCACTTTCTTCTTATTACCAGGCTGGCATTTGTACATAAACGAGATGTCTAACTACCTATTGGCCGGAATGTGCTTCGGCCTAGCAATACCTCTTGCTCTAACCTATCTCTTCCGGTCACAGGCGACCGGATGTTTTACTTTCTTTACTTTTACACTTTTCCCTCTTCAGCTGGAGGCCGGAATGTGAAAGCGCTTCAGGAGTTCATAAGCTGAAGCCTCCACCGTTCGATGGGGCAGGAGATCCCCAGGAGGCCAGTCATTGGTTGACTGAGGTAGAGGATCTACTTCGGGTCATGGGCTCCGAGGAGGAGCAGAAGGTTGATTTTTCCACCTTCCTGTATAAGGCTGAGGCTAAGGAGTGGTGGAGGTCTGCGATGGGGAGGTTCCCACAGCCTTGGACGTGGGACCAGTTTATCGGGGAGTTTAATAAGCAGTTCTACCCCGACATCTACAAGGAACAGCGCATCCTGAAGTACAATCGGCTTCGCCAGGGCCAGGACATGAGTGTGGAGGACTACGTCAGGAAGTTCATCAGCTTGTCTAAGTTTGCACCTGAGCCCGACGAGGATAGGAAGCCAGGAAGTTCGAGAGCAGTCTTAGGCCCGATATCCGCTCTACTGTGACGCCCCTGCGTCACAAGACCTTCAGAGACGTTGCTGATGTTCCCCTGTTGGTGAAGGCTGATTTGAGAGGTCGCCAGTCTAGTGGGAAGGACCAGAAGAGGAAGCAGAGGTCCAACGAGAGTGACATGAGGGATCAGTCTGCTTCTCAGGAGAAGTAGTCTACTGTAGACCGATCTGGAGACCGTTAGAGCTCGAGAGATAGAGGTGGTTCATCTTCTTCTTCATCTGCTCCGAAGTGTCAGGTTTGTGGCAAGTTCCATCGAGGTCGGGACTGCTACAAGAAGTCCGGAGCTTGCTTCAAGTGTGGATCCTTAGAGCATAGGATAGTTGACTGCCCTCAGGCCGAGAGGAGCAGGGGTAGCTCTGGAGGTAGGACTGGAGGATCTGTTATGAGTCCAAAGATCGAGACCAGGATGAGCAGAAGAAGCCCCAGGGCCAGACCAGACTACGCTGACGCGATGGTGGAGAGAGAGACCGATCCACTGACAGAGTTGTCACAGGTATTCTCCAGCTGTCATCTCGCTCTGTTTTCTGTCTGTTTGATTCTGGAGCCACTCACTCTTTATATCTGCTGAGTTAGTGAGTGAGCTCAATCTGCCTGTTGTGCCCTTGAGTGTGGAATTGTGTGTGCATAGCCCTTTGGTTAGGAATTCTTCTATGCTACTAAATTCTGTTTGTAAGAATAGTCCTGTGTTAGTCAGAGATAGACTCTGTATGCTAACCTCATCCCTATAGAGATGAACAATTTTGATGTGATTCTGGGTATGGATGGCTTGCTGTCCACCATGCCCATATTGATTGTGCTACATCGAGTGTTACTTTTGAGGAGCCGGGTCAGCCCCGCCTAGTTGTAGTAGGGAATGGGATCCCGTGCTCGCCGCCAGTTATTTCAGCCATGCAGGCGTTTCGCTATCTGAGGAAGGGATGCCAGGGATTTCTGTGCTACATCCCCGAGGTTCGCAAGGATGCGAAGTTGGAGGATATCCCAGTGGTCAGGGACTTCCCCGACGTGTTTTAGGACGATGTGCCTGGGCTTCCCCCTGTCAGAGAGGTGGAGTTCTCGATCGAGCTCGCACCTGAGACTCAGCCGATTTCTAAGGCCCCATACCAGATGGCGTCTGCTGAGCTTAAGGAGCTGAAGGTCCAGCTGCAGGAGCTGTGGATAAGGGCTTTTATTTTGCCGAGTGTGTCGCCTTAGGGTGCGCCTGTTCTATTGTTAAGAAGAAGGACGGTAGCATGCGCTTGTGCATTGACTACAGGGAGCCCAATAAGGTTACCATTAAGAATAGGTATCCTCTCCCACGTATAGATGACTTATTCGACCAGTTAGCAGGAGCTAAGGTGTTTCGAAGATCGATCTGAGGTCCGGTTATCACCAGTTGAGGATTAAGGCAGACGACGTGCCTAAGTCCGCCTTCAGGACTCGTTATGGGCACTACGAGTTCCTAGTGATGCCATTCGGTCTGACGAATGCGCCTTCAGTATTTATGGACATGATGAACCTAGTCTTCAAGCCGTTTTTGGACCAGTTCGTCGTGGTGTTTATTGATGACATCTTGGTGTATTCCAAGAGTGCTGAGGAGCACGAGAAGCATTTAAGGACCGTTCTCCAGACTCTGAGGGAGAAGGAGCTGTATGCGAAGCTGAAGAAGTGTGAGTTCTGGTTGGACCAGGTAGTATTCTTGGGTCATGTGGTCTCTAAAGATGGTATCTCCGTGGACCCGGAGAAGATTAGAGCTATTACTGAGTGGGCCAGGCCCACTAACGTTAGTGAGATTCGTAGCTTCCTTGGACTAGCGGGCTACTATAGTAAGTTTGTGGAGGGCTTCTCCAAGTTAGTGATTCTGTTGACCCGTCTGCTACAGAAGGAGGTGAAGTTTGAGTGGAGCGAGGCTTGTGAGCAGTGCTTCCAGGAGTTAAAGAAGAGGTTGACGCCTGTGCCGATTTTGACGCTTCCAGAGGGGACCGAGGGTCTAGAGGTGTTCTACGATGCGTCCCATAAGGGACTTGGGTGTGTTCTGATGCAGCATGGGAAGGTGGTTGCTTATGGCTCCCGTCAGCTTAAGCCATACGAGAAGAACTATTCGACCCATGATCTGGAGTTAGCTGCAGTAGTGTTTGCTTTGAAGATCTGGAGACACTATCTTTATGAAGCTTCGTGCAAAGTGTATACGGACCACAAGAGCCTCAAGCACTTGCTCACTCAGAAGGAGTTGAACTTGAGGCAGAGGAGGGTGGCTGGAGTTGTTGCACGACTATGATTTGAAGATCCTCTACCATCCTGGTAGAGCGAATGTGGTTGCTGATGCGCTCAGTAGGAGGGGTCCGTCTGGAGCTGTGTGTGCCTTGTCTGGTGTGCAAGAGGTCTGCTCTCGAGTTGCAGCGCATGGGTATTTGGGTCATCCGTCCAGAGAGGTCTGGGCTATTGGCAGCGTTGCAGATTCCGCCTACCTTGATCGACCGGATCAAGGCCAGTCAGGAGCTTGACGCCGAGTTGTGTAAGATCAGAGAGGGTTTAGCTGCTGGTCAGGAGTCTGAGTTTCGGGTTTCAGAGGATGGTTGTCTGAGATTCAGAGAACGTGTTTGTGTGCCTGCAGATGATGCTCTAAGGCGGGAGATTATGCAGGAGGCACATGGAGCCCCGTACTCGGTACACCCAGGAGGTGTGAAGATGTACCGGGACCTCCGGGAGACATTCTGGTGGAGCAACATGAAGAGAGACATATCTGACTTTGTATCCAGATGTCGGACCTATCAGCAGTCAAAGCCGAGCATCAGAGACCAGCTGGTTTGCTTCAGCCTCTACCCATTCCAGAGTGGAAGTGGGAGAGCGTAGGCATGGACTTTGTCATGGGACTGCCTAAGACTCCGAGAGGGTTCGATGCAGTTTGGGTGATTGAAAGGGAGAGACTCAGCAGGACCCATGGCTGACGCACACTGGGGCAGTCACGAGTAGCTAAGGATCTGATGCATCAGTGGATCTGCTGGGTATTCGAGATGGGGTCGACTGCAGTTTCGGGTAGATTGTCCTAGCAGACGACTTGTACTCAGAAGAGACCTTCTGGCAGTCGAGCTCAAGTTTGCATCGACGTTCAGTGTATATGGATGAGATAGTGCGTTTGCATGGGGTTCCTGATCGATTGTGTCTCATAGAGACCACGCTTCGTATCTAGATATGGCAGAGTTTACATCAAGCGTTTGGGACAGTTGTCATTCAGCTAAGCTTATCATCCTCAGTCAGATGGTCAGATAGAGAGGACGAATCAGGTCCTGGAGGACATGCTGAGACATGTGTGCTCGATTTGGAGTTCAGTGGGATCACGTGGCAATGATCGAGTTCGATATATAATAGCTTCCAGTCTAGCATCGGGATGGCCCCGTTTGAGGCTCTGTATGGCAGGAGGTGCAGATCACCCGTCTGTTGGGATGATCTGAATGAGAGAGCTGTTGTTGGTCCGGACTTGGTTGAGGATGCCGTGGGTAAGATTCAGTCTATCAGAGAGCGTCTGCTTGTGGCTCAGAGTCCTCAGAAGAGCTACGCTGATCAGAGGAGGCGACCTCAAG